>JAODLI010000016.1:128078-179470 GCA_027575585.1 Percopsis omiscomaycus
CATCTTGTATCATACGTCGGCCACCATAGCTTCTCCTTCGTGTTTGCAAAGGGAGGGGTAGGCCGTGAGTGACTGGCAGTTTGCAATTCGCAACCTTCACGACTAGATGTCACTAGAAATTACACACTGGACCTTTAAAATGTACAAAAAAACAACCTTGGAGCCTACAGGGTACGAGATCAATCCACCAGTCTTACAAAATCCCGTTAGATCCATCCATATGGCCAAAATTAGTTTGAAAATATCAGCAAAAATCCAATATCATGCATTTCTACAAAACAGCATGGATAACATTTTCCAGATTTTGTCCTCGTTTTTGTGGAATCCCTTACTTGAGGGGATGTTAGTGATCAAGTGTCAATTAAACTGGAAGTTTGCAAAACTGCAACTGCAGTTACAATGAAATGTTGACATTCTAATAGAGAAATGTTTACTTTCAAGTGATTTTAATTGCAAAACCTTGACTTATTCATTCAATTGATAAAAACGGTTAGGTAAAGAAAGTATTTTCATAATCCTACGAGTAAAGGCCGATGTTACATTACTTCTCTGCTGAGCAACACCATAGAGCGTTATAATATTGACATGCATTACCCCTTAAAGAGACCCAAACACAAAAATAAATATCCTAACAAACTTTAGTTTCTATGCAGGTTTAGCCAAAGATTGTTGGCGTTAAAACAATTAAATGTAACTCCAAATGTATTACTGTAGACATAAGTAAAGCCTTTTGTATTATATAAAATACCAATCAGTTTGGCATTTTATCTTCATTTCTAATGTGGCACTATAATATTTGACAACATGCCCCACCTACACCAACACAGCTAGCGTTCTTCATCTTACCCAATTATTGATAGCCTAATACTGTGAAAAGTTCTTGTCAAAAGTATTAAAAGGACTAGTAGGACAGTATAAAGGTAGACAGATAAGTGTTCAGAAAACAGCAGGTTTCTTTCAGTCTTATGGATGTTTGATGTTCTCTCAATCTACAGTGTCATCTCAGACAAGTTACCCAATTGTAGCCTACTTTAAGCAAACAGTTCATTTAAATATTGAATAGGCATTTGATGCATGTGCGCTAAATATATGGAAGTGGTCGATTGACCAAGGTAAGACTTCTGGACTGTCAACTCAAAACAGCATTTTAGACCCACTAAAAACTAGAAGTGGCCTTACATGTTAGTCAAATCCCAAAATGCAACTAGTATTGTGGCCAGTGGTGTTAACACCTACCTTTGACTTGTTTTAGGGTGAGGGTATATAACACTATACGTGTAACCTGACATTTTTCCATGACCACGTGTTGCATGCAAGCCACTAATAACTGACAAAGCATTGTTGGGTGATGACTTACTTTGGGTTTGCATTATTTTGGCAATCGTTACGTTTAATACGCAACATTGTTGCGTTTAATACATACAACACTCTGTTATAGCTGACGTGAATTTGCTCGCCGCTTGATCTTTCCCGCCTAGCTAGCGAGCTAACTTAGCCGCCATAAGCGTTTCTTGCATTGCCTGGCTTGTCAGCTAATTTAGCTTCCCCGCTAGCTTTATACGCACTTGGGGCTGACCAAGTGAGGTTAGCTTTGAGCTCATAGTCGGTAGGAGTAACAGCCTCGTAACGCCAGACTCCGCAAAAAATGTAGGCCAGTTAGAAACAGGCAAGGGCAAGTTTGATATGTATCGTTTTCATAGAACATTGTAGCTTGCTACGGTTATGTCCACGGTGACGAACAAGCGCCAGGAAAACTTGTACGCGCCACATCTCCATCCTATCCACTTCCATAATGATAAGGTCAAGTCCAAATTACAAGCACGTGTCAACAAATACCCCAAATAAACGAAATCCCCAACATGTCTTTTAGCATCGCCGTACCGTTCTGTGCCGAAACAAATTTAAAACATAACACCCCGGAACAGCTTAATAGGTAATAATCCCCGTGTATGGGACAGAGCATGGTGGTGCTTGTCTCAATGGCTGCTGCTGCTGCTGCTGTCTGACTTGACTGGCATTAGCTGGAGGGATGTCGCTCCCATTTTAACACAATGCAACATTTGCTGTCCTTGTCGTTAATTACAGCGCGGAACGCCGCTCCATATGCACCGGTCTACGGGACCCGCAACTCAGATATAACTGCCAACGACCTATACGTGAAGATTTGAAGCCGTTCTCTTACCTTCTTTTGCTGGCTGCGTGACAAGGCTGTGGTGCGCAGTGAAGCTGTCCAAGGCAAAGACTCCGCTCTGATGGCGGTAAAAGGGAAGAGCGATCCCGCCGCCTGCGCTCATATACATCCAACGTCATCACGTAAACCGGTAGACAACGAGTTCACGTCACTCAAGGGTGGGGCGGAGAGGGGTGCCGGGGGGGAAGTGGGGAAATGTTCCTCAATATTATTATCATCATCTGCTTAATTCAGTAACATAAAACACAAAGGTCGTCCTAGTGCATGTTTAAACATTCCTGACTATAAGCTCAAAATGCTAAATAGGGCCCAAAATAAAGTCTAGGCTAGATACCTCAAAGAAATATAATTCAACTACATAATAAAACTACAAAAATAGAAAGCTCAGCTCTGTGATGAGTTATCTAAAAGAACAGCCAACTCTCTTGACCCCAGACACTGTGAGGATTAAAGTTTGACAGTCACCCACATACACCAGTCTGAGAATTACTAATATTGGACACACACTGCATAACATTTAATAATATCCCAGCAGTATATGGCAGATATCCAAAAGTCAACAGTGAATTGGCTCTCATGTCTTACTCACACTAGGCTAGAAGCGTAGGAATAAACAGTTGGCAAAGTGTGGGCAGCTGTAGGAGGTGGGGGCCTATAAGCTTAGTACGGGGAGGAGTAGAGAGTAATGAGAGACACTTATGGGTGAGGGAAATCCACTTATCTTCAAACCAAAACAAATTTTGTTGTAACACTGTTTCAACCACAAGGGACTCTCAACTTGGTGTGTTTATGGTCACAGTTATGCTGTCTGACAAGGATTTCTGTTTAGCCTCAGTCTGATGTCAGTCAGTCTTTCTGTTGACGTGATATCTTCCTTCTATAGGAATTCTTAATAAAATGTGGAATTCATTGATCCCCTTAACACATGCAAGCTATCCAGTTCCTGAAGCGACAAAGTAGCATCATGTTGTGTCAGTGTTCTGACAGACCTATCTATCTAGATCTGTCTGTTACTGTATCGATTTCATTTTATCTTGAGACTTACCCTCTTAATTCTTTTCTGATATTTGCAGTATTTCTATTGGTAATTGGCGACTAGGCCTACTTGACATGTTGTCTTCTGTGTGCCTTTAAGTGTGCCTTTAACATGGAAAATATCACAAAACTGCTGTAGCAAGGTATTCCAAACTCCACACAGAGTGGACTAGAACTTTGTTGCATTGACACAGTGCTAAACATAACCACTATGCTGTAAATGTAAATGGACCCTAGAAATGTAAAATCACCAGAGCTATCACATTTTAAGTGTTTTAAGTCAAAGAGCATTATTTGAAAAGCGTTAGTATTTGTGTTTTTACAGACTATTAAAAATGCTTTAAAGGCACACTCCTCAGATTGTGTCTGTAATCGACCTTGTCGTTGAAAAGCGTTACAAAAACATAGTTTTGGTTTGAGAGTCGAGTCTACAGTCGCGCAATCGACTGTAGACTTTTACGCATTCTGATTGGTCTAGAGTGTACGTTAGCGACCAATTGGATCATAGAATGCACGATTATTTGTACATGGAAACAGAGCATTCCAATTAATTAACAATTTTTAGCACAGTAATAATTTAATTTAAACTTGATCTTGCTATCGTTTGTAGGTTCCTTTACTTGCATTCGTCACTACAATCTTGATGAAGGCTCGTATGATTATTGGGAGGCTGGTTAAAAGTAGCCTACTGTAGTTTCACATTTCTGAGGCTGATTAAGGTTACTTTTCTTTTACTAAATGTGTAAAAATTATTTCCTTCAGATCACCTATATACAGATTTATGACAGAATATTTACTGCTCACTCATACTTCAATCAACTTGTCCACAACAGAGGTGATGTGTTTGTTGCTAATGCTGCCTGGTCTGTTTGGTGAGAGTGCTTGTCGGATTTAGAGGCACGGTTGGTCTGTGTGTTTGTGGCATCCTAGGACCGCTACGAGCGTTTTGATAAACCTATTACAGTGTAACCTTGGCATTGTACGGTAACTGTCTCGGAGTGGGTACTGCGTGTGTGTACCATCCAGTAAAGAACACCGACCCACAAAACTGCAGTGGCAATCAGCCACACTTCTCACTGAATGGGGAAGTCTATACACTGAAAAACATATTTTTAACAACAAAACAAAAAGTTAAGACGTTCCAGTGCTATTCAGTATAAACTACCCCTTAATCCACTGAAAACAGTGGTCCTAAGGTTTCTTATATTTTATGAGAGATTCTTCTAGTGACGTCATTGTATCATTGCATTGCATATCAGATTTATTGTGATTGTGCAAAAGACTATGTTTCTGTGTTATTCTCATAAAGGTTTTAGTGTTACAAATCTCTTTTTCTATTAGATTTTTGTCACTTGAAAAACAGTTTTCTTGTAATTTTTATCTATGAAGTGTCAAAAAATGTGTGGATTAAAAGAACTCAATGATTGATACATTGAGTACACTGTCTGCCAGTTGAGCTGTTTGTCATCTAAGCATGTGAGTAGCCTTTAATATTCTGTGTAGAATAAGTTGATTTCACTGTTATGTGTCTGAAGTGCAGCCATTAGCCAGCCTTTGAAATCCATCTTCAATTGTCTTAGCTTTGAAACTAGCTTGATTAGAAAACACTGATTGTACCCAACCGGGCCACTACTTGCCTACTCAACCCTATCCCTTCATCTCTTCTCCAAGCCATCTCAAATAACATCCTACCATTCTTAACCTCTCTGATCAATTCCTCCCTGGCCAAAGGCTGGGTCCCAGCTTCCTTTAAAACAGCTAGAGTCAGACCGCTACTCAGGAAACCAACCCTGGACACATCCGCACCTCAGAACTACAGACTCCTTTTTTTCCTATCCAAAACACTCGAACGCGCAGTCTCCGACCAACTGTCCTCTCACAACACAACCGCTATCTGTCAGATAGGACTCAAACCAGGATAGCGCAGCGTGAAGGGTTTCCGTTACCATGAGAAGAGCAGTTTCAGTGGAGTGAGCAGCCTTGAATCCAGATTGGTGGGGGTCCAGGAGGTTGTATTGTGAAAGGTAGGAAGACAGTTGGTCAGAGACTGCACGTTCAAGTGTTTTGGATAGGAAAGAAAGTAGAGATACCGATCTGTAGTTTTGAGGCGTAGATGCGTCCAAGGATGGTTTCTTAAGTAGCTGACTCTAGCCGTTTTGAAGGCAGCTGGGACCAAACCTGTGGTCTGGGAGGAATTGATTAGGCATGTGAGGAATGCTAGGATGTCAAGCGGGCAGGTAGTGGCTCGGTTGGATACAATCAGTGTTGTTATGTCTTCTGTGGAGAGGGCAGAGAAAGTGTTTAAATTACAGATAGGCAGCGTGGGAATAGAAGGGATAGAGGGAGGTGCAAAGGATTGGCTAATGTCATTTTCTTTCTTTGAAAAGAAGGTTACAAAATTATCAGCTGACAGGGAGGAGGGCGGAGGAGGGCGGAGGAGGGGCAGGCGGTGAGTAGGGAGGAAAATACAGAAAACAGTTTCCTAGGGTTGGCAGCGGTGGTGTGGATTTTATGTTGATAGCAGGTGGCTTTTGCTACAGAAACTGAGGTGGTAAATTCAGAGAGGAGGCATTGGTAGGCGGTAAGATCCAAGTGCCGGTTAGATTTTCTCCATTTCCTCTCAGCCACTCTGAGTTTCGTTCTACAAGCGCGTAGAGGAACATTACAGGGAAAGACTGCATGTGTGAAAGGGGTTTAGGATTATTTATTTATTTTTTTAGCCTTTGGCCAAGGTATAACACCAAAAATAACTCTGATATAGCGCATTGGCATTACCTGGTTGTTCAGACAGAGGAAACATATGTTTTGTGTAAAACATTATATTAGGTGGTACAGTAGCATATAAAAAAACGAAATGATGTGTAAATATGTAAGAAAGGGGCTATAATAATGTAATAAAACATGCATGTTATGCTCATAAATAAAGTTAATTAAAGAAGAACCACTGTTTTCAGAGGAAAGCTGTCAAATACAAATGTTTATATTATATTGCCCTACGCAATGTAAATACACGTTGTGAAAGTATTGCGATAAGATATGTTACCTAAGTCGCACAAAAGATATTACTTACCACGTCAAATGTATCCCAGGATCGATAATCATACGATTTTATCCTTGGTGCTTCCTTGCTATTTTCTAATTTGTTTCCACTATTTTCTGCTGATCGTTTCTTCTGTCTTCTCTTCTTTTTGTAGTCTTTATTACGAACAGACGGGAGTTTTTTCTACAGCAAAGAGAAAAGGGTTTTTGTGACCTGGCTGAAAGCAGATTTGACTTCATGTAGACCATTTAACACAAAATGAAATGAACAGCTACATGGACGTACTGGATTCTCTCCAATTCCTCCGGTCCTCAGCTCCTCGTCTTTCTTCTTTATTTCATCTGTCCAGTTGTCCAGTTCTTTCATGAAAGTATGAAGGTCCTCCGCGTTCTGTTGCATTTGAAGTTTAACCTCAATTCCTTTATTCGTACCAGACATATCTGCCTATATAAATACAAAATACATATTATTAACGTGTCATCTTGACGATCAAAAGAAATCGAGAGAATCGAATTTGAAATCGTACAGTCCACTAGTATGTGTAAGTTGGTTCTACAAATACTCATGTCACACCAATAAAACCGATAAATGTAAAATACCTTCCACTGTCAGGTGTTTTCTACAGCTAAACGTAGGTTTGGTTATTTTAGTTAAAAACTATTACTTGCAATGTATCACGCGTGTTTTCTGTTTATGTTGGGCGCCATGACAGCAGACAGAGGACCATAATCCTTTGCAGTGCCCCGTGCTGGAGTCGCGAGAAAAAGGTATCTGTATTTTGTTGTATTAATGTTGCATTTTGTTATCTTTTAGTTAAACAACTTTGTTAGTTTCTTATCAAAATTAGACTCATAAAATTTAACTACGGTAGTGTATTTACTAGAATATTACTATGACGTCACTTCATTAAAACACCGAAACCTTCTATTCGTACTATTTTGTATTATTTAGGTAATTATGTTTTTTATTATAATATAGTGTTTTCAATAAGAACATTTTACT
Source organism: Percopsis omiscomaycus (assembly GCA_027575585.1). Lineage (NCBI taxonomy): Eukaryota > Metazoa > Chordata > Actinopteri > Percopsiformes > Percopsidae > Percopsis > Percopsis omiscomaycus. The sequence goes on from JAODLI010000016.1 coordinate 135,347, forward strand.
ATAAATATTAATTTAAAAATTCACGTTTAAATTGACCTATACAAAATAAAAAAAACTAACCTTTCAACTCTTACTGTGTGTTACGTCACCGACAAAACAGAGATGACCTCTCTCGCTGGCTAACATTAGCAAACTCATAACTTATTCACATAGTGACAATTAATAGAACACGAGTTCTGCAATGGATCAACCGAAACAAGAAGAGGAATATGGATATAACTTATTTCCCGAAAGGAATGCGGGAAAGTTTACGAAAGGATCTATTGCAGAAAAATTGTTCACTTTCAATCACAAGTGTCAGCTCATGTTACAGTTAGCAATGGAAACTAGTAAGTAACTGGCTTGATAATGAAAATATCGTTGCAGCATTGGACACAATCGATAACATATTACGCGTTTTGGCTCTTAATGACAACCGTAGTCGTGAAATACTGTAAATTTCATTGTAGGCATTATGTAGATCTCCAATAGCGTCTGTTAGTTACTGTAACGTTACACTAAAGGACTGCATTGTCGCAGGAGCAGGTGGTTTTAACTTTGCTGCGGGTGGGAGCGTAACTTACCGTCACGCACTTGTTAACCCAGGCCTTATCCATCCTTGAATGGGCAGTGGCGAGCTTGGCCGAGTCGGTGTTATGCAAATCTTTTTTACTCTCCGCCAAAACCTTCGCTGTCAAAATAGTATTGTTGATCTTGCGGAGCAAAAGCTCCGTTTTCGCTTCCCGTAGTGGGCGGCGAAAATGCCGTTTTCAGAACCATCCACGTAGGAGAATGGTTTTGAAAAGCTCTGGTTTCAGTGCTGGAAAACGTTGGATTAGTGTGGATGGAAGGCCAAAACGGAGAGATAAAGATCCGCTTTCAAATGAAACCAGGACAGACCGCTAACCAGCACAAGTATGGATGTAACGTTAATTGTTAACTCGAACGTAATTTTGTTACGTTACAGTATTACCGACAGGTATGCATCTCTTTATTAATACTAGTATAGGCTATCGCTAGTGGGTTTATCCCTCGCGCGCAAGCGCAACACTGGGCCTCACCGTGGTCTCACCCTGCTGTATAAGTTGGACTGAGACCAGACAATCCCATTTTCCAATTTTTCTTCAGTTGTCGCTGCAAGCACTGAGAAGAAACTTTGTTTCTCAGAAGAAACTTTGTTTCTTCTGAGAATTCTACAACAATCCTCCATCCCCGAGGAGGCTCCACGCAGATGGGCAGAGACGCCTCTGGAGCCATTGGGCAGGATGGGTGTGAGAGTGTTGTTTTATCTAGACAACCAGCTGTTGTTGGCCTGCTCCAGAGAGGCAGCCACGCTGCAGACAATGTGATTGGTAACTCATCTGTCCAGCCTGGGCTTCATAATAAACTGGAAAACTGGGGGGGGGGAGACAGTGGCCAGCCCGCATGTCCCTCCAAATAAATGCTGGAGCTTCTCGCTGTGTGGAAAGTAATCCAGCATTCCTCCCTGTTGCTGCAGAATCAGCAGGTCCTGATCTGCACAGACAACAAGGCCACGGCTGCCTACATAAATCGCCTGGTAGGAGTACATTCAGCACAGCTCCTGAACATAGCCAGGCACTTGCTACGCTGGGCTCACACACACTTACTCTCCATCAGAGTAGTGCATATTCCCGGCATACTAAACAGAGGGGTGGAAATAATGTCGAGGGGGGGTCCTCGTCAGGGGGACTGATGCCTCCATTCATACCTAGTCGCTCAGATTTGGAGCAGGTTTTGGCAAAACGAAGGTGGATCTGTTTGCCGCAAGCGGAAATGCACGGTGTTCACTCTGGTTCTCTCTGAGTGCGTGAGACAATCCTCTACTGAGAGTGGACCCCCTTTGAGCCTCTGGATCAGGTTCCGCTGAAATTTGTCAAAAACAGCGTTGCTTTTGGCTCTGACGTCTGCAAAGAGAGTTAGTGATCTGCTCTCTGTGGCTCCATCGTGCCTCAGGATCCTAAGAGCATCACTAGCTCTTTCATGTCGAGGGTGATAACCTTGGATCGCCACATCCCATCTCCTCTGTCCAGTGCAGGACATCACCCGTTTCTCTGTGCCTGTACTCTGTTCTCTATACTGTTGCGTGAGAGTGATTGCTGTTCAGGGATTTTCAGTTATACCCTCTCCCTCCTGCTGTTGGAGCGTGGAGAGCTGTTTTTTCTGCCCCTGCTTCGGGCACCTTGCCTAAGCTTCGCCTCTGCTTCTCATAGCAGTAGATTTGATTGTGCCAGCCCTCCTCCCCTCGTGGAGAATATTATATATTCTATTATGCTGTGTCTTTTGGGCGCATGGGATGCGTCGCCTTAAAGGAGCGAAGCCTATATGAAATAGAATGTTGGTTATCTGTAACTGCAGATTCTGTGAGTATAGGCGGGGCGTCACTGGCTCCGTTATTAGCTGAAGAAAAAGCTGTTTTTGGGAGCCGATTGTCCGCTCTTAGTCATACTGCGGGGTGAGACCTGGGTGAGGCGCACACGGCAGGTGGGCGTGGAATTACGTTTTTTTTCTTTTCAGTGCTGCGCATGTGCGCGAGGGATAAACCCACTAGCGATAGCCTTAGAGGGCTGCACCAATATCTGTAGTTACAGCTGACTACAGATACGTTTGCGGGTGCGGGCGGGAGTGAACACACACATTGGCGTAATGGTCAGAAATCCAGCGTGAGGGGGATTAAGAAAACCGTCCCACGAAGAGCTCTACTGTACACTGCAGTTACAGCTGATTTCACACAATTCCTTGTCTTCTCGTTAGGTCCATATGCAAAGTTGCTCCTTGGAGCCATGAAGAGTTCAGGATGGTAGGTATTAACACTTTGTGTGGCCTCTTACATTTATTTATACAGGCTATGGCTTTTAATTAGAAAAGTCAGAATAGGTCCATTTATAATTTTAATTCACTGCCACATAGGGTTATAGGCCCTTCAGTAATCTGATCCTAAAGGCCCCATATCATTCTATGTTCATTATTTTTGGAGAGATTTCACCATTCCTTCGTTGTTGTTGCCCTAATATGCCCTTACTTGATAGGCTATATAAATGGTAGTGGCAGGGTATGTCAGAGACGACTGTTATAATCCAAAACTTATGTCACACCTGGGGCCACATTTGACTGGAATTTTGGCTAAATTACATGTTAAGACCATTTCCAAAATTAGCCCAGCCATTTCAGGGTCATTCAGACAACACAACTGACCAAATATTTAGGTTCCTTGTAATTATTAGAATTGTGGAAATTATGTCAGTGTGAGCTGGTAATCAATTCACTGGACAAAGCTAATCCTCATACTTTGACAATAGCTTTTTAGCTTTTGGATGCCCAAACATTTAAAACTGATTAAGGTGTCACAGCTTGTGTCAAATAATGCATATGCATTCTCCTGTTAACACAGTGCAGTGTTACAAGACCGCCATTTTTCCTGTGAAGATTGTGACGGTACTGTCAGTGGTGGCTTTGACGCAACCTCTTCTCAAGTAAGATGTACTCCCCTCAATCTTGGAAACTAAAACAAAACTCCCTCTTCTGTACTGCAATTGTGGATGGATGAGAAATACTAATTGAAAGCATGCAATAGGACTAAGCACGTGCTTGGCAGCTAATGTAGGGCTGCACGATTATGACAAAAATGATAATTGCAAATTATTTTCTTTAATATTGTGACTGTAATTATTAAAAGGGATGCAGCATATTAGATATGGCAGATTCAAGTCTTTTTAAAGATTCAAATCATTCCACGCCATTCATTGAAAGGATTTGTTCAAAATAAATTATTCACCAAGTCATTCAGTGACATGTCACGAGTCACTCATGACCGAGACTCCCCACTCTCGTTTATTGAACGATATACATTCTTTCTTGACGTTCAGAATTAAAACAGCATTCGGTTTTAGTTACTGAATCGGTCAGTTCTCCCAACCTATGACATGGCCCTAAATGTGCCCACAGCCCACCTCCAAAAGGATATTTGCTCAGTCTTTTAAAACAAGGAAAGCCATAGCAGACTTAATGAGGTCAAACGTTAAGCGAGATATATTTTAAATAACGAATCAGTGCACGGCGTTGAACGAATCATTCATGACTGAAACATCTAAAGTACATACACAACCAAAACAAATATATTGAATTGTGTTTCAAAATTGTATTTCATTTTATTTTTTTATTTTATTGCCCTTAAAATTTAGCATAATGTTAGAGAAAGCTGCATTCAGTGGAAACGGCTTCTAATGGTTAATTTTGTTGTTGACAAAGCAGTATTACTTGCAATATCTTGCTTAGCACTAATTGTAGGAATTGAGAGGTTTGCAATTGCAGTGGCCAACACTTTTATCTTGGTTAATATACGAATAACTGTTCAGCCCTAATGTGTACTGAGACGATACTGTGTACTTTTATCACTGCAGATTGTTTTGTGTCAGAACAACATTCATCAGCAGTCCCATATGAACAGAGTAGTGACACACGAGCTCATCCATGCTTTTGACCACTGCCGAGCTCATGTGGACTGGTTCAACAACTTTAGACACCTGGCTTGTTCAGAGGTAAGCAACAGCATCTTTTTAATATTGCATTGTCAAGTTCCCTTGCTTGGTTTTAAAGGTTTGGGATGGATACATTCTAACAATATAATGGTATAAAAACTGATTTTTATAGTACATAATGATATATGGTATTTTTACGCAATTTCAATATTTCAAACCTACCCTGTCTGATTTGGGCAGGGTCTACATTTACATTTACAGCATTTAGCAGACGCTTTTATCCAAAGCGACTTACAATGTTCTATTACATGGAGCAGGTAGGCATCTTGCTCAAGGATGCTTACAGGTAAGCTGACTCTGGGGCTCAAACCCACGACCTTCTGGCTGGGAGTCCAACACCTAGACCGCTAGACTATCCTGCCCCCTACTGTCTTTCAATTTGTAGTGTCTCCATGCATAATATCTAAGCAGAATTAAGGCCATGGTATACTTAAGACAGATATTAATTTGGCTGGCAAACCAGCATGTCAATTGCTGTGCACCCATAGCGCAGACCCTGTTTTTTAAATTATTCCGTGGCTTTTACTGTTTTGTCTCCAACCACCATGAAATCCTTCCTTTAACTAGGAACTACTTTCAGGTGGAGTTGTACTGCCGTTGTGGGTGGATGAGAAATACTAATTGAAAGCATGCAATAGGACTAGGCACACAGGCCTGCTATTCAATATACGCTATCAATTTATTGTTGTATTTATATCAATTTTCAAACAAAAAAATGTTTTATTTCTCATATTAAATAGGGGTTTAAGGCCTTGAATCCCTTGTTTTCAATATGATGAGAATGTATCCAAACTGAAATAATTCTAAGAACCTCAATATCACTTGAAGTTTTACGGAATGGGCTGGAGTTTGACAGTGAGTTGTTGTTCGGAGGAGCATCATACTGCAAGTATATATGTAGTGTGGCAAAGGGATTAAGGTCGGGTGACCTTGAACTGTTCTTTGAACAAGAATGTTCTGAAATAACATTCAAACTCATTCAAATTTTTGTTTTGTTTTGTTAGAAACATATAGCTTATAGCATTATCTTAAAAGTAAAAAAAATAAGGGATAATTTTAGTTAATAGTCTAATCAATACAGCTCTCATGGATCTGTGGGGTGCACAGTTATAGCATACATTATAAGATTACCCCCAACACTTTCAGCCATCATTGAGTGTTATTTCTGACCTTTTAATGTTTTCAGATTCGAGCTGCTAATCTCAGTGGGGACTGCTCGTTTACCAGTGAACTTGCCAGATTTAACTTTGGCTTGAAGAAGCACCATCAGGTAGGCTAACTAATGTGCTACGCTTTATACGTAGTATAGCTTTAAGTTAATGAAACTGGTGATATTTGTTTTAATTTTTGCTTGCAGTGTCATGACTAATCTCATTGGGAAATGTCACTGTTACAAAGGATATAGATGTATTGTAGCAACAATGTAATGCAGAGTAGGGATTCAAACTACTAGTTAAGCACAACGTTATCTGGACTTTTGCTGTTACTTTATGGGATGGACAATTTATCAGAAAAATGTCTAGTCATTCTATAGTGAATAGTATATTCTTTTAGATCTTCATTAATAATAGAGAAGAAATACTGTAGGCTTTTTAATGTTTAATGTTTTTTGGGTCATCTTTTTTATTGTTAATGTGTTAAATTTCCTCCCTGTTCGTGGCTGCACAGGAGTGTGTCCGGGGCCGCGCTTTGCGCTCTATCCTTGCCGTCAGGAAGATCAGCAGAGAAGAGGCAGAGAAAGTAGTAGATGAAGTCTTCGACTCATGCTTCAATGACCATGCCCCTTTTGGCCGCATTCCACACAGCATGAAAGATGCCAAGTTTGCCTACAGAGATTATGAGAACAGAGATCGATATCATGCAAACCTTTAACATTTGCAATTTCTTATTTAATCTGTAAAGGTGCTTTATTGATGATGCTAACATGAGTTTGGCGATGTTAGGGTCCCATGTTAAATATAACATGGGACCAAAGCCAAATCAGTGTGTCCAGACCATAAAATATCTTCATAAGGGAATTCTGAGAGAATGTTTGTTTGTCCTTGTGAAAAGCTAATTTGGCTAAAGACCAGGCCAGTGTGTGCTACCTTTTTATTGTGTACATTTCTGACATTAATTTTGTATGAAGGGATTTTTGGGGGCAATTCCTTTGTGATTATTACATGGTCCTAATGATTTTAGTAGTTTGAGTTAGACGGATGCTTTTGATAAGTAGCCTACTATATACAGTATATCCAAATGACACAGACAGTGTGAAGCTGTAGAAGTTATTTTAGGAAGTGAGGCACCGCATGCCGTCATCAAACTTTGAAATCCAATGACTGCCATCATTGAGACTTTTGTTGTTTAAACAATTTTTTTTATTCATATTAAAGTTTGATTCGCTTCAGTGACAGTTTATTATTATTATTTTTATTTTTTATTTTTTTAACCTTCACAAAAATATTAAAATGTAGTTACTTGAATACAGTTTGTGCTTAAAAATACACTCCTTAATTGTGTTACTGCTCCCCGAGAAGCATACATTTCCTCCCCAGACCACTGTTCTGTAAATAAACTGAACAACAGTGTATGTTGCTGTAGCAGGAGGGGTAGAGAGGAATACGAGACACAAACTACTCACTCAAAAAAAACTTTTAGTAAAACTGTTTTTAACCACATGGGTAATTCCAAAGCAAGTTATCAAGTTAAAAGAAATGTCTACTTTTATGCGACACGTAAGTTTCAAAGTAACTTTGAAAAGTTCTTGATATAGCACAACACCAGACACCACCTGCCACTTCCTCTGTAAAATGTCATGGGTGACATCTTTATTGGGCAGTAGCATTTGAAAAATCTCTTATGCATCCCCGGAGATTAATAAAGAGAAGTTATATACGGGAATTAGGCTCATAATCTCCTCCTCCATTTTCTACACATCTGCTGTCTGGCTATATCTCAAAGGCCACAGATGCAACCTCCTGCGTTGTAATCAGGAGTTATGTGTTACTGTGTTTGGGGGTGAGTTTACTATGACATTTTTATTTTCATGTTTTAGTTTGACAAAAGCTACAAAACGCAATTCATGTGGGATCAGGCAACAGTGGATAGAATGGGGTGTAAAGAGGATTATGTTAATTAGATAAATTGCTACAGGACCAATGGGATTAACACGATCCTAATACATAATGAGAAAACTAAAGCAGTTAAAGAAGACTTGTTTCAATTCGTGCAATTCCACACACTAAATTGAAAAGTACTGTAGATTTACATGTGGTAATATAATTGTAGTACCTGTTCTATCCTTTTGGTGGCAGTGTTGACACACTAAAAATCTAATCGAGCAACGCTAATCAATCTGAAATAAGTTAAGTGCTGTCATTGTTATTGATACATGAAATTTAATAGATTTCAGACCATCCTGTTTTAGGTGAATTTTGGGAATTTAATAAGTGAACACACAGCACAGTAATCAAGTCACTGCTGAGAACAGTGCCTTCTTTCATTAAGCCATCTACTTAAGCAGACAACAACCTGCTGAGCTATCTAATTAGGAATGCTCCAACATCATTGAAATCCCTTCACTAATCTGCTGTAGGACAACACATTAACCCTGATATAGCAGTAATGAACTATTCTCATTAATTAGAATCATGCCAGATCTCACTGTAGAGTAGAGGCTCAACGGGGTGCAAGGACACCCACTTTGCCTTTGTGAAGTTTGAAGGTGTTGGATCTTCACAAGGTTATGGTCGGTGATGCAAGATTGCTGAATTATTAAGCTGTGAATATGGAAATGGATAATACAATTGATATAATTGGACCCACATAAAGCAGAAAGCAGAGCCTGTGCTGTCTTAAAATGTCTGCTAAACTTTGAAGAATCTTTGACAAGCACGTGCATTGCTCAAGGTCTTAGATAAATTTATGATGAGTGCAAATTAAAGAAGGAAGTAGCCTTGAAGACGTTGCATTGTTCAGCCAACATGGTCATTTTTGAATCCTATCGCCTGCACTCTGGGGAAATACTTGAATAAAGAAAATATATTAAGTCCAGGTCCCTGTTCTTTAGCCTGAGGTGAACAATCACATTCAGTTTTTGAGGACAGGGGTGCATATCTAAAGATGGTTATGCGGAATCCGGTCTTATCCGCTTATATAATGTCTGGTATCAGTGTAAGAACCTAATCCTACTACAATACAACAATAATGATTCAAGTAACAGCAAAAATTATGATAGGGAAAGTACAAATGATCCCTATTCCTGGCCTATAGGCCTCATATATATACACTACTACGCAAAAATTAAGTTAAATTGGAATCATCATCATTCATTATTCAAGTTCTCAATAGGCTGAATGTTTAACCTGACAATTAACTTTCTCAGCAGGGTAGCACAGTTAGAGAGTGACTCGATAGAGTGGTTTGAAATTAATTATATTATATGTGTCTGTGTATATGGTTGGGGGTGATTCATTTAGAAGGTGCTTAAGGGATAGCGAATGAATGACCCCTGTCTCTGTTTGATGTACTTTGGATTTTGGAAAGTTTTACACATTCATGCTAATATCTGCACATTTCCTTTTTATTTTATTTTTGGATGCGATGACAAATATTGTAAACATTTTTGCTGCCAGATTTTTTGAACATTCACCAGAGAAATATCAAATCATCAATTCTATCGAACAGTACTTAATGTTTGCAAGCATTCAGGTATTTATTTTGTTAATGGTATTAATAGGTGATTAAAATAACAACTGAAGCAATATCCTTGCTGCAGCTAACTGGTATCCTTGACATACTCCCTAACTCCTCCCATAATGAGTATTGTTATTGAATTATTTCTGGTTCTCTTTCAGTAAATGTTAAAGCACATGAAATATTACACCCTGTATACACAGTAGTATGTGTTGATTAATCGGATAATATTCATAATATAGAGCAGTGCAGCACACAGGGAAAGATGAGGTACATAATTAATTTCCATAACAGCCTGTACTTTCTACCTCTACGAATTTGACTCCCATCTCTCCTGAGGGTTGATTGATAAAGCACAACAGAAAATAGGGTCCACAGCTTTGGTTTGTCTCATTTACACAGCATGTTTTCCCTGATACGCATCGATTAATGTTCAAAATATCATGAATTAATGAATCAACTGGGCATGGGTTTGAATTGCCATCTGCACTGAGCTGCTAGAGTAGCCCCATTATGACAGCAGGGACTGGGGTTAAGTATGTTTTATGTTAAAATGTTGGCTATAATTAGGCTAACTTAAAGATACACTAGCTACTCAGTTGTGTTATAGCGTCACAAATTTCTGCCCCAACTGCCCCCACAGCTACACACATGGCGGTAGGGAGAGAGGTTTAAGTTAATATTTTGGATATAGTAATGTTTAGTTGTTTTGCTATACGTTTAAGTAGCAGCAATAATATTCCTAGTTTTTTTTGTTTTTGTAACTGGGGCCAGACATCGTATACCACTGACTGTTTGATAATGATAAGGGTGTCTAGAGGTGGTTGGGACAATGGGGTCCGCCTTGAGTTTGTTGGGACTGGGACGTGCACTCTAGCAGTGTCAACAGGAGAACTGGGGTGTGGAGAGGTCTGGCTCAGAACCAAATAGGTTCAGCAACACAGACAAACAATGGTGGTCGGCACCTCCTAATCCCCTACCTCCACCCTCTTCCCCTCATTCTACCCAACATAAATAAATAGATTTCTTTGAACTGTTAATTTTGTTTACAGCCGTCTTTCTTTCCATCAGACTCCTTTGAAAACCCGTCGGACTGACCAGTAATAACAAATACAATTACAAAAATAAAACTGCATAAACATGCATTCCCAAAAGTTCCCCATACACACATTTGTCTGTCTTTACCAAACAAAAGATCACATTGTTTATTACATAATAAAGATTATAATTTTGATTGTCTGAATATGAACGTTAAAGGTATACCCTCAAACACCTCAGTGCTGAGTGACTGCACTCCTCTACTCATCAACCTACAGAGCTCCTAGTCTTACATCTTCTCTACCCCCCCTCTCCCCTTGTAACTTTAAAACAATTTCCCTCCATTTATACAAGCTTATTAAACACAATAGCTATTAAATTCAAAAGAAGTACATAATACATGAAACCTCTGCTGCCTATGACTTATTTGTCATTGTAAATTTAAAGGACACAGTAAGATCACCCTGTCCTGTTCCTCAGCATGCAGAACGGTGGCTGGCCTTTCTCACTGCTACCTTAGCAGCCATGGGAGTTCCACATCATTGCATGGAGGAACAGGCGATAGCCTGGAGTGAGCAGCTCTCTCTTGTGTGCCAATTTAGAGAAAACTCGACTTGTCCCCAGTGTTTTGATGCCAGATAACTTTCCTGAAAATGTGAGGGCTTTGTCACGGCTGTGTGAACGTGCTCCAACAAGAGCTAAAGCAACTGAACCTGAACAACTGTGACTAGCGGGATTACCTTAACTTGGCAGAGAACCCGGATAACAGGAGATGCTAGATGCTTTTTAATAACTTTTTCTGTCTCTTATGAAAGATCTGGGGCATTGAGGTTACCTTAGTTGCTGTAGAGGTTGTCCAATAATCCACTATAATCCAAACTAGACAGGGTTTCATTGTGTCTGATGTCCAGTCGTGCACGTTTGTGCTCATATCCGTTACGGAAAAAAACATGATTTGAAAACATTAAGTGAAAGGTTGTTGTAAGTCGCTTTAGTGACGTATTTACTTACCGTATGTATTTAGTGAAGGTATGGGTATTTTGAGCTATGATGAAAAAATAATGTAAAATAATGTCCGGACATTTGGTTGTAGAATAAACTCCTTTTCCTGTTTCCTTTATCTGAAACTATTCACCAAGAAGGTGAATAGTTTTGCATATATTGTATATATATGTATGTTTGAGAGCGTCCTCAACCTAGAGAGCTGAATGTAGGCCTACCATCCTTGTCCACAGGGAGGCCAGGGACACCTTTGAGTAGTGACTCTTAAAGATACTGAGCCTTTGTTAAACCCATAGGGCCCAATTTACTAACATCCCGAATAAAGAGTACTAAATTGCGTGTGCAGTCTAAAATATTGCACGTGCAAATGTAGTACCTGTTACGGGTGATAAACCAAAAACTATTGCGTAAATGACAACAGGTGCAAACACAATGGAGGTTGGAATATTTAAATGAGGGTTTGGTTTTCGCCATGGAGAGTCGGGAGGGAAAGCAGCCACTGCGTAAAAAACATGCTTTGTTTCATTCAGTGCGTTCCGAGTATGTGGAAATCGTATGTACCTGCCCATCCTGCGTAAAATTGCACTGAAGTACATGGGACAGCACACCTGAAAATCTGCTTTGGGAAACCCCAGCAGAAACAGCTACAGTATGCTGAAATGACCCAGACGCGAGGAAATGCAGAGTTGCAAGAAGTTTTGGCATTGCAGGTAGGCCTATTGCGTGACTCCTTGTAACTGGCTCAAAATCAGCACTTAAGTCAGCCAACAGCTCCATAATGGCATGGCTGGACAGGCGAAATGTGCGCGTTATATGTACCTCAGTCATGCCAAAAATATTTACACGAATGGAAAAAACCCTTTCTCTACGTCTTCTTTCATTACGCCTGTGTCTCCTTCTCGCACCGATAACAGCAGCCATCTTTGCGCAACACTTGGCGGTTTGCACGTTCCTTTCGAACGTATTAAATACAGATGCTGTTGCAATCACATGAAATTGCTTTTCAGCTTGGTAGATCACATTGCGTGTAGTAAATCGATGTATTTGCATGTTACCCTCCCATGACTTTGCGCAATGAAATCGAAACGCCCCAAATTACATATTCGTTAAGGCAAAAGTAGTAAATGAACAGCGGGTGCTATCTTGCACTTTTGGAAGACGTCATTCTGCGTGCACACCGTTAGTAGGCTAGATCAGCTTACGTGTTAATTTGCTGGTGATATCAGGGTTGTACACGTTTTTACTCACGCAAACCTTTAGTAAATTTCGCCCTTACTCTAGTTACCTTAACTTAACGTTGGGCCCCATGCTGTCGTTTTGTTTAAAAAAAATACAAATGCAGATCAGGTCTAGTCTGCGCACAATGAATTACATTGTGCGCAGATCTGCCGTTGACTTCCATTCTCTAAAACATACTTCTAATGTGTCTACCAAAGCGAATCAGTGTCATTACTAGTAGTGTTCTCAGGTTAATACAATTCAAAGAATTTAAGAGTAACTGCACCCTAAAATTTTTTTTTAAGCTGTAAACTATATAATAGGACTGAACTCTGATGAGACACATCAATGCTGGTTCTAATATTGGAAAAATTCCCATTTTTATAAAAATCTACATTTTATGATATTTGTTTAAAATCATCCAAGGCCCTTGCTGGCGGCGTAGATTCGACTGGTTTGTACATATGTATGTCATGAAATGTAAATGTTAACTTTAAAGATTAAATTAAAAAAACTGGAGAATATATTGAAACACAACTGTCCACAAATTTGCAGGCAGCTGTAGGGGGAGGGATAGTTATGGGTTAGTTATATTATATACAGCACGAGTCAAATAGTTCAACTAGTGACAATCTAATTTGAATCTGATTTAGAATAAAATAGAGGTTTCATGCATTACCAAAGTGTAATTGGTTCTCACCGTGATAACTATTTCACACTAGAGAAACAGTCACATCTGATAGCGGCTACTCTTCAAAGCCCTTCAGCATGCTGTCTCTCTAATAACCATTTATGCAAGATTTACCCTGCGTTGGCCCTCGCTCAGTGGGTGGTTCATTAGCCAGGAGGGTTCTCCCGTGCAGGATGGCTTCATCCCACTCTCTGACCCTGCCTATATCTTCTCTTCACCTTGCACTCATTAGTCACTGCCAGGCAAGGCAGGCCCAGCCCACTAGCGAGCTTTAACTGGTCTCTGCCGCTATTGATCAGCTGTTGTACCAAATCCTTTTATTACAAAGCACAGAGAGTAATAATGTAAATAAAAGAGAATGTACACACTTGACATAGATGCACCCCATGTTTTTTCAGAGAAGTGTAGCACACTTCAATAAATAGACTAATCAAAGTAAAACAAACATCAGTGTAAACAAACATTCGCTGATGAACAGCTCAGACGGGCACTCAATACTGTATAGTAAAGTACTTAGCACTGACATTAGTTACCACTAGATGTCACACTGATGCTGCTTTTATATCACTGACAAAAGGCCTGTCACCAGAGGAACTAGCATTAATAATCATCTCATAAAGAACTCATTTATGCAAGTTGGAATTCCCAATCTATCCATCTATGCATGAGGCGTAGCTTGATGGTGATAGCATTGCTATCCTACACTTGGTGTAGGTGGACCTGCTGTGTAAATTTTCTTGCTTATATTTGGGACTCGCCAGCTTTTATCTTCAGGCCTGCCTCCGAACCAATCACTTCGCTCTCTGCCTCAGAGAGAAAAACTGCATAAAAAACACTTCTGATGGAAAATGCAGCTGTTTGCAAGTTTGCTCCGGGAGGTAGTGTGGAAACAGTTTCTGGGGCACGCTCTGACAGTCGAGTGTACTGTACATGACTTTAGAAGAGAGGGTGTTTGAAGGAGGGGGAATGGAGGGCGAATGGATGGGGGGGGGGCAAACACAAGGACAGAGAGCTGTGGCTCAAATTGTGTACAGTATGAGTTACAGACCAGAACAATATTTCTCTCCTACACCATGGCGAGGCATCAGTAAACCACATTGCAATAGTTGGAGGCCAAGAACAATAAGCGGTCATAGAACACGTGTGAATACATGTTAAAGAGGGCATGTTAATACCTTGTAGATAGCTATAAAAAAAATTGTGATGTGATCTCCTCCAATGTTAAAAGAGGAGGAAAACCACCTCCAGACAGTGGGACTTGATTTTTGATGATTTGCTGAAAAACATTTTTGTGGTTATGTCTAAAAAATGCGCCTGGTTCCATGAAGATGCATTTCGTGAATGTTAAAAAATCATTGGAGTGTGTCATATCCACGTATTTGCACTTTTTGCAAGTTAATCGTCTTAAAAGTTTGAAAATTTGATTGACTCAAAACAGCTGGTTGATACAACTGGATGCAGACAATATGAAATGGTGGTTGTCGCCACGATATTATATGAATTTACAAAATCGTTTTTCTGTTTTTCACTAATTACAGTTTTAGATATCGAGTGTCAACCGATAACTGCAACTGCAAAAAATTATTAAAATCAGGTGTTTTTATAGGATTGATGCAATGTGGTCCACATGTGCGCCCCTTTCACACTGGTAATTGCAACACTTTCAAAGACGTGGAATTTGCCGTTTGATGTCGTCAACGACATTTGAAGAGGCAAACAGAAAGACCATATGGATTTGAAAATAAATATGCTGATGAAGAAACATAGGATGAAACCTTTGAAACTTTATTACCCCATGTGCAGTAAGTTCATAAAGAGCCCAGTTTGAATAAAACCATGTTGTGTCCCTACCGTATTTACCCAAACTGTTGATTATAAGTTATATTCTTGACAGTATAGCTTGCCTCCCTAACTTAGTATATATCTACACTTTTACATTCAGGATTAGATTGCTGTAATGAACTATAGATATGGTTAGATAGATATGGTTAGATAGATATGGTTTAATGAACCATATCTATCCTTTTAGTTTTTTTCAAGATGCTGGTTAATGTCTTAAGTAGCCTACTGACGTGAGATAAATTTGACTGAGGAATCTTAGAAACGTTTGACCAGCTTTAAAGACACACTAGAAGTGTGTTTGTGAGACACAGTGAAAGGAAAATGGATGAAAAAAACAAAACAAAGTTTAATAAATTACCAAACTAAACTATGACCAAACATAATATGTAAGCCTGAACGTCAGTGAGTGAGGAAACTGTCACCGATAGATGGTTTGAAGCAGTAAATGCGAGGTTCATATGGGTTGTGGAATTTCAAAGTTTGAAATAATCAGTAGGCTACACGTTGCATTAGTAGGTCTACAGATTTCCAAACATATTTGTAAAAGGAAAAAATGCATAACGGCATTCCCCTGCTAGGGTGTGAAAATGGTTTGACACTACAACATGCACCACATGCTATCATGGAAAGTAATGCATGGCAGTAATTTGTCCACCTGCACGTCTGAACACAGCGCTTGGTAACAATTATTGGTCCAGGAAAGAAAGCATTACAGAGTCATTACAATAATGATAGTAATTCAGGCCAGGATTGATGTAGCCTCTCCAGGCAGGCTGCCCCCTCCACTCCTTCCCAAACCCTTTTTCTGATTCGAGTAAAAGTACACCTATTCACATCACTGACAAAAATGCAATTCTTTGATAAGAAAAAATTATGGGAAAGTGCGAAAGTGCCAATTTTAACATACAGCCAAATGCAGAGTAAATGTAAGTTTAAGATTAAGTTAGAACAGAAAACACTATCTGTCTGCGCCAGACAGATAGTGACAAAGGAGAGGAAACGTTTGGAAGTGCCTGCCGAATTTATTCTGCCAAAGGGTACCACCACCATCTTTTATAACCATCTTATTTTTGTTTCAGAAACCCAGCCTTCGGTGCCAAGACATTATCCAATACACTGATGAGCCGCCACAGTGCCTGTGCTGCCTTCCAGTCTGGAAAACATTTGAAAATCTTTGTTATGAAAAGAGTGTGATGCCTACCCACGTTGAAGCTCTCTTGCCTCAGTCCACATGTTAGAGAAATATATCTGTGTTTCCATTTAGATTAAAACAGACTTTTTGTGGGAGGACAGGCTGGGAGAAAATGTATACACATTCAAACTATAGGGGAGATGATAGTATATCTTGTGGAGAAAAAGATTGGCATCACTCTTTCTGGGTGGGCTCAGATGTAAATCTCATATTAATCTGACGGGGGATTAAGTGTATTTCTTGGTATAGTTTCATTGAGTGTCTATATAGCTTCAAAAGGAATGAACTGATTACCGCTATCCATCACAACTTGGTGGAGCACTCCAGAAACGTGTCATTGATCAGGTTTAGACTGTAGGCTATTATGTCTGGGGAGCCCACAGGCTCAGTGTTGCTGGGAATTCCCCCTCCCCTCCCCTGCTATAGGCCTACTGCCTCCTGATGCTGTAATCCCACTGTGTAACCTAAAGCAGACAATAAATATTAGACAGTTCAGTTGTTTAAAAAAAGCAACAGTGTTTGCACAACAGTGCGTGCCATAACTTGCAGTGTTCATGGTGTGTGACGATGGTTCTATTGTAAGGCACTGTTTGGGAAAATATCTGCATTAACACTGTACCCAGTACGTGTTTCTACTTATAGCGTGAGAGATACTACAGTTTATGTCCCTGGGTTAGGTTATTAGGTGCATTTCTATAGGTGCATGTGTAGCTACTGGTTTAATGTCCCAGAATGTGTATTTATTGGCCAGAGGGGGCACAGCTGAGTTAACACGAGTCCAACCAATATGAAGTTGTGTTGCAAAATGAGTTGCTCTTAAATGAATAATGACACAATGGTTGGAAACAAAATGTGCTCTGCTCTAACCATGCCATTAAGTCTTAAGACAGCTTCTGAGACATGCCATAGTATGGCTGGCCATTCCATTTGTGTTGAACACATTACATTCAAGAGTGGCAGAGCAGAGAAAAGATTGGGCCCCCCGTAACACATACACACTACACTAACCAAGGAATTTTATGGAGGTTTTCAGCCAAAACACTAATCGTACAATTACACTGTACAAAAAGCAATCTTAATGCATCATTTACAATGCACCATATTAAAGTGGTAGTGTCTTTAAAGATCTTTAAAAATGATCTTTTACACATAGATTTAAACACACTACCACTTTAATACCCAATCCAGTAAACGATGTGTTACATTTTGTACAATGTAATTGGATTTAAATAGGAACTTTTTCACCTGTAGCTCCCAGGTCTGGTAATACCAGATTGAAGCCAATGAAGCTGTAGGCAAAATCAGGGAAAGATTATATTTTTTGTCATTGGAATATACAGTATCTCTCTTTGCTGGAACCCAATATAGAACAACAGGTTTCACCAAGACATTTGGTTCATCATTAAACCCTACACCATTTGGCGACTGTGAGTCTCAATAAACAGCAGGGCGGTTGACTTAGCAAAACACACAGACCCTCCCCCTATCTCTTCCCTCATTTGGTTTCTACAAAGAGCACTTCAACTCAACAAAGGCGAGATATTTCTTTTGAGAGCAAAGTGGGGGCTGATC
Source organism: Percopsis omiscomaycus (assembly GCA_027575585.1). Lineage (NCBI taxonomy): Eukaryota > Metazoa > Chordata > Actinopteri > Percopsiformes > Percopsidae > Percopsis > Percopsis omiscomaycus. Next base: position 153,114 of record JAODLI010000016.1, read on the forward strand.
AACACTGCGCCATGTTGGTGTTTCTCTTCATTCAATTTATCTCCCCCATTTCTTCCTTAACCCTCAGTTGTTCAAGCTGTTGACAGAAGACTTGGCCTCAAATTACAATCCTTTGGTGTTTGTTTGCTCATTGTCGGCAAGAGGCTTTCTCTTTCGAAAAAAACACATCTGAAAAAAGCTTCTCCGCTACATGTAAGTTATATGGGTGTTAGATTAACACACCAAGGGGCCATTTAATTAAAGGTACACTTGTATTTTAAACCAGCGTTACAAAAACATTGTTTTGGTTTGAAATCCCAACAGCGCATTCTCCTCCCACACCTACTCTTGCTCCTACAACTTTCATAGGTTTATACTGTTTTCTACCTCTTCCTTGTTGTGGACCACATACTTGTGTTGGTAAACTCGTATAGAGTAAGAATTTTGTGTAGTTAGGGGAAGAGCAATTTGTGATGACAGGTCAAGGACACACTTGGCGTTTGTGTGTTTAACTAGTGTCTGAAGTATCCAGAACACATTTTTAGGGACAGCTTTTGATACAATGATTGTATCGATGGCAGGGAAAACATTAAAGCGTTGACCCTCGTTACAGTAGGTTATTTTGCATAAGGAATGCAGAGACTGGAATGTCAATTGTGTTGACAGGGTGAGTTAACCACCTGGTGTTTAAACTAAACAAGCAAGGTCACCTCTCATTTTTCTCCTCCCTCGCTCAAAAAGATGCCCCCAAGTCATAGACTTAACCAGTCTGGATTTGTCCGGCCCTATAATTTGAGTGGGGATAAACCTAGAGAACAAATACCTTTTTATTGCCAATTTGTTTGGGATTATTTCATTGATGTTTTACACCATAGGAACCCAGGAAGAGCAGAGCTGATATTAATATTCATTCTGAGATTGTGTCTGTTGAGACTGGATAATATTTGTTCAGATAGAAAAGGAATACAGGTGTAATTTCACATGGTGCAACAGAACTTTTACAGTTTTTTTTCACCAGAGCCATGGTCCAATTGGACACAATAAGAATGTTGAAGTGGTGCTGACATGTAAGCTGTACCTAGGTAGGCTAGCTCAACGCAGCCCTCATACTGTATCTCAACACCCATGCTCTACTGGCCCTCATTATACACTACTACACAATATCCTGAACCTCAAAACTCTCGACCATTATGGTTTTGTCTTTTTACAGGCGTGGGGGGGGTGTCAGTTACAGCTATCCACAGAGACATAGGGCAGTCTGACTAATTTAGCCCTTTGTTTTGTGTGGAAATAGTCACAACGGAGAGCTTGCTGGGGGTGTCGTTGGGGGAAAGTTTATTGAGAAATGCCAAGTGGGCGTTTTTAATATTTCCATTTATGACCCCTCAGGGTTCCACCTGTGCTGACATGGCTGGGAGTTTACAGTTCTCCTTACAAGCAGCCAGCTTACAAATTCCAGGTACCCTTCCGCCAACCCTTCTCCCTTATTTTACATAAAAAGGTTGGGTGGGGGCTTAAGTTATTGTGGAACATTTGTCAGGCAGCCAGTTGCAGAGGCAGGGTGAGACAGTGATTTATTGCAACATCTGCAAGATGCAAAAACTTGGGGTCGAGGACCGAGGGGTTCTGAAGGTACCAGTGGAATGATTTGTAGCGATGGCTACTTATGTGAGCATACTAGATCAGTGCTTCCCAAATGTTTTAATTACAGATAGGAACATAGATTTCCGCATGTAGCCTAAATCTAAAATACCCAATTTATTTATTTATTTTTAAATAGTGTATTACAGTATGTCCCATAGAAATACAATTCTGTCTAAAGTCATGCTGTGCTGACAAAGCATAAAGTTCAATGTAGGAGGTTTTAATCCTTTAAACCATAAACAACTTTTTTACCAACTACTCATTGTCGAGAATATATTATTAAACAGTGACTCCTCGATTTGTGTTTGGAATTGCCCTTGTGATTGAAATAAATGTTTAAAACTTTCATTCCTCTACTCCCCCTACAAAGTGCATAGGCTCACATCTTCTCTGATAAGTGAGCTGTGGAGGAAATTTGGAGTTTATCTTTGTTGAACGAATGTTGAAAATAACCTTTACACTACTGTTGAGGTATTAAAAGTTAGTTATACATAAAGATTTCTTGAACTCGAACTGAACAAATCATTTCTGTGAGCTGCCTGTAGCTATTTATTATAATAAACTCCATGTCTCCATGTCACTACATCTGGCAACAATGAGGCAAATTAGCTACGAAACCCAGTGTCTGGCAATTAGATAAGGCCCTAGCATATTAAATTCATTTTCTTAGCTTAGTCACAGAGGCCCAAACTTGCTGGAGTAAGTGACCTAGGCTCAGCGTCTTTTTGTAAACGGTGAGTAATCAGCAAGTCAAGATCAGAAGCTGATATGCGACCAGGCATATAGAGGACTCAAGCACCTGTCTACCAGTCAGTGGTTTGGAGGAATAGTCAACTTCCTCTCTCAGTACTCTGTATCCAAAATCAAAGAGGGGAAATTATTCTGCAATCTGGCCAGTGTTTTCTTTCCCTCTGGGCTGGAAATTCAATGGCTGTAGTCAACTGCACTCTCTACAGGAGACTACTGCTCTCACAGTGGAAACCTCCCCCACACTCCCCTTGTTAGGACACAAATTGTTTCTTGATTGCAGTAATTTCAGAGAAGCATAAATAAACAGTGTCGGCCTCAACAACATGTTCGCAGGTTAATACCATACACAGTTTTAATTATAACAGATAGTTTAGTTCAGTGTAAAATCCTCAAGGTTAAGGAACCAAGCTTATAGCTGGAAGATCAATCTGCGATACCCCAGACTGTCTAGAACAGGCTGGGCAATGTGAATGACTAATATTCAAAATTTCTTAACATACCCCAAGTATGCCCTTGTATACTTAAACTGCCCTTGTGCAGGGAATGTGACTCCTAAAGGGGGCAGGATAGTCTAGTGGTCTGGGCGTTGGACTCCCAGCCGCAAGGTCGTGGGTTTGATTCCCAGAGTTGGCCTACCTGTAAGCATCCTTGAGCAAGATGCCCAACCCCTACCTGCTCCATGTAATAGCACCATGTAATTGTAAGTCGCTTTGGATAAAAGCGTCTGCTAAATGATCAAATTGTAAAGGCTGCTGTGCCCAAATCCAAGATTAAACAAGATCCTAACCTTATTAAAACATTGAATATGGGAAAGTCGTTTCGTCGCATCTGACTACACTGCGAGTCATGTTAACAAAAACGATATTACTCATGTTTTCTGAAAGCATAAGCATTCCACTACATCAATAAGGTTGTGCTACTTACCATTATAAATGATGGGAAACAAACACAATTTTAACCCAAGGTCTGGGTTAAAAAACAAAGGGAACCAATCCTTTAAATGATGGACATTCACTTCAAACTCACCACCATACTGTACTAAAACAGAAATAGCAGCTAAATATAATATACACCTTATTGCATCAGCTCACACATACTGTACTTAAGACTTTCATCAGATTATTCTGAGAGGATAAAACGGTCACTGATAAAACTATCACTAACTTTATCTTAACTGCATAGCGTCACCATAAGCCTAAACAATTAACTAAGTTGATTATTAATCACTTCTGAGCTTATGCAAACTTCATATCCTGTAGGGTCAAGTTTGTTGACCGTGTTTCTTGCTTCTAAACCCACATGATTTGAGAATGAGATACTGTGATTCATGTGAAATCGAAGAGTCCTTGAAAGTGCCTAAAGCAGCTGTGTTCCAGGTGTTTGGACGTGTGTGTAGTTTCAACATCTTGTCTTAATCGGAGCCTCCTCAAAGAACTGGCATGACTTCCAACAAAACCCCTTCATTCCTTTACAGTGGGGTGAATTCACTCAAACCAGCGTAGCACAGCCAACAGCCAGGTGTAGTTAAACACTGCTCAGGCAAAAGGAACCAAATAATGAATCCTGAGAAAAGAAAACCCTGTTGTCAACATTTCCATACACAGACTTAAAGTGTGAGACTAAACACAGAACCCTTGGAGGCAGATACTTGCAAAATGAAAACATTTTACTGCTTTACAATCCAAATACACACTGGTAGATTAAACACTAGACTGAAACACATGTCCAACTAAATCCCCTGAAAAATTGACCGCTGCCGCCATATAGCGCTGCAGTGAATCTGCCTTTTCATAAACACAGCACGCACTGTGGCAGGCCAGGAGGCCACATGATGCTTTCCAAGAGCAAGTTTCAACAGCAAGCCTGTGTACACAAGCACACCTTTTCCCCCCCTCCATGTTGAAAAGGAGAGGCCTGAAACAACAGACAGACACGTGAAAAAGCCAGAGGGTGGGGGAGGGTGGGTTGGGGGCAGCTTTAGGAATGAGTCACCCACCAAGGAGCCCGAATCCTTCTTACCATGAATATGGAAGAAAAAAAATAAATAAAACCTACCCCATTCGATTGCATCCCCAGATTCACAAATATCTACCATAGCTCAGTGTTTATACGTTGAAGCCCAACTCTCTACAAGAGTGGGTAGCTCTATCGGGAGGAGTATCAATCAGGTGTGACAGGGACAGGCACTGTTTTAATTTAAAACCAATACAACATTTCTGCAACGCTGGTTTTAACCACAAGTGTACCTTCAAAAAGGGACAGAGTAATTGTGTTTTAAAAATAAACAGTGAGCAGGGATGGGAATTTTGATTTCTGGTGGCACTATTACAATTTATTGATGAGTGGACTTTTAAAAAAAGAAAAATTATTGAAGAAAGATGTTTAAGATTTAAATCATATGTATTTCACAGTGCTCCTATATAGTAATACCTTTAGTTCTAATTATTATGACTGTCATGATCCATTGCTGGTACGTTTCCTTATATGGATCTGAGGCTATCACAATACTACTACAACTGGAAGCCATACACAGTGAAACCAACCTCTGGAAAGTTCTACTATGGAGTTCAACAGCTATGCTTAGTGTTCCTTCTCTCTCCGTCGTCGTGGGGGGGCTGATGACAGGCATTTGCCGTCTTTGGCGGTCTGTGGTTTTTCTCAGAAAAGGCAGTCTTATACCACCCTTGTGCAAGCCAAGCTAAACCTTGCTACAGGAAGAACATTGAAAACTCGTAGTATCGTATGTGTACGTAGCAGCACATGTTAAGTTTTTTTTTATTACGATAAGCTAATGTGCAAAAAGTTGCTTCATTGAAAAGAAACAAGCTTATGTCGGAATAACTGAACAGGCAGGGTGGCACAAAACAAATGGCACAAAACATTTGTACATAAAAGATAAGGAAAAATTATCTGTCTGTAGGCAATTCATTTACAAAATATAAAGTTTGTATAAAACATCCATACATATACACACTGTATATTTATCGATATTCTTACATTAAAATTGCATCCCAAAATGAACAGTCTTTGCTGGCAATATTCTCCTCATGCCAATCTGTAGGGAAATCCATCATCCTAATACATTCACGATATGCACGTTTGCCTGATTACTGTAAAAGTGTCTATTCACTGAGGTAGAAATATTTTTTGGCTGTCCACTTTATGAAAAAAGCCCAGAGGGGAGCTCATTTCATTTTGTGCTAACACTGCTGTGCTGAACTCCATCAGTCCTTTGGCTGTCAAAGGGAAGTTTATTAATGGAGCTCTGCTCCGATTGGGAGTCTTTGGACTGCTGCCGTTCCTCGTGGTCCAAGTACGTATCCATTGCTGTGTATGGGTTTTCATGTAGCGTGAGTCCGTTAGGAGTAGCCAGCGACAGTGGCCCAAAACCTGGGCACAGGTCTTGCTGTGGCCTCCAGGGAGCCTTCCCAAATGTTCCTAAAGCGGGAACAGGGAATAAACTGTTAAATACAGATATTCCGAAAATCCAGCATACAAAATAAACCCAGTCTACCATCTAGAATAGAAAAATAACTGCAAGTGTTAAAGGTACTCCCATCGATTTGTGTCCGGGATTATCATTATGGTTGAAACCAGCGTTACAAAAACAGTTGTTTTGGCTTGAAACGCCTCTCCTATACCTGAGCTCTGTTCCCCAGCTGCCTACACTTTCCCTGACATGCGTTTCAAAATATAAACAGGGAGCTGGGGCATAATTCGGTTCTATGGGTGCCATAACGCAATCAAAGAGTATAATTATAATTGGCCATGACATACTGCAAAAAAAAAACATAAAGCTGACTCCAGATCACATACCCATGAATGTGTTTGAAGGGGAAAGTCTCTGGTGAGGTCCACAGTAGTCACTCGTATCGACCTTGTCTAAGGACAGGGGGTGGTCTCCCTGCAGGTGGGGTGATCCGTGATGGAGGCTGGCATTCGGGAGCTGCATGAGGACAGTGGAAGGGCAGTGGTCGAAGGGGTCTGTCAAGGCCCCCCCGCACGGATAGTAGTCCCTCCTTTTGGAGCTGGTTAGACTGCCGATGTACGAGTCAATACAGACGGGCCTCTGGTCGAAGGCATAGCCTGAAAGTAAATACAGAAGTTAAAAAATTGTTTGGGTTTTGCCAGCTGATAAGCCAGTTTCTTATTTGTCAGCTGAAAAACACTTGACAATGTTGTAGAGAATAGTTCAAAATCAGAAGCTGACCAGCGAAGGTGTCCAGCGGGTCAGACAAGCACACATTGTCCCTGCAAAGCAGCGAGCTGATTGGACCTTGATAATGGCAGAGTAGAGGGTCAATGGCAGCCTCTAGGTCTGCTTCACTTCCTGTGTCCAGCTGACAAAGACCTGTATGGGGACAAAAGAAGAGAAAACATCATGAGAGCAACATATGAGATAGATTTTTTGATTCTGCGAGTCCTCAATTGTGAATAAGATACAAATCGACAGGTGTGTTGAGACGTACCGTTCATGTCTTTATGCTGTAGGTAGAAGCCGCTCACTGATGAGGGCGTATACTGGTGGCTGCTGCCACTCTCAGACGGGATGTAGCTGTCCTGTCTGTCTGCCAGAGTGCCCTGCGACGAGAGGTAACTGGGGATGTCTGCAGGAAGGTTGGTTTCATCTGCAAAAAAAGAGCAACCACTCCACATCAAATACAGATTTAATACAATTTTTAAATGAAGTTATTTTCAGCTTGTAACCGCTATCAACGACAGACTGCTGTGTCATTCAGTTCTGAGTCATGTTCAATATATGTATACATTTACTAAATATATCAAATGTATTTATATATCCAAGACCAAATCTGTAGACATATAGATCACTTTACAATATGTAATTTTCTTCATCTAGCTTTAATCTCATAATATTATCCGTGTGCGTCTACATTTAAATCAACATAACGACGTGGTGTATGCCTGTATGAGGGGGCACGAGTGCAGTGGTTCTCAAACTTTGTGTCTTCTGTACCCCTTTTCAATTATTTTCTAAGCTGAGAACCCTTTTATTAGTCTAGAACATTGTTTAATATAAAACATTTTTGTAATGTAATATATTATTAATACTGCAATACTTAAGAATAAATGGAGTGAGACAATTTGATGGCTCCAGGATATCGACCTTTTGACGAGACCACGCCTTTATTTCACCACTATTTATACAGAAATTATTTCAGGACCATTTTCATAATTATGAAATGTCTTAATTTCCATTTTCTCCCCCACTACGGTGTGGGAGAGCCGGTACCTTCAGTTACTAGTAAGCGTACCCTGAAAACACTGGACTAGTTGTATCCTCACCTGTGTTGGTGATGCTGCAGTCCTCGTTGCGTCGCCGGGTGTGGTAGATGATGACCACCCAGACCAGGGAGGTCCCCACGACGCAGCACACCACAGCAATGATCACAATGCCCACCGTGGTCCACCCGTCTTCCTCAGAGCCTGACCCAGCCGCGACACCCGCCCCGCCGCCGACGCCTTGCCCTCCGGAGTCGCAGTTGGGATTGGGCAGCACTGCGAGCCGCACGTTTCCACGCTCCGTGCCAAGTGCGTTGGACATCTCGCAGGTGTACTTGCCAGCGTCGCCTTCGGCAGCGTCTACGATGATGAGCAGCTGGTTGGCGGCTGCGAAAAAGTGGCGCTCCGTCACCACTAGGGGGCTGTCGTCCTTGGTCCAGTTTAGCCTAGGCGGGGGGCTGCCGCCGGCAATGCACTGCAGGACGGCAGTCTCACCCTTGGCCACTGTGCGGTCCATGAGAGGCCTCAGGAAAGAAGGAGTTTCTGTGTTGGGAGTGCAGAAACATATTTAATGTTCGTATTGGAAGCCTTTCGACCTAACTTATATTAGCTTGTAAGTAAGCTTATAATAGCTTTTGAGCTACTGAGCGCCCTCTGAGCCCAGAATTTTTGCCCCAGCTCACAGTTGGTGTTTAAAACACAACATACAAAAGTGTAAGTGGCTGTATGGGGAGGCGTAGAGAATTGAGAGAGCCTATGAGAGGAGGAGTAGAGAGGTTCAAGGAAGGTGTGGGACTGGGAGGGACATGCATGTTTTTGTAACACTGGTTTCAACCACAAGAGTAATTCCAGACATAAATTGAGCGGTGTCCCTCAAGAGATTAGAACAATTTAAAAAAGGAGGAATCAAGATCTGTGTAATTTGTAGAATTACTAAAATAGGTAATTTATACACAGATTACATTACATGCCTCTTTGCATAAAAAGTTGGTCATGGATTGAATGGATATAAATTAATTAGTGTGAATACTTTAATCACATTTTAGAGCTAATAATTTAAATAAAAGCTAATTTATTCCTCATTTACATTAGAAGGTCGTTCACCCCAATGTAGCAGTTGGTTACATTTTAGTCTTTAGTGGATTGAAATTAATTCACAAGTCAAACAATTAATATTTGGAGCTACTCATTCCTTTCCAATGCATTACTTAAAATTCACATTAGAGGAGTTTGAACATAAAGGAGGTGGTCATGTCTCGGATGGATTAATTAAGTATTAATTAGCGTAGAAAAGAACATTGTCAGATCTTAGAGCTCTTCATTAAAGAGTTGAGATCTCACCTAGAACTGTTAGCGTAGCGTTAGCCGAAATGGCTCCAGCTGTGTTCTGAGCAGTACAGCTATATACACCGATATCCTCTGTCTTGACGTCTACAATGAAAAAGACATCATCCTCGGGCATGACATGCATCCGGCGCTCACGGGCAGCAGGGAAGTCCGTGCCCCCGTCCTTTTGCCAGGCAATCTGAGGTGAGGGGTGGCCCACTGCAGCGCACTCCAGCCTGGCCGTCGCTCCTGCGCGGATGCTCAGGTCCATGGGCATCTTGGTGAAGGAAGGTAGCACTGGAAATATGAGCAGAAATGGAAATTAATACACAGGAGCTGTGGCAATATAATAGGTTAAGAAGAAGAAGAGGCTGTTAAAATTAGCTTCACGGTTAAAGGTCCAATAGTGTAGATGCAAACCCTAACCTTATTGGTAAACTTCTTTTTGGCAACCAGAGGCAGATTTGTGAAAGATGCGCATGTGCTACAGAGGGGTCTCTACATATACAGTATATTTTTATGGCGTTATGTTATGCTATTAAAAGAAGTGCTTTCTTGCATGACTGAGGGGGGTCACAAGCACTCTAAGTAACTCAAAACTCTATACAGATTACCAAATTAGAAAGCTTTCTGTGTGTAAAAGTGTACAGACCCCACTTTATTCACATCTCCCTGACTCAAATCTAATTCGTTGCACCCATTAGGGCTAGACAACTGACACGATTGGTTTTTTTGAGCATATACAGTTTGCTGACATCAGCAAACTGGCAACAAAGCTCTGCTTAACTTTAACCCGAGAGGTGATCATATGAGTAACTCAAAACCTGTTTGGCTGTTTAGGACACATCTCTCTCATGACTTACTATTGACTGTTAGCTTGGCCTTGGTAGAATACGATGACCCAAAGTGGTTGGAGATGACACATTGGTATCGGCCCTCGCTGGAGAACTCCACGTTTCGCAGCTGCAGGGTGGTGGTGTACTCTGTCACCTCTGTCTCACCACCCATTCCGCCCTGCTGGGCACGCAGGTGGGCCTGGTTGTGGATCTCAGCGTCGTTCAGGACCTCGTTGTCCTTCTTCCAGGCAAAGGTCATGGGGGAGTCACTGGAACTGGCTGCCGAGCACACGAAGGTAACGTCGGTGCCTTTGATGGCTGACTGGGTCTCGGGTTGCACTGTGATCTGTGGCTTGGGGAAGTCGTCTGGGGAAACGAAAATTAACAGTATTCTTCTTTAATGTGCATTTTGTATTGTAGAACACGTTAAATGTTTTATTTTGTAAGTTACAATAAAAATAACGTTTGACTATTATTACTGTTATTTAGGTTTTTTAGCCAATTTGATTTAGGTTCAACTAAGAAGTTGAAAGTTGTCTGCAGGTGCATTAAGATTCATTCTGTATTACGGATGGAAAATCTTGTTAACAAAGAGTGAAAATACCATACAATACCAATGAGATAAGATGAGATAATAAATGGAATATATATTAACACATTTCCATGTACAGTAGTACATTTCAAGTCACTATTCAAAAATGGACAATGTGAGACTATTTCACTGACAGCTGAAATAACACCATTTGAGGGGAAAGAACCATAACTTTTTATAAGCAATTATTTAGAACACCAAGCAGTGTGTCTGAAAACCTCACAAGCAAGTTTCCATGATGTCGCCCTCATTGCTGGACTCATTAGAGGAATAGGAAAAATACAGAAAAACCTGTCACAGATAAATGTTTTTTTCCAGCAACTGCAGTGAGAGTTTCAGGCAAAAGAGTGTATGGCTGTCTGTCTGTGTGTTTCACTCACCACACACAAACTCATCTTGGCTGACAGCAAACACACTCTTGCCCTTGAGAATCTGGGGATGGGCACAGCTAGCGTTGACATAGGTCAGGAAGGCTTGCTCTACCACCCACACAGGCAGCCACTTGAGTTGGCAGTCACAAAGAAGGCTGGAAGAATTCAGGTGCCTGGGAGAAGAAAAATAAGATGGTACTGGGTGTTTAGCAAGAGGATACTGGGGATTAGTCCATTTTCTGCTCAAAGCCCAAGTTTTCCTGCACGTTAATAATATCCACAATGCAAAACACACATCTTTACTGATGCTTTATCACAGGGTTTTTAGATCTTTGGTGCTGTAACGACATAATTGTAGGAAGTGAAAATATCACAATATCTGACTAAATATTGACTTATTTTTTATTTACCGTGAAGTATTCACAGCAACAAAAAAAGTGATCAATCTTTAGTAATGTGGATGTCATGACCAAGTTTCACTCAGGTAGAACAGACTTTGATACTTAATACATTCAGAATTTGCTATACATTTTATTTCATTTTGACCAAAATACCAGACAATTAGTAACATCGATATGTTATCAATATATTATATTATTATATACTGTATATTGCCAAGATCCAAAACACTGCCAAACTTACAATTCCTCAAGTTTCTTTATCTGAGAAAAGGCGTTCCCTTGGATGGACATGATTGCGTTGTTACTCAGATCTCTGAGAAGGGAAAAATAGAACAGTTGGTAACCTTGCAACAGGGTCAACTATTCAATCAAACTTAGTCCTATCTGGTAGACGAACACTATTGGGGGAAAAACATTTTTTTCCCTGAGTCAAGGAACGATCAAAGTTTGGGCAACAGTGTGCTATGTTAATCATGAAAAGTCCCAACATTGCCTACTTTGAGCCAAGGCACTGCTGGGAAAAACGTTAATTAGAATGAAATGCAGCTGTTCTCAGACTACCGCCAGCAAGCTTTTGTATGCACATGTGCACATGTGCACCAGCGCACACACCCACCCACCCACACAAACAGTTCTGGCATTCTCCCCTAACCTCAGTGATCAATATAGCCTGGCACAACTATAAAGCTAACACTGGCTTTATGCTTTGTCACCACATCAAGTGGTACAACGATTCTGAATCAGATCATTTCGTTTACGGCTCTGATTTTTGTGTAAACAATCAATGAAACACTACGATGACTTACAGGTGTTCCAGCGTGTCCAGGCCAGAAAATGACTTCTTGGTGACGGACCGTATTCGGTTCCCTTGGAGAAATCTGGGAAAAGGACAAGGTCTAATTAATCTTCGAATGTTGTATTATTTATTCACTTGTACATTGTGTCATGTCATGTTTAAAAATCCTGCCCTTGCGGGAGCTAACTCACAGTTTTTTCAGCCTGTCTAAGGCGGAGAAGGGTCCATTCATATCTTCAATGGTCCAAGAGATTTCATTATTCTGGAGATCTCTTTTACACAGAAACAAAGACAAATGGTTAACAAGCATCCACGCCCCAAAATAACTACACTTGGGCTGTTAATAAAACATATGTGGCTGTACATTTCGTGTAATGGAGGAACCAGCAAGACTTTACAATTATATTCAAAGCAGCCCAGTCAGTCGGAGGAAGTTCTTCTGACCATTGCGGGACTTTGAATGTATGCAATGGCATTTCCTTAAACTATATACAGGCTGTCACATGCCATGTGTTTTCAAGGAGGCCTCCCAGTACAAAATGTGCACTCCTTCCTGTTTTCAAATGTCAAGTAACTCCAAATTTGGGTATATACAGTATAGCTTGCAAGCAGTCTGTGGAGTGTAGGAAATTTACATTTTGAGGACACTTTTGTATTGTATTTGTATTGCCAAATGTACAACATAGTCACTACTGTACAGGACGACCAGACCTCAAGGTCTAGTATTATTTATGACTGCAATAGAAATGGAGAAATCTTGGGACTTTATGGTTTTTCATATTTCCATACTAAAGTCAAAATTTTTGGGAAACTACACATAAAAACAGTTAATTTTAGCTTGCAGAATTAGTCCAATTTGCTCCAGATACCACCAGAGTGTACCAAATGAAGCCCAGAATTTCAAAAATTCCCCTCGGCCGGGGTGTGCAACGGGCACGCCTTTTCTTCCTCACTGCACTTTGATTCCCATTTCTCTTCCCATTTCTCTTCTCAAAATTTCTGGGGAAACCCTGCCAGCGTTAACACTAGAACCGCCAAGGGGTAATTTTGACCCCACTGGCGTTTTCAAATGCATGCAACTCTGTTAAAATAAAACCCCTACATCTCTCAGTTCACAATTTTACCTACAATGGGTTTATTAATCATCTAGCGATTTAGGTTGTGGGATAAAGGGGAAAAAAATAATAATTTATACCTAAAACCGCCGAGGGGTAATTTTTACACCTCATAGAAACCACTGTATATTGCTGCGCACAACATTAGAGTCACACACGGTTTCCTAGCAACGCCCAGTCTTTAGACGTCTATATTTGAATGATAAAGAGATATAGAGACATAGATAGATACATGCATAGAGAGATAGAGAGATAGAGAGATAGGATATGGAAACTAGATTTGGATTTTGGATTTGGAAACACGGACCGGAGCAGAAGATAGATGAATGCCCAAGTAGCTCTGTTAATGCTCCAGGACATGAGTGAGGGAGAATCGGATGGGGGAGAGATAATTGACCCGTCATTTTCACCTGACGAGGAATCTTTGTCTGAGGACCAGGAGCCGACCTCGGTTCAGTTTGTCATTTGCTAAGTGATAGACAAGTTATCCTTCAGCGTAACCACAAGTAACACAAAAGTAATGCACAGATTAACAGTAGCCTAAAACTAACAGCACACACACACACATATATATAATTCATAAATAAATAGCAAGCTTCTTTATTCCCAACAACACATCATTATCCAAAATTTGTTTTCTTATTCAATGATAATTAAATTTAAATGTGTTAATTATATTGTTGCAGTTTCTTGATACATTTGACTTGCTTTAATAAATAGCGAGCTCCGTTCCTAACTAAGAAAAAACACATTATCCAAAATAAGTCTTTAACTTTTACTTAATGTAGGCTGTTTAAATGTGTTAATTATTTAGTTGTTAGTTTGCTGTTGCCCTTTTTGATCTGCAATAAAATAAAGCAAAATAAATAAATAAATCCCATATATTGAATTTTAAATAGTTATTTTGTCAATTCTTACTTATTTAGAAAAATTTATGAAAATTAACAACTTAACAGCTTCAAAAAATTACATCTTCAAGCTCGCAGCAATTACAATTGCTGACGCTTTTGCGGCAGGGGGTAAAATTTACCCCCCCAGCGGTTCTAGGGGGTATTGGAACGTTGGCGGTTCTAGTGTTAATGGTCTCTCCGAAGATTAATAATCAAGCAGTTCCCAGAATCTATCAAAAAGTATTTTAGCTTAAAAATGCCCATGCCTACTTCACAAGCCCAGTGACTTCTCATCTAGCTTAATCTGTCCTGTTAAACAAACGCTGCCTTGTAAAAGTGTAAAAAGGTAACGAACGTGAGCGCTGGCGGCTAGAGCAAAATTACTAAGTGAGTAAATTGAAAACTAAATATCTATCTAAATGACCTAGAGCAACCAAATAGCTTTACTATGAAAATCGGAAACAGCCAGGACCAGAACTGGCCGGTCAGGCCAAGAAAAACGCAATCGGCGAATCCCTAGTTAGTAATGCTCGTTTCAGCCAAAGGGTAATTCCAGACACACCTTGAGTAATGTCCCTTTAAAATACAAACTGAGCATGTTGTTACAGAGAAATTCTATGTGTTTCCATGCGGTGACAAATCATGTTGGAACTGGGTAATTACAGACACAATCGAGGACTGTTCCTTTAAAACAGAGTCTATAAAACAACAGAGCAGTGCGCTAACGGAGGTGTTTGTCGTAGGATTCAATGCGCTGGAGATATTGTTGAAGCCTTAACCTCCCCCATCCTACTGCTCCCCTAATGCCTCTACACAACTAGTTTCCTGTTCGGCATGCCTGGTTATAACCGACTGGGGTTGAAGGGGGTGGGGTTCTTAAAGCCCTGAAGCTATCCCAGTCCACCTAGCTGCACACCTGCCCTCTGGTGACCTCACCAGGCACAGCACACATTTGGCATTTAAGAGGGGTGGGGGGAATGTCACAGAGCCTCTGTGTGGGAAGGGGGGAAGGCAGGCAGGCTGGGAGGGGGAGGGGCGGTTGTCTGGCTGGCTTGTTGAGGTCGCAGTTGTGCCTCGGAGAGTTTTTTTTAATGGGTGGCGGGACACCACAAAACGTTAATCTTTTTCACATACCCAAAGACAAATCAGGCAGACTATTTTCACTCAAGCAGAGGATTTATGGTGGTGCTTGGGGGGGGGGGCATTTACCGAGAGCTAATTGCTTTCTAAGGCCCATACGTACAACAAAACCTTCAACAAGTTTGTACTACAAAACCTACATACTGTATTTCTATTCGAGAGCTTCAAACAAGAAATCAAAGAAACAGCGAAAGTGGTCTAATTGCGCTTGAATGCTGGGAGACGTTGAGAGTCTTTACTCACAGCGCCTGAAGGTGGGAGAGCCCACGGAAGGCTCCGTCTGCGATGAAGCTGACGTGGTTGTTTCCGACGTGGAGTTCGTCCAGCAGGCTTAGGCCCACGAAGCTAGATTCCTCCAGTCGGGCCAGAAGGTTGGAGGAGAGGTCCCTATTGGCCACAGAGAGACAAGGGACATTTACACTTTAGCCCTGCATGTAATAAACACGCATGATTACTGGAACTGATCCAGTAAACACTCAAGAAGAGAGTTTACTACAAGAAGAACCTACACACTGCTAGATGTATGAGAATTATCAGTACAAATGGAATATGAATCATTTTCAGTGGAGTGATATTAAAGCTGCTATCATGAAATTTGTATTTTGTTTGTGCTAAAAGGTAAACTCCTTATCTATGTTATAGCACCCCAGAACTCATTTCTGCCCCATCCTACTGTTGTCCACAATAGGATGTAGGGGGGAAAGTAGTACTCAGCTCAGGCACTCTTTAAAACAAAAACACATTTTTGTAAGGCTGGTATTAAAACAGAAGAGCAATTCTCTACACAAATTGAGGGCTGCACCTTTAATAAAATGTCCTTACATGTTTCAATCATGTTTATGGCATGCTTGGAGTGTGTGGGGGTGGGGTTAATATTTTGGCAGCCACACAGCTTTAATATTAGCAATGAAGTGCAGTGCTGGCAGGGGATAAGAGAGTGCGTGTGTGTGTTTGTGTGTGTGCATGTGTGTGTGTTGCAGTACTGAGTGTGAGAGAGGACCAGAGGGCTACAAAGAGATGTTCAGAGTGTGAATAGAGCATGAGGGCAGAGGGAGAGAGCAGGCTGGATGAGAACAGGGCCACTTACAGTTGGCTGAGCTTCTGGCAGAACTCCCAGGCGTCAGGCCAGATCCTGCTGATAGCGTTGTAGCTCAGGTGCAGCTCCTGCAGGGTCAGCAGGCCGTACAGCCAGCCCTTATTCACCTCTGTCAGATTGTTGTAGTCCAGCTGCCTGCAAGCACACACACACACACACACACACACACACACTTACTTACTAGTCCCTATGAATGTGTACGGTCTACATTTACATTTTATATTTACAGCATTTAGCAG
Organism: Percopsis omiscomaycus; assembly: GCA_027575585.1. Lineage (NCBI taxonomy): Eukaryota > Metazoa > Chordata > Actinopteri > Percopsiformes > Percopsidae > Percopsis > Percopsis omiscomaycus. The sequence goes on from JAODLI010000016.1 coordinate 169,530, forward strand.
ACGCTTTTATCCAAAGCGACTTACAATTAGTACATTTGTCAACAGTTGAACTTGTTAACCACCAGTTTTTGCAAGCAGATAACATTCTCTTAGAATAAGGACAGCATCATGTAACAATGTTACTTTACTTATGCACAATATTACTCAAAGGTTTATCATTCACTCCTTAAAACAGTTAGTAATTACAATAATCAAAGTTGTCATTCACACTTCACGTTATTCATTCTTCAAACAGTAAATAATTGCTGTAAATAACTGTAAAGTGCTTAGTATTCTAAGAGCTGATCTAGCAGAGTAGAAAGAAGGATTATTAATTTTTTTAAAGGGAGGAAAGGAGGATAGAATAAAGGGTCTACATTTACCATGTGATCATTTCCATTATATGAAACAGCCACAACCCTCACAACAGAATACTGCATATGCAATATCCATGTACTTACAGTATCTCCATGTTGTTGAGGCCCCAGAATGCTCCATCCATCAGCCGATTCATGCCATTTCTCTGCATCTTCAGAGAGCGGAGCGCATGCAGGCCTTTAAACGTCAAGCCCTCAACCCTGCGAACCCTGTTCCTGCTTAGATCCCTGAAACATACAGCACCCTCACCATCACAAAAGCTACCAGAACAGTGCAAGATAAAACTAAATGTGTGCATGACTTGTTTTGGCAGGATATTGTGCAATATGGGAATATATTCACAATTTGTGGTCTGTATTGGCTGTGTTCCAACTGATAGGATGCTGCCTAAATAGGCAGGCTATGGGTGCTCCCGACATGTAGGCATGTCCCAATAATTTCGTTCGACTGACTAAATGTTTAAAAGTTTGAAAAACAACGCAGACAGACAAAATTGAGAGGCATGAGTTTTTCTTTTTAAATAAAAATATTTGTTAACCATTTGATATTAATTGGTAAACTTTCCTCAAATATGTTATAAAACATAGCTTGTATATTTTGAGTCGGTTATAAAAACTAACCAGCAAGCCAACAAGTCAATAATCACTGCTGCCCATGAAAAGTGCACTGTCAAGTAGATGCAGACTCCCCATGGAGTCTTTTTTTCGGTAGAGTGCCGCCTCTCTCTACCAAACTATCAGTATTATTACACCCCTCTAGAGCTATATGGCACAGCGACAGCAGCCGAGGACAGAGCACTACAGGTGTACACAGACCCCACAAAAGATTGATATTACAGCAAGCTAGGGCGCACACAACAACACGCCTGTTTTGGGCAAGTTATGCATGTCGGGGGCCGTTTTGAATGTAATTTGCCTTCGGAGGTATCTTGTCAGTTGAGATGCAGCCTTTAAAAAAGGCAGCTGGCTACTGCCTTTCGATTGGAACACAGGTTCCAATCGAACGTTCATTTGTTCATTTTTAGGTTTATTTGTTTATTTTTCCAAACTTTAGCATATTTTATTTAGCATATTGACATGGTGGCTTCATGTTATGGAAAGGAACAATCTACTTAGAAACTGTATAACACTACAACCTAAATCTAATAATACAAATTTTACATCTAAAAAGAAAAAGATTTGAATTTCAATGTATTTAACTTAAATAAAAAACTAACTAAAAAAAGACCATTATGGCTAGTGAAGGTTCAGAAAGAACTAGTAGAACATAAATACATCATAAATAGCATATTTATGTATTTTAAGATACTATTATATAGTACATCATACGCTTTTATATCTGTGATCATATAATACCATATAATCATTAATAACATTGAGTGAGAAGATAATTAAACTGTTCCAAGTCAAGGTTTTCCAACCCTAAGATGAGTGGGTGAAATGAAGAGCCATCTTACAGGTGCTGGAGGTTGGGCAGCTGGAAGATTTTGGGTGGCAGTGTGGAGAGGCGATTGCGGTTGAGTCTGAGGACCTGCAGGCTGCTAGACAGGTTGACAAAACAGCCAGTCTCCAGCACGGAAATACGATTGTTGTTGAGGAAGCTGTGGGTGAGGGGTACACAAAAAGAAGGCATTAAGATACGACTGTAAGCATAACACAAAAAAAACAAGTGTCACCTTGGAGATTTGTGGGAACAATAGAGTTACTGCTCGGCACTGTTCATTGTCCCATTCATTTTCTAATACACATAGTTTTACATGACTACCAGGGATGTGGAGAGTGTTCCTGAGGGGCAGGGGCTGAAATGTAAAAAGGAGCATCCATCACGATGGAGCTCATTTTAATTATAATATTACAATTAATAATAAGTACGTATTCTTATCATCATCACCCTGGTAAACATTGTAAACAGACTGCGAGTGGTCACAATTATGATTATGAGACTACTGATTAAGCACAGAGAAGGAAAATTTAATTCCGATAAAATTATGAAGGTGAAAAAGAAGAAGAGGCACTGTAGCTGTAGCACTGTAACACATTGTAGCTCGCTTAACTGGCTTTTTAGTCTCACATTTTTAACCTTGTGCTTGGAACCATCTGTATATAGTTAGCTGGCTGTACTGGCTGACTGTGGGGGCTTGAGCCCCCACAGTCCCCCTGCACTTGCCTGCTACACCAGTTATGTCATAAGAAACATGTTTTCTGTGCCCTTGAAGGCTGACAGGGCCTCAAGTTTACAGCTTAAATTTGTTTTAAATATTAAACAAACTACACCCCTTACATACAGAAAAGTGGGATGGCATAAATTTGAGGTTCTAGGAGCGTTGTAATGGAATACAGGGGTTTACCTTTAACTCATTTAGGCAATTAGTATTTTAGAATTAAAAGAAAAAATTAAAAACCCTTTAAAATATTGGAACTCACAGATTCTTGACCACTAAAGGAGGGAAGGAGTCAGTCTTTATTTCCACAATGTTGTTGTTGCCGAGGTCCAGTGTCTCCAGGGCCGACAAGGGCCTCAGCCGCTCTGAAGAGATCTTGGTGATTTTGTTGTTTGCTCTGAAAATATAGACACCATAGCACCAATAAACGATAAAAGTATTGTATATTTGACTTGCACCCAACACCAGCCATGTCCACCCAATTAGCTTGCAATATAAAAAAAAAAAAAAGGAATATCATGCACATGTTGAACCACCCGGTGCAGAAGCTTTTTTTCCAGTCGTTTTCTGTTATTTTATACAGGTCTCCTCAAACAATGAACCTCTTCAAAGAAATGTCCAGGATGGCTGCGAAGGGCATGGGTGTGGTGTGCTGGACAAGCTTGGGGAACCATTAATTGTCAATGTTGCTGCTCTTCGTTCGAATCTCAAGAGCTGTTGGGTCTGGTGATGTGTTATTTTGTTTATAAGATAATTACTAACAAGGTATTTAAAAAAATAACCTGCCAATTACTTGACTGATGAATACCATTCCCTTAGTGAAAGCATGCCCCGGCAGAGGTCGGCAATTTCCTGAGCTGCACGCCTCCTAAATTGCAGTGCAGGGACTGCTTAGTTATAAACAGTGCCTGTACAGTGGCCTCTTTGTGTATGAGACGCGGCGGTAGAGAGAGGGGTGGGGGGGGGCAGGAATTCTCTTCAATCCAGACTACAGGCCTGGTTTTCAGTATTCATGCCATACTGAACTAGTGCCATCGGGAAAGAAAAAAACCGTTCCAGCGATTCATTTTTCCGGCTTATTTTGTGTGTGTGTGTGTTTTTTTTAAAATATATTATATTAATAGAGCGGTACCCTTACTGGTTTATCTGCTCTTTAGACCCGTGTGACATTTCGAATAAGCACCTTACTTACACGGGAATATTAATATTATTATCATTTCTAATTTTAGACTGAGTAAAATGTTGACAGTTGATAATAAATCAATGTTAAATTGTTCAGTCAATGTTCATTGCAGCTTTTATCTGGCAAATAAACTATCAAATTAAATAAATAAAAAAACATAGGGTCTACCGTTTTCTTATTGGAAGTAGATTTGGAGAAAGCGAAGGAGCTCAAACAAATATATATCTTCTCTATGATCAAGTGAACAAATGGAATATATACCAGTTGTAGCACCAGTTGTATACATATAGCTGGAGTAGTTTACATCCTTTTTATGTTTTATCCAATAATCTTTTCATTATAAATGTTTACATCTACATAAGCTTGAACAAGCCGCTGCAGAATATTAATAATAACAAGGATATTATCTATTCAAAGAATTTAGAGTCAGCTTTGGCCTCTCTTCCACATACAGCACAGTGTATACTTCCACTGAGAGAAGGGGCTTCATCTTAAGAGGGCTACACCCTTTGCCAGTCTTGCCTTTCAGACCTACAGAGAGGCCAAAGAAGTCAAGTAAAGCTAAACAAGTGATTGGATAGATGGAGGCCCGGAGACTCATTCGGGGTGTCTTAGCTTTGCTGGGACAGAACCTGCCAGTGCATGCCTCTCCGCCAAGCCTCTGGCAAGACCTGGAGCCTGGCTCGTTTTAGTACCAGTGGAAGACAGAAAGGGTGGGGATTCTAACTTTCTCCCTACAGAGAAAAGTGTACATTTATTTAGGGAAAACTCTATAAAGATGCTCTAAATTAACAACTGTATTAAGTAAAATTACTCCATCCACAATCAATCGAGTACAAGCAACCATCTACAATCAATTGAGTACAAGCAGCTCTTTTATTTGAAGAATTGTAAAGGGCTTTAGATGCAACACGGTTTCTGTGGTCCTAAACAAAAGGGGCACACCACCTGGATCTCGGTTTTCATGTTTCCCTGACTGGCTGCTGAGGGAGTATAGGAGAAAAAAAGAACTCGTCTTTCCAGTTTCTGAAGCCCAGCTAGGGTGGTTTTCTATTTATTAGGGCGATATATTATTAATGTTCTTTCACAAAGCTGTGCTTTTGCCCCAGGAGTTTATATATTGCCACTGTTGTAGTTAGAATGTACAGTATTATCTAGTACCAAAGTATTTTCACACTCTACTTGAGATATGATAAACACTACTGTAATAACCTAATTTCCTCATGGGAATTATTAAAATCCAATCTATTCTAACCTAGATGGGTGGCTCTTATTGGAAATAAACTGAGAGCAAGACAGGACAGGGTGGTGGACCATGGCTACTGGGTGTGTGAGAGACACTATTTAGGTTATCCAAAGAAACTTTCAATGAGGAAAACACATTTGAAGCAGATAGGGTTAAGCATCCTTGCATGATGCCTAACCCTAACGCTAGGTAGACAGACACCACCTGGTGTCAAAAGGTCTGACCACTAGACTATCCTGCCACCTACCTACTACAACCTCTGCAGCGAGATTTAATGAGTGCTTTTCATAAGTGAACATCAACGCATGCCAAGAGTTGCTTATCTGTCAATCTTCACAACTCTTAGGCATGGACAAAGAAGGCTCTATTCAGTGCAACTACACAAACTTCTAATTTGTTCAACTAATTTTCTTTCATATAGTGTGATTATGCAGACATTAGCGTAATGCTTTGGGGAAATTAGTCCCTCCAAAGTTGAACATGACTTTAAAAACTGTATTTGAATCATTTATACAATAGGTACTCGTTCACCATAGGAAGGCCCCATAGCTTTCGTCACAGGATAAGAACCATGTTTTTGCTGGTTAATCTCAATTCAATCATTTTGAATTACAGAATTTCATATATTACTCTGATGTATAGTAAAGTAATTCACAAACGTCACACATGACAACAACACTTTTTTATCATCCTATGGTTCACAGTAAAGGATGTTGTGACATACTGTATCAGAAAGCCGACAGAATCGGACGACATTGGCTCATCACAGATATATTTGGGTCGATATATTTCAACATAATGATCTAATTATATTTGTCTGTCTTTAACCATATTTGAGAGATCTGTGCTGAAATAGGTGTTTTTTTTTATTATATTATTTTATTTATAATATCTCTCTATCTATATAAATAAATATAGAGGCAAATATTTGGGATATTTTTGACTCCCAGATATTAACATTTTTAATATCCAGTATCAGCCAGGCTAGTTCAGTCCAATTTTTTTACTCTTAAACAAAGAAGGGAAAAAAAGGGAACTTATTCCAGAGTTTCTCTCCCTCCCGTACTTTCTCTAGACTTTGAGGGTAGTAGAGGGGGAAAAAAGGCCTTGAGGTATCAAATACCACTTATTCAAACAGACAGTCAGACTTAGCGGCAGCTCTTGTCGACTTTTTTGACCTTGCATCTCGGAGTAAAAACAAACGGCAATAACCCTGCAGCTGGTAGTAATTGAGTTGTGATCATCTTAATTAATTGAACAATTTCCCAGGAATTTATGGAGGGGGTTAACCTCTCCGCCACCAAAACCCTTTTGCTGTGTTCAAGGGGTGGTCAACAAATGACCTGGAGATTCTAGGACTGATTAGGAATGTAGAGAAGCAGGACCTCTTAATGTCTGTTGAGATGGTAATCCTGGCACAGCATCCACTCCATTGTAAATCATTCGTATTTAAGATGACTGAAGCAGAACTTAAAACTTAAAATAAAGCACCACAATATCTCATATAGTAACTTTGACTGGAGAAATCCCACAGATAAACACACATATGGATACAGAATATTATTTACATCCAACATTATACAACTACTGAGCACTTTCCTGGTACCACTGTACGTTAGCTCTAGCGTTTGACCAATCAAGGCAGTCCAATATACTCATGAGCGTACACTTAAGAAGCAGTGATATGCTAAGATGATCAGCCATTTGAGTGCAAGTGTTTAATATGGCTTCTCGTATTCATGGCCCTCAATGGAGAACGAAACCCTGGTTTTCATTACAGGCGCCATGGCAGAAAAAAAAAAAAACAAAAAAAAAAAAAGAGGCATTGGATGACTTCTGAAAACTCTGTTATTTTTCCAATAGGAAATACCACACACACACACTTAACGAGAGGAATTTTGTGTTTGAAAAACTTACTTCACATTTAAACTCACATTAGAGAGTGGCACTGGTTGTTGAGCGCATATTTTTGCATTTTAGTTAGCTTTTAGGTTACTTTGTTGATGTTGGGGCAAAAAACAAGCCTTCATCTCCTGTTACTCCTGTACCCCAATGCTGCAATAACTAACTTAATTTCCTCAGGGGATTTCTTTTACTTTCCACTGATTACAGAAAAAAAAAAACATCAGGTCTTCACCTTTAAAAAAAAAAAATATATAAAAAATGTAAAAAATAAATCACACAATCTTACATTTGGTTTTGATGCTGTTAGACATAACAATCTAGAGTTGCTAATGCCAAATTGTGACCAGCACACCACCATCTGCCCATCACAGCTAAGTTGAGACACGACACCCCCATTAGAAGCAATTATTCAGTTTAGCTCAATTGTGTATCTTTACAATAGGTGTTACTGCATACAAAAGGCGCAAATCTGCACAAAGAACCATTTGAGGAGGAAGCGTACGGTATGAAATGTTAATTCTAAATACGAGACATCCTGTTTTGTCTCTGTTTTGACTACGCTGAGGTGAATCTTCTCGCTGAAGGTGAGGCTTATCCACCAAGCGCAACGATAGCTGATGGCTGAATGCCCTGTGGCTGCTGTTGGTTGTGGTGTTAAGAGATTGTCATGTTCAGGCTTGAGGGATATGTCTCCTCTTGTGGGAAGACTGATTCTAGTCTTGTTTCAGAACAGCGTATTGCACAATCCTATTTAATGTATCCAGTGATTTAAGGCTGAATGGTCTAGGTCAAAGCTTTTTAGTGGCATTCAACGGTAGCATTAAGGTGACCCTCTGACAATTATGTCTGAGAGTTACTATAGGATTTCACAAGATAAATATAGGTGCGATAAACAGTGTTTTTTTTTATTGTTTTGTTGACAGTCAGCATGTTAAAAATACAGAAACATGTGACAAAACCATTTATTTTCGGTTGACAAGCCATTTGTTATTCATCATGTGACATGTCTGGGGAAGACTGGCATGTTTCAGAGTACCCTGTCTGGGAACCAGCTCAGCCAAATGGCTTGTTTTCCGGGGTTCTCTGGGGGAGGGAACAGCGTCCCAACCCACTACATTAAGCAGCAATGACATCTCTGGTAAAGGATTATCCTTTATACTTGACCGAACCCCCTGTGACATGTGACAGCCTAGTCTGTGTCTTAGAGAGGCATTTGGAGTAGGAAAAAAGAAAGTATATACTTACAGAATGAGCACTGTGATGTTCGAAGCATAAGGGCCTAAATCTGGTATCACCTCCAAGTCGTTGTTGTTTAGCTTTCTGCAATGGGAGAAACAGGTTGTTTGTCGCATGTTGGATTGCAAACTATTCTTTGTTTATCTCAGGAATTGCAGAATACAAGGCATGCTTACATTTCACTTAGATGCTGTAGTTTGAAAAACAAAGTGATGTCAAGCACCTGCAATTTGTTATGGCTCAGGTCCCTGTAAAGAAAAAAATAAAACACATGTTGGAGGAGAAGTATACCCCATGGACCACATTACTCAGACACTGCAGTCTTTGGCTTTGCATAACATATATGCCTGACTCAAAGAATTCCCATATAAACAGATTCACCAAAGTACATTCAATGTGTAATAACCCTCATAATAACCCAAAAACATTGAAATGATTTTTTTCAATTTTAAATACGATTTGAGACTTCTACAAATAATTCTCAATTTATTCATTGAATGTCTCAAGCTCCTGTCTGTTAAAAATATATCCTTTGGTTAAGAAAGTGTAGTCCTGTATCATAACTGGTACCACTTGTTTGAGGGAATTTTCTGGTGGATGTCTCCCATTTGATTGAATCCAATCGTATGTGTGAATACTTGCCAAAGTAAGATTTTGAACTTTTTCAGAGAGCACATGAGCCCAGTGACTCAACATCTAAAATCAACTGAATTTTGTTCTCAATACTAACATTTTCCAGCCAAAGAGGCTTACAAGCTATAGTCCCAGCACAAGCATTTTATCCTCTTTTATAACTAGTGGAGTGTTCACGCCAAAAACGCACACGCATCCAGTCCTTTCCTGAGACATGGAGCCAATACAGAAAAGCTAGATAAGTTATTGAGGGCTCAAGGTTCTACCCCTCCCTCTCCATTTAAAAAGTTAAAGAGGCTAAAAACAGGCCCAAAGAGCCTGGCGAGAGTAACCTTGTGTTAGAGTTATTGACACTGCTGCGCACGATCAACGTTGTGGTGCCAGACACTTTCTGAAGCCCCCTCCCCCTATCACATCTGGAATCCATCAAGGGGTTCTGGGGAGGAGGGTAAGAAACTAACAACTGGTAATCTATTCACAATGCCGGGAAAAGTAAGAGGGGGACACCTTTGATTTGTCTGAAAACACCCCTGTGGAATTTTCTGGGGTCTGTTTTTATTCTTTAGTAGAATCTTTCATGAACCTCTTAACTGAAGTTCTATGGTTACTGAAGCCAACCTGCGTTTGTTACAGTGCTAGCACCGTATGGTAGTGAGAGGGGTCCTATCATACGCTTTAGATAAGACCTAAGTGGCTCTGACATTTCCACTTCCCTCGCTAACTTTGTTCTGTGTACACGATAATGCACACTGTAGAATAGGGGATTATGACTTTATCTACTTGTCTTGTGAAAATGTGAAGGGGTTATCTGCTATTTTGATGAGGTGGGGAAATACACTTGAATGATCTTTTAGTCTACATTATTACAACAATGCAATACTTTGTTTTTTTCCCAAACATATCATCACGTCCAGTGTCCTACGTTTTATGGCATAGGGGTTTACTATCATACCTCAAATCAAACTTCTACACTTAAAACTGTCTAGTGTAATATGAATAATATTGCGGTGTTCGTTTTGAGTTGCGGCACATGCCTAAATTCCACAAAATGAAGAAGGGTGCAACTTAAGTTTAGATTTGTCCCACTTAACTGGTTCCCAGATACTCGCAGTTCAAACAAAATCCTCCTCCTCACTCCTTTTACACCCTCCTACAACCCCCGCGACCCCCCCCCCACCACACACACACACACGCACACTACATCTACCTCTCCGGCGGCC
>JAODLI010000016.1:179570-195287 GCA_027575585.1 Percopsis omiscomaycus
GCCGATGCCGATTTAAATGCAATTAGCTCATATCGGCCGATAATATCGGCCGGCCGATATATCGGTCGGGCTCTAGTCCTAACAATAACACAATTATTGTTAAAACAATAGCACACTCTATTTTGAACACACTGGAACTAATAAGGCCAACATTAAAGTGCAAATACAAATACATACAGGTACAGCTAGGTCAGGGTAAGCAAAAGGGTCTGACCTATCCTTGAAAGTACGTTCTCTTTGAAATGCCCTCTGTAGCTTAATATGACAGCTCCCTCATCCACCACCTCATTAATGACATCCATGGTTTACTTTTTTGACATTGTTTTGACATGTATTAACCAACCCATTAACCAATACATTTTTAATCAAGGTTAGAGGCATACAGTATAGACTTATTCCCTACATTTCTGGTCAATATAATTTTTTTGCAATTGTACTGTTAACTATTTATAAAGCTATTATAATTCGATTTGAGTAATTTAGATTAGACATATTTTATATAGCATAAGCCTAAATGTTTGATATTACATAAATACATATGTAGGCCTATTTCGTCATTTAGCCCATAATATTTTCTTAATATATTATTATATGTTGATTTTCTATAAACTGTAGCGTTGACTGATAGTGGTTAATAAAGTAAAATAATATGGCAGCACACCAGAAAGTCAGTGGTAAAATCATGGCTTTCCTGTCGGGTCACTGCTACAGGAACTCTGTTTAAGCAACAACTCAGGCTTAGCCTGACAATTAGCTTAGCCTGACAATTAGCCTACCCCGGACCAGGTTAGTTTCCCAGCAAAAGTTTTCGTAGTAACTGAGCTTGAACTATGTTAAATTTGCTTTATGGAACCAAATTATCTGGAAATGAGTCAGACTAACTGAAAGAAGCCAGGCTTATTTGGTAAACTAGCTCTATGGAACAGGGCTCTGGTGTCACAGCCGGAATGGTGACATACTGTATATAAAGCATGATGTATAATTTAATTGAGTTCAGATAAGGTTATGGGATTGCGTGTTATAGATTTCACACATCGATGCATCATTTGTTATGGCTATATATAGCAGTTTGAGGCATGTTCATAATAGGGTATAAAAGGGTTGTATAAATAAACTTGAGAATTAAACATGGGACTCTTAAACCAGCCTCCATGTTGACAAACAAGCATCTTACCTTTGAGCAAGATACTCAATCTGGTTAATTTTGTGGTGCTTTTATAGCTTGGCGTTGTACTCTAAACTAGCTGTGAGGAGAAATTAATTGTCACATTATTCAACTATTAATAATAATTGTAGAGTAATGATCACAATCTAGGGTTTAAGATACAAGGTTTACCATGTCTTTATTATTAAGTTGCAACAATAGCCCACGTTATGCAACAATAACTCAATACTGCATACAGTATGTCAATGCCCGAGAGCTCCAGCATGGTCACTCTCTGTTGTCCGCTCCGCCAGACCGTCTGTGTCCCAGCGTACCTCTCTTCCGGGTCTGGCCTCCGTCCTTTTACTGAGGAGACGGGTTGCCTACACCTGTCCCTTAATCCCCAAGTCCCATGAACCACACCACCCGACATCCCACAACCACATACAAACAGCGCTAAACCACGCCCACCCCCACAGGAATTCATTGTAATTTTCCTGCATAATTATTTCTAGTAGTTACCGTGCTCCAATGGTCACCACAAAATGAACTATGGATCTACATAACGTGACTTAAACTTTGGGTTTGCTTTAATGAATTTTAATGGACAGTCATGACAACCCTGTCTAACTAATTCGTATTCATTAGTTCTCAAGGGAACAACACATAATCGGGTATTCATTAAACACCATCTCTACTGCCCTGTTAATGGGATTATCATTGCTTGATGGCAACACATTTCTGAATCTACCCTGCCCTGCGTGTAGTTATGTTGAGTTATTGGTTCACATGTGAAGCATTTTCCACAGAAACAATAGAGCAGCAAAGCAACCTCCTCAGATATTTACTACTGACATTACTCTGGGCTGGTTTGTGGTGACGTTTGAAATAACTGAACCAATGGTTTCTATAGAGACAGTCCTTGATTTATGTCTGGAATTACATTTGTGGTTTAAACCAGTGTTACAAAAACATTGCAGTTTTGGTTTGAAACTCAGAGTGCATGTCCCTCCCAATAATTCAACAGCTACATATTGAAAACATTATGAATTTGTCTTAATGAATTGACTTATAATCTTTTTGTCCAAATGGCATCCTTGTGTAATCCTTTATGCCGTTACATCAGACAAGCACAATTCACTGTCCATAACAACAGACCCCGCCTTCTCCAACGCACACTGTGTCGCTTTGTAGTGTCATGCTAATCTGCAGCGTGCTGTGTGTCCGTGTTGGATCAATGTCGCTAATCCACAAAGACAGTTGACCTTGGGCAAGGCAGCGCGCACAACCTCTAGCTGCTTGTAGCACAGCTATATTAGATTCACTGTCAGTCAGTGCCCATTGGCAGAACTTTAAACCTACAGTATACGATCGCTGGGGCGAGGCTTCATATGCGTTAGACCCTCTTCACAGAACTGTCAAAAGTATGGAAAACACAGATGTAACTTAACTTTAGGTCCATTTTGCCAGTGCATCAACATTTACAATATGGGTTGCTTCACTAGTATTGTCTATTCTGGTGCACTGGTAGAACAAAATAGAACAGACCAATAATTACCATGTTAAGCTACATCCGTGTTTATCCTACTATGATAACTCTGTGAAAAGGGTGCATACTGTTTTACATTTTATTAATTAATATTGCACTTAGATCCCTTGACTATATAGCTTCCTTACATCAATATAAGCCCACATGCTGGTGTTTGAGTCCAAGTGGCCACTCTATTGAATGACGTTTTTCCAACCTTCTTTGTGTAACAATGTATCTCAAAAACATTATTCTACAATGCTAGTTGAAGCATTTCCTGTTAACATGTTTTCACTAGATTCTTCAGTCTTGTCATTCTACAGAGAATTACAGACATGAGTGACAAAGACTTTAGTTGAGATACAATGGAACCCAATGGAGGCTTCATCCTTAATGTCAATGTATGTAAGCTATACAGTATAGTCAATGCTTGTACTAAAGTTTATTATAACTTCAAAGCCCATTTAGGTAAGTGGTTTGTTGGAGCCACAAAGCAACTTTATCTACAGAGCAGGGGGGCTTGTCAAAGAAAAGAAGACAACATCTTTGAGTAGATATTTTCACAGTGACCCAGAACTGCTATAGAATAGGGTTTAACCTTCCTGTGTAGCCTTTAAACAAGGAAAAAGTTAATCCACTATTTGGATTTGTGACATCCAACTGTTAAAGCCCCTCAGGTGTTTTGAGTTAAAGTGGCTGATCTTAATACTGGGCACACAAATACTACTTGATTGTGATTCTTATGTCAATTTTGTTGCACCTAAAGTTAAAGTGGGACAACTGTCACCATCTATTGTAATGGATTCTTACGAGAACATGCTTTTTTTTTTGCATCATAAGACATGCAGGTTAATACTCCTGCCATTTCCCAAGGCATTGGTGTTAGAACTGGATTTGGACCCCGGCGCCACAACATGTGGCTTCCCACTGCTCCTAAGTAGTCAGGATGGGTCAAACGCAGAAGACAAATTTCCCCAAGGAGATCAGTAAAGTATAAACCTACAGCAGCTTTAATTAGACAAATAAACTAAAAACAATTTAAACAATTGTATGCAGTGTATTACTGGCCATTGTTGTCACATCGTTTAGTTAAGTTTTAGATTTTTTTTCTTCACCACTTCACCACGACAAAATTACATGTGGGATGGCTCTCCAGCATCCCACATGTAATTTTACTTTTTCTATGCGATACATATTTCTATGTTTCAGTCTGTTTTGCTAACACAGTGATTGTATTTAATGTCGAGTTGTGTCCACCATATGTAATGAAATTTGTCTGAGCATGGGGTGATAAGGATTTTGAAGGAAGGTTATGCCGAGCCTTTAGGCGGCCTCATCTTGGCCAATCTGGGTCTTACTATTCCCTAAAGAATACTGATCACTGCTACTGTACATTATGCTAATGACGTGAGCTTGTTCCCTCAAGGTCAAATTAAAGGATTCATGCAGCACAAATTAAGTGTGACAAGAGGACAACACTTTGCCTTTTAAATAGAACTTGTTCTGACATAGATAAGATATATATTTATTACTCGATTATCCTTAGAAGTATATATTTCAGTACTTCCACCATCCTTTTTTCAATTTACACCCACTATAGTTAAAATTCACTGACAAGAAATGTGACAATGTCACATTAAGAGGTATGACAATCATTTTAATGAACTTAATACAGCAAGTCCCTGAGTGAGCACTTAATGACCAAATGCCCACATATTTAATCTTATATTTAATAACGATATATATAAACTGTATTCTTACGAGAACATGCAGTAAAGGATAAACCTACAGCAGCTTGAATTAGCCAAATGTGTCCTGCTCCAAATACTGGTTGTATTTATTGTTGCCTTTTATACATTTATTCTACTTTTAGATGCATTGTAAGTTACTCTGAGTGGATCATCTATATAAATATAAATGATATATATAACGTAATTCATTGTGTCTGCTTTTTGTTCATGGTGTCTACTTTAAAATTCAAACACAATCATGGGCATAGGAGGGTGGTGGTTTTTAAATAGTTCAGGTACGGTTATTGTAAGGGGCTGGGTTCCCAGCTTGAAACGCTAATTGTCTTAAATAATTAAGCATTCACGTAGGCCAGTGCCACCATAAACATGCATACTATTTTGACTGAAATATTGTGTGTGTTCCTATTTACATTTATTCCAGGTCCTATTAGCAGTATACTGGTGAACACATATGGCTGTAGGCCCATTATGATTATGGGGGGCTTCCTCTGTGCCATTGGAATGATCTCAGCTTCCTTCTGCAACAACGTCATGCAGCTTTACTTCTGCATAGGGGTTATCGGAGGTAAGTTGACAAATTCCATTTTCAGGTAAAGGTACACTCCTTGGTTTGTGTGTAGAATTGCCCATGTGATGGAAACCAGCGTTACAAAAACATTGTTGTTCTGGTCAACAACTGTGCCAGCCAGAGTGTCAGCACTCCTCCACCTAGAGCTTATATAGGCTCATATCTACCACCCCCCTACATGTACATACCCTTTTGTCATTTTATTGTGAAATTTGGTGTTCAGGGGGGGTGGTATAATGCAATTGTGTGTACTTTTAATAGATTAGCTAAAATCAATAAATTCCCTTTTGTGTTTCACACAGTATTTTAACACAAATGTGATCGTACCATATTTTCCCAAAGGATTGGGGCTGGCCTTCAACCTCCAGCCAGCTCTCACCATGATTGGCAGGTATTTCTACAAGAAGCGGCCTATTGCTAACGGGCTAGCAATGGCAGGCAGTCCCGTTTTCCTCAGCACCCTGGCTCCTCTCAACCAGTACCTTATCAACTCCTATGGCTGGAGAGGCAGCTTCCTTATCCTGGGAGGCCTGCTGCTCAACTGCTGTGTGGCAGGTTGTCTCATGAGGCCTCTTAGCCCGCTGCCCAGTAAGGTTAAGAAGGTGGAGGAGCTAGCCGCCACAAAGAAAGAAAAGACCACTGCATGGGAAACGGTCAACAAGTACCTGGACCTGTCGCTCTTCAAGCACCGTGGCTTCCTCATCTACCTGTCCGGGAACGTCATTATGTTCCTGGGGTTCTTCGCTCCCATCGTCTTCCTGGCAGCCTACGCCAAGGACATGGGCGTGGATGAGTACTCTGCCGCTTTTCTGCTCTCCATCTTGGCTTTTGTCGACATGGTTGCCCGACCCTCCATGGGGCTATTGGCTAACTCGCGCTGGATTCGGCCCAGGATACAGTATTTCTTCAGCTTTGCGGTGCTCTACAATGGGGTGTGCCACATCCTTTGTCCGTTTGTGGAAAGCTACACAGGTCTGGTGGTGTATTCTGTCTTTTTTGGCTTTGCCTTCGGTATGGTCAGCTCAGTGCTGTTTGAAACGCTGATGGACCTGGTTGGAGCTCAGAGGTTCTCCAGTGCGGTTGGTCTCACCACCATTGTGGAATGTTGCCCCGTCCTCATCGGCCCTCCGTTAGCAGGTACTGCTAATGCTTGTTTTGCAGGTGTATAAACAGTTACAATAGCAATAGATATAAACCTTCTGCTATACAGAAACCAAATTGACGAAAATTTTACTCAGTGATGCATTTTAATAGCTTATAGGCTGTGTTCACATGAGGATTTGGGGATGCATTGAAATATCCTTGGATTGCATGTTCTGAACAGCGGCGCTAAACTATTGAGGGTCTCCTTATTAAAGGGATCGATTAGAACAGGGACACTTACCAGAGGTTTCAGTACAATAAACAAACCTTCTAGGACTGTTTGAGTGCTCGCAGTCTGCCATGCAAACACTTTTCTCCTCTGGTCTTTAAATATTTCTTAAACTGTGAATGTATTTTTTTAAGGTGGGATTGCATTGTTTTGTTCTCAGCATCACAAATGCTCATGTTAACACAGACTCAGGCTTGTTGAATTTCACCAATTCCAAGTATAGTATTTGGATTTGTGACATCATTCCATTCAATTGCACTTTTCCCAAAGTTGGACTTCAGAGTTTTCTGGAATGCAGCATTAATGCAGATTTGTCAACTACTTTCTACAGTGTTTCTTTTAAAACCAATTCAAAAGCCGCTTTACTGCTTCTGACATTTGTGTTTAATGAAAACTAATTTTTTTATTACCAAAATGATACATTTAAAAAGTGATTAAATGGCATCTAACCTATTCATAGTTGCATTACATAAAAAAAGAAATGAATGATTTCTCTGTAGCTAATTATTTATGATGAATGATTAATTATAACAGATTTGAGACATGAAAGTATTATTTGTGATAAAGCCTCCAATTTATAAAATTATATTAATATTTTAACCATTTGCTCTCTTTTAGGGAAACTGGTCGATGTCACTAAAGGTTACAAGCACATGTATTTCTTCTGTGGAGCTGTAGTCATATTAGCCAGTATTTGGCTCTTCATCGGCAACTTCATCAACTACAGACTGCTGGAACGTGAGCGGAAACAGGCTGACATGTACAAACGGACTGAGACCGAGGAACCTGACCAGAAGGTTGTTGTTGGGGAGGCCCAAGCTACAGAGGTGCTTCCGGCCAACGATGATCAAAGAGACGGTGAACCTATGCAGCGAGAGACCAACATCTAGAGCCTTCTGGCCTGCCATCGACTCAACACCACCACATCAAATGTCCTCCGCTACAATAAAATGGAGCTCCACGCCAAGAGGTGCCTCAAGGTGCGTCACTCTCCAGGCTCTATTTGGGGTTCCTTGAACTCCTTAGACACTAACTGCCAAAGTAACAACCGTGCTCTATGATGTTGTGAGGAATATCTCGACAGCCATACCAAAATATCAAATGTGTAAGATATGCATGACACGATGCCAGATATCTGAGAACGAGAACAAGGTCTTGTATGCTATGTCCCCTTGTATTTTTTAGTCTGTGCTTCTGTTCCCTTTTCACCAGCAACCTGAATTCACCTGTTATAAGTAAGGTTTATGTGTTAAAACACACCAGGTAGAGGTCGGTCTGTGACGCTGTGTTAGCAGTCTGTTTTGCAAATGTAAGCATGGCACTCATGCAGTTAGTGGGTATGACCTTACTTGAAGGTAGCAGGTTCGACAGTCGCACCAGCCAGCGTTCCTCCAACCTTGGTGGAGATAATAAAACCTTTGGCTTTACCTGTACATCATAAAACTGCATCCCCTCCGTCATAAATATATCCTGTACGTGTCTCAGGGTGATATGCAAAACAAAACTAATTCCATGTTTAATATGTCAGTTGTGTTCTCTAAAAATTTCTAAATTAATTAAAACCCAAGGTGAAATAAAGATGAACAGGTGGGGTCGCAGCTGGTAGATCTATCGAGCATGCTAACCTTTTGAGTACAGTTAAAAAGTTCTTATAAAACCTGCACAAATGTCTTTA
Organism: Percopsis omiscomaycus; assembly: GCA_027575585.1. NCBI lineage: Eukaryota > Metazoa > Chordata > Actinopteri > Percopsiformes > Percopsidae > Percopsis > Percopsis omiscomaycus. The sequence continues at coordinate 187,609 of JAODLI010000016.1, forward strand.
GTTGAACTATAAAAGCACTTCCTTAAAACTTCTGTTGCATATTACCAACGCAGTCATTTTGTGTTGCGTCAGTAAACATCTTAAACTTCTGCAATTTCATAAACTGGATTAAAGCTGAATGTAATAGATCTTTATTTAGACTTTAACCAGGATTTAATGACATAATATAAAACATGCTAGTGGTTTATATTAAATATAGAACCAATGAGCAAAATACTCTATTTGATATTTTCAAGTATACAGGGAAGCACTTTTCTTGTGGACAGTGTAACAATCCATTCTTAGAAAAGCCGAGTGATGCAATGCCTTAAATGTAATGATTGGTGTAACATTGCGCAGATGAACACTTCTACAATACTGACAAGCCTTCACGTAAAATATTACCTGCTCTTGTTTATGTTTAAAAACCTAATTCCAAATCTTTAGTAAATTAATTCTAACTGCATTTTGTATTGCAGGTGTGTTCTGAGCTTTTTTTAATGAAGTAACACTGTTCACAAAACAGGTAACCTATAATATAGTATTCCTTTTCCTCTCGAATACATATAGATCCATATTAGTATGTTAGTAAGTATTTAAATTTAAATAAATGAACAATAAGGAATATGTATACTAATGATTAATACAATTGTACAAATTCCTGTGCAATTTCTCTTGATTACGCTTTTATGTTTTTAAAGCCATCTGCAGACTGGTACTCATAATGGTATTACCCTAAGAGTTTAAAACTAAAATTACTTTTACAAACCCAATTATGTCAAACTAGAATGAAAAAGATTTAGCCTAGTCATGGTTAAACATTGTTAAACATGGTTAAACAGGGAGGTTAGGACTAAATGGAGGCTTAAACTAGTCTTCCACTGGTTTAAGATTGCTTTGCTTTTTATATTCAGTTATTGTTTTGGCACAATACCGCTTTGTTATTCAGTTTCTGTTGTTTTCTTTTCTTTTTTAACTTTCCCACCAAGTTAGACTTTCTTTTTATTTGTTCCTGCTTTTGGGGGTAACCTTAAGGCTAATGCCGTGGTTCAATTGATTCTTAGTCCAGGACTCCATAGTCCAGAGATAACTAAACCAAAGTTGAACTGTATTCTAGAAAGACACTTTTAAGCCATACTATTCAAGATTAAGGTCTATCACTTAATTTAAACCTTGTTTTGGAAACCGCCCCTATATCTCTAAAACAGTCAAACCATTACTATTTCTGGAAAACTAAACCTGAGTCTTGTCCAGATATTAAGATATTGGTCTTAATCAGGACCAAATTAAATGAAGAACATTTAAGTTATTTCCCTAGTGGAATTCTTTATTGTACTGTATTATATTTTATTGTACTTTAATTGCTGCTTTGAGAACAGACAGTGTTTAGATATCAATTAGAATTAAAGAATATGTGCCTCTATTGTTGATTGCAATAGAGTAATGCAAGAATTGCATACTGTTAATTTCTCGGTTACTGCTCAAATGCTTCTGATTTAGATTAGAGCATTACAACTTGTCTTGTTCTTAATTAATTAATTAATTAATTGTCTTTTTTTCATCATTCAGTTTGACTGGTATTGAATTTCATTTGATTTGTGACTACAGTATGTTATATTTAGTAATGAACCTTTATGTATTATGTGTGCTGACACTAGCACCTTGACACTTGGTTCACGCGTTAACTCAGATATTCACAATCCTACAATGTACTTATTCCACCAATATTTAAATAGTAAGCACTATTTTATAAAAAGTATAAAAGTAGTTCCTTGTAGTTTGGCTTAATTTATGATATTGAACATTACTAATAACTTGCTACTCAGATTTCATTAAAGTGATTCTACATGTATCGATTAATGGTCGATTAAGAGACTGCATAATGACAGAATAAAGGTCACTGTGCTATTATTTTCTACAAAATAACACTGCCCCCTGCTGGCTTCATACAAACTAGACAAAATATATGACAACAGTAAAATATATTTGTTTTTATTAATTATTTTGTAATGTCGAACCCTTTCAGTGTTTATGAGTTGGCGTTCTTTTGACTTATAATGTGTGTGATATCAGGGGAATAAAATTTTTTATTGTTGTATTTTCAAATTACACACTACATTATACAGTGTATTAAGGTTATTCAAAGGAAAATATTCCTGCTGCTTTGGGTATCATTTATCTTGTTTACTGCAGAAAATTGTGCGTAAACAGAATTCATATGATTAAGAAATGATCATGTTTTCACTGGACTTTTAAACTACGGCTGTAGTTTCTGTGTTCTATTCTATTGAATGAAGATAGCCTACTGTAAAATATTCAAGAAATACTACTGAATTTTACTTGTCAAATGTTGTTCTGTGTTCCCTCGTATCTTTAAGGTGTTGCCTTTTAAGGTCTATTTGTTTACTGATCATTCCTTACTCCCATAAGCAAGAAACAAGAGTCCCCATTCCTAACCAATTCTGATGTCACACAAATACCCTGACTACCATAATTATTATTTTATTATTAATATTACTACCTAGCGAGGTGATGGTACAATATGATAGTAACTCAGCAAGTACTCGCACCTCTAGTATTTTTGGAAGAGCATTGTGTGTCAGAAATCACATTCATTGACTAATCTCTTCTTGGCATAGGCTAATGTTTCAGAAATGCTTCTCTACTTTGAACCTGTTGTCACTTGCTATTTGGTAAAAGATGTTGGTGTAATTTTCATTTGTGCCACTGTTTAGTGTTACATGTATTAAAACTATACTGCACATTCAGTCAGAAATGTTAGATTGAATATGTTCTGGTGTATTTCTGAAGCAATTTCTTTTAAGTTTTAGTTATTAAGCTAGTTATTAAGCTAGGCTATAATTAGATGTTTTAGAACTACACCAATAGCCTTAATAACTATATTGTGTAGTACTGAACTGGTTTCAATTAATTTGAATTCTGAATGTTGAATTCTATTACCTTTTTATTTTATTTTAAATACACTAAGAAAACAATTATTGACTTTAAGAAATAGTACATTTGCTTTGTATTGTATCTTGGTCATTTTTCCACCTCCAAAATGTCTGTTTGTGTAGGTATAATGGATGAATGTGATCAATAAACTAGTGTTAGCAAAGAGCCCAACACAAATTGCAATCTATAAAATAATTCTCTGTGTTTGACACTTGAGCTGTCAAGGGATATTAAGTAGAATGTGACAATGGGGTAAATTAACTAGCTTTTAGTTGCCACCTGTGTTTTCACTATCAAAACATATCCGGCAGTATCTTCAAGAAATGCTACCTTTCTATTAGTTATGTCAACTTATATGAAAGCTTTGCATGAGTTGATGAATGTATGTGGTCATGCTACTGGGAGGCTAATGTCTGTCACTCATTTTAAGAATTGTCAGAGTTATAGGTTGTTATGCTACTGTGCCTTATTACGCCTAATTGGTTGATTTAATACTAGCTGAGCGTTTGACAATACAATATTAACAACACTAGAACTAAAATACTTGAATAAATTGGATTGAATTGAATATTGAATTGAATATTTTTCTTATTTTACTCCTTAATTTGTTGTCTATATGTTTACAAATCCTTATTTGTTTTTTATTCCATGGTATTTGTTAATATTGACATTTTGAATATGATATTCATTCACACCTGAGGTGTTTCGGTGTTTTAATAATTACAGTCATGAAGAACCGGCAACAGGGACATAACATTGACAATAACAAAAAAGATGTTGTGTAACAACACGGTAAGGTTGTTAACATACAGTATTTACAGTGTGCTAATTGCACATTGTGGCAAACACATACATTATATGAATAAGTATTGTATTTTATGACCCACCCATTATGCTCAGACATGTCCACATGCGATTGTTTAAAGGGACACTCCTTGATTTATCTCTGGAATTGCCCTTGTGGTTGATGCGCTACAAGAACGTTGGTGTTTTAACTCATGTCTCATTTCTCTCCCACACCTAAGTATTGAGTGGCTGGCACTTCCCTCTACTCTTCCCCCTACAGAGTTCTCAGGCTCAAACCGATCTCTTCCCCTTCTCCTACGGCCATGTGGACCTTAATGCACTGTTGTGTTTCGAATATAAACAGAGAGCTGGGTTAGAAATTTAGAGTTCTGGGGGAGCTATAACGCAATCAAGAAGTGTACCCTTTAAATCGGGTGATATCTTTGCAGCCCATTAGCTTCTTCCAGTAGCAACCATGGAACAATAATATAGCAATTCATTTTCAGACTGTATCAGTATTCCACTACCTCTGCGATTATCATGTCAGAGTCAAATAAATGACATTGATATAGAAAGCTGATAATGTTTTTGTAAATGTTGTATGATAATATAATCTATTATAATGGCTCAATAAAGTATATCTGCTCATAAATCATTGTCACAGGGTGTTGTTGGTAATCTCTTGATTCTGTAATAAGTAAATGATTAAATGGACACTCCTCGATTTGTATCCGTAACACCCCTTGTGGGTGAAACCACCGTTACTAAATGCAGTTTTGGTTTTAGTGCAGTGTTGAGTGTATAGGTGTAGATTTGGGGGGTGGGGCGCAGGGGATACTCCCCCTCAATATGTAGAACACATGATTTGTCCCCCCCCCAAAAAAAACATGAAAGTAGCATTGGGGGCCGCCCAGCGATTTCGGGGTATGTGTATGTGTATCGAACCGCTCGACGGTGTGAGCCATAATCCCCAGACTAGAGTCTTTGCCCGGAGTGTTTTAACATGTTCCGTGACACGTTGGGGGTTGACGTTGCACCGCCCTGTCCGGCACCCATTGCGCACAGCCATATAGCTTACAACCACTTCTATGTGCACTGGTGAGAAATACCACTTGCAACCATAGCCTGCTACAAGCTCTGCCACCTGCACCAAGGGGCCGGGAGGACACTGAAACTTTGGAGCCTTAGGTTTTTGTTTTCCAGAAATATTTAGAGGCTTTAACAAGGTATCTTGTTTACACAAATATATGTGATATGTTTTGAGTATGCAGAAAGTTGAGCAGAAATATTGCTGAAACACATTTGAAATGAATGCAAATTAATTAATTTAGGCTTATCATGGACGTGAATAGGTGCCACATGCACATTTAAAGAGGTTACTTCCCCAAACAAAAGATGGCAGAAGAGTAAATCATGCCTATATGTGTGTTCAGCAGGTTTAAAATGAAATGAGAAAAGTTGATATAGGCTGGATAAGAATGTTTGAAAGCAATACTGCCTGAGAGCCTTACTACATTATATTTTGAATTGTCACCTGGTGCCTGAATTTTGTCTTCCTTTACATAAATAAAGACATTTACACCGTAAATTGATGAATAAAAGGCACAAGTAATGTATAAAAATTCTCCAGAATGCAGGAAATGCAGTGTTTGACGCTCAAAATGTCCTGGGGGAGGACCACCAGACCCCCCACCTAATGTGGTTGAGTGGTTGGCTCTATATCTCAAGCTACTTACTTGCCTTGCCAGGCTATAACTTGTATTACAACATTCTAATACTAATTCAAGGCATCTTTTCTGTTGCCGTTTTCTACACCGTAATACCGCAGCGTATTGCTGCAAGCCAGAAAAAGAAAAATGGATGGACATGACAGACTTAAATAAGTCGATAGTGTGGGGAGACGCGTGAGTCACTCACCTAGGAGAGTCAGGGACTGGACTAGGGAGTGGATAAAGCCGGTCAAGGGAAATGAGTGTCTTGACTAGGAGAGTGAGACCCTGTCCCAGTCTCCAGGAACACTCCACTCACCTTTAGCGAACAACTGTGCTGTCATATAGACATACCATGTGAATACCATCTCTGGTTGATGGTTTGAAAAAAGTTACTTGCAAGCTCTACTTAAGCGACAAAGATGGTTAAAAGAAAATTAAATATTCATGCAGGGCATACTATAACGTGCCTTCCTTCCTATATCTTTATAGAAGCAGGAAGTTAGGTCATACATGTCAGGGTATTCAGAATACAACAGAACGAAAGCATCCTCAGACCATCACATTTGCTCTACCATGCTTGACGGATGGCGTCAAGCACTCCTCAAGCATCCTTTCATTGGATCTGCACCCCCCCAAAGTTCTTCTCTGTGATCCAAATATTTAAAACTTGTCTGTCCACAACACCTTTTTCCAATCATCCTCTGTCCAATGTCTGTCTTCTTTTGCCCATTGTAATCCTTTCCTTTTATTAGCCAGTTCCAGACCCGTCAAGGCATGGACTCCACTAGACCTCTGAAGGTTTGCTGTTGTATCTGGCACCTAGACGTTAGCAGCAGATCCTTTAAGTCCTGTAAGTTGCAAGGTGGGGCCTCCATGGATCGGACTTTGTTTGTCCAGCACATCCAATAGATGCTCAATTGTATTGATATCTGGGTAATTTGGAGGCCAAGTCAACACCTTGGCCGCCACCATGACCCTGTCCGCTGTTCACCACTTTTCTTTCCTTGGACCACTTTTGATAATGGTGACCACTGCAGACTGGAAACACCCCACAATAACTGCAGTTTTGGAGACGCTCTGACCCAGTCATCTAGCCATAATTTGGCTCTCAAATCCGTATGCTTGCCCATTTTTTGTTCTTCTAACACATCAACTTTGAGGACAATATATATACAGTATATATATATATATACATACATACATACATACACACCTATCAAACATATACAGTACATACATTCATACATGCATACATACAGTACCAGTCAAAAGTAGTAAACAATTATTTTTTAAACAAACCAGAATATGTTTTGTATTTTATATTCTTCAAATTAACCACCTTTTGCTTTGATGACAGCTTCATTCATGGAATTTCTTGCCGTCTTAATGTGTATAATCAGTTGTGTTGGGCAGAGGTAGGGTTGGTACATACAGTAGTTCTATACAGCGAATAGCCCTATTCGACCACTGTTCTAATCCATATTATGGCAATAAACACTCAGTAAACACTAAGTAAAGAGAAATGACAGTCCATTACTTTAAGACATTAAGGTCACTCAATCCAGAACATTTCAAGAACTTTGAATGTATCCTCAAGTGCAGTCGCCAAAACCATCAAACGCTAATGAGGACCACCCCACGAAAGGAAGACCAAGAGTTACCTGTGCTGCAGAGGATAAATTCATTAGATTTACCAGCCTGAAAAGGTGAGCAGATGGTTTCTACATGTGTGGTTCCTCCTGTGAAGCATGGAGGATGAGGTGTGATGGTGTGGGGGTGTATTGTTGGTGTTTTATTCAAAATTTAAGGCATACTCAACCAGCATGGCTACCACAGAATTCTGCAGCGATATAAACCATCTGGTTTGTAGTGGGGCCATCATTTCTTTTTATTTGGTGTAGGGGGGGGGGGGGCAGGATAGTCTAGTGGTCTAGGTGTTGCAAAAGGTGGCTACTTTGAAGAATCTAAAATATTTTATAGTTTTGATGTCTTCAATATTTATCTACAATGTAGAAAATAATAAAAATAAAGAAAAAACATTGAACGGGAAGGTGTGTCCAAACTTTTGACTGGTACTGGTCTGGTACTATATATATATATATATATAGTACCAGTCAAAAGTTTGGACAAACTCTCTAAAGTTGGACAGACTCTCTAATTAATTTATTTTATTGAATGGGAAAATTTTCACTGGTACTCTATATATACAGTACACGTTTGGAAACACAAAAAAAAAATATATACAGT
>JAODLI010000016.1:205196-216809 GCA_027575585.1 Percopsis omiscomaycus
GTGGAGGTCACGACTGGGGTCACAACATCCCACACCATGTTAGGGGCTTCCACAGATAACACTATGATGCTGAGAGACATACAGTACATTTGCCTAAAAAATAATTACATTTATACAGACACACATAAGTATATTCATATTACAAATTTTTCTGCTGTACTCTTTAGTTACTATGCATTTATTACTATGTTAAGTGTGTTTTTTAAGTGTTTAAAACTTAATTCTTTCCACTATAACGTTTAGAGGTAGATATTTAGGGATTGATAATATCTTAAGACATTCATAATACAAATGGAACTCTTGCACACCCGGCTCCAATGTTGAAAAAGAATTACTGTATTTTTTAATAACTTCTAAACGTAATCTACATGTATATATAGTTGTATCATGTGATCAAATGCACGCAGGATTTGTTTACAAAGTTGAAGAATCTGGCGCATGCGCATTAAAGGCCCATTCATTCAAAACAAAGGAAAGAGGCTAGAATTCATTCGAATTAAGTCGGAAAGATAAAGTGACATATACCACGGCAGTCAAATAACAGTGAAATCTATATTACTATATTGTGGTACTACTGTCACAGTTTTATTATTTAGTAGCTAAAATGAAGGCCACATATTCATTGTTCAAACAAAACAAAACGAAACAAAGTATGCAATTAGATTTAATAAGTCGATGACATTATGATACATGACACTTATGTCATACTCACAAATGATCTACCTAATTTAATAGTTACATTAAGCAAGCTCGCAAGTTAACAACAAAATAACACACGTCAACAATGAACCTTTCCAGAGCGATCATTGCCATGTCATTTACAACCGCTATAAGCGATGACATTCTTCAAGTTTTAGTTTGTAGGCTACTGAACTTAGGGAGAAATCCTTCCAGCAATGTCATTAGTTTGTTCAACGTTTTAAGAAAGAAAGATTTCAATGAACTTTCTTCGGAACTCACCAAAACAGCTGTCTTCCATTGAAAAGGGGGCTGGATTTAACGACATTTCCCAAGCAGTTCTATTGGTAATATCAGACGTCAATCAATAGCGTCGCTCATTGTCATTGGCTGGTTAGTTTTCATGACCACAACAATAAAACATGGGGTTGGACAAAATGTAACACTAAAACCATAAACACTTGTAGCAATTGTAACCACTTTTAGCCAATTTGAAATTTCACGGGGCATTTTGACAGTGGATGATTACCAGAAGGTTTTCCCAGCTAGGCCAGGGTTTTACTGGCAAAATAACATTCATATTTACTAATAAAACATCCTTAAATGATGGCTTAAATAAAACACTCTTACACCATGGCTTACAGGCCATGTTTGGTTTAATTGAAGGATTCAGTGATATATACAAAAACATACAGTAACCAATGACTCTAATTCACAGGACCCTTAGCTACAGTAGTCAACCTAAATATAATCACATATAATACATAATTATATAAAAATGTAATTCCTTAGGATTTCAATCTTTCCAACATCTCTGGAATTCTGCTAGATTCTGCTATTCTACATCACTGTTATACCCTGAGATGTCTGTTTAGCTTGTAAGTAGTCTGGATAAGAAACATTAAATCACTGTTCCAGCAGGGTTTGTGTTTCTGAATCCAATTTCACAACAAGCCAGGAATAAATCATCAGTTGTCAGACACAACACATACTAATGTAAATCTGTTACTGGTAAAAGCAAGCATAATGTTTTGTTTGTAAAATCAACACCTGTCTATAATTATAGAATATTATATACATAATATATGTTTTTTAATTGATTCAATAATAAACAATTGATTGTCTGTATTCATATGTTGTGATTGTAATAGCCTATCGGCCTGGCATTCCTTCTTTCGCAGAGCTCACAACACTTGACCTGGAAAAACCTGTATAATCTAAAACTCCCAAATGAGGTAACCATGGTAATCCTCAGACTGGACTACAAAAAAGTTTTACATTCGTGTCTAGCAATCCTTTTAAAAAAAGCTTTCCCCAAGGAATCACCTGGTGTGAAAAATTAGGAAATAAGTCACCTTTAGTCACCTCATTTCTCTCTGACTTTAGCCATTCTTATATCAGGAAATCTTATTTGACCACCCTCATTATACTGTATTTACAATCATAAGAAATACAATGAATGACAGTTAAAATATCTAGTAATCATTTTTTAGCATTGCATTTGTGTTCTAGTGAGAGTGTTTCTCCACGCCCTGCTTGATTCCCAGCACCAGGTGCACGAACCAGTTGATCTGAACCATCCAGCCTTTCTCCCTGCAGATCTCTATCTGGTCCAGTAAATGGCGCTGCGCCTCTTCCTCGGTGCGTCCCACGGTCAGTGCCTCGCGGATATACTCAATGTCTTCCTTACTGGTGAGCTGTGGCATGCCTGTTGATGGGGCCATTCATTATGTATCCTTACAATGTTTATCATTTGACAATTACAAATGCCTTATTATAATTACAATTGTATGACTTGTAATGGCTGCAAGTTGACTCGGTTCGATTTGGGGTTCTAAGGGTGCTATAACTCAATAAAAGAAGGTACCTTTAATTCTATAACTTTTACAGTATTTGTGTAAATCACTAAACTTTATTTTAAAAAGGCTATATAAATATAGTGTATTTATTTTTTTAATGTTATCATTCATGAGACAAAAATATCTATATATACTGTATCTATTTTAAAGCACCAAATGATTTTAAAAAGGGGTGTTTCATTCATCTTTCTTTTAACAACACGCAAATATACAGTATCATATTTTGATACTTTATTAAGCTACACAGATGTTGTGATTTCATACCAGTCATTAACATCATGGAGAAGAGAATGATTAGCAGATTGGTGTGGTGTCGCAGGGCGAGGTAGGCTTTCACACACACCTCCTGAGAGAGAGAGCGACAGCATGAACAACATCGGAAAGATAAAGAGAGAGAGAGAGAGAGAGAGAGAGATGAAGAAATATTGCTGGCATTGTTCTATGTACTTTATTGAATTGGGATAACGGTGTACTCAAATCTGTTTTTTCAGCACCTGGAATTTCTGAAAGTGGGGGCTGCTTTTCTTTCCCGACGTTCCCATGACATACAGGAAGTCTGGTGTGAGGACAAACGGAACCCACTCCTTACTGATTCCCATGAAGCTCTTGTAGTTCCCCAGGATGTGTCCGAAGTCGATGTGGAAGAGATTCCCTGAAGCAGGAAGGTTGTTTGTTTTTATTGACTGTGTTCATTTATCATTTGTATTTGATTTGATTTATATTTTATTTAGCATTTTAGTCTTGAGCAGGAGTCCTCTAAATGAATCTCAGGATCACATTGGAGTTTTTCTTAATTATTTCTTACTTATCTTAAATAAAATGCACATACATTCTTTTTTAAGGTGTTTTGTCAGAGTTCATGAGGGCTGTGGGTCAACAAGGTTGGGAACCAGAGCTTAAGCTTAAGTGTAGGCCTAATATCATAAGGATGTGTGTGGTTCGGTCAATGGTATTCGTAAGATTTGCTGAAAGTCATTCCGCTCAAACAAAGGATCTAATGGTGAGGAGACAAAACACTAATTCTGCTCAAGAATCTATTTCCACAATATAAGGAAATACCCTGCCCAAAACACAAGGTATAAAAAAGAATGTAATCATTTGCTTTTACTTGTATTGTGAGTGCTGCCTACATGATAAGACCAATGACTCTGGTCTCTGTTACCTGATTCAGTAATCATGATGTTGTCATTGTGTCTGTCTCCGATCCCCAGAACATAGGTGGCCACACAGTAGCCCCCGCATGAGTACAAGAACCTCTCCACTGCCTGCTGGAACTAGAGAGACAGAGAGAGACAGAGAGACAGAGAGAGAGACAGAGAGAGAGAGAGAGATGAGAGAGAGAGACAGAAAGAGAGAGACAAGAGAGACAGAGAGAGACAGACAGAGAGAAACAGAGATAGAGACAGAGACAGAGAGAGATAAACAATTAGTTTAGTAATTCGTAAAAAGAAATTTTGGGATACAGGCTGTGGATATGTAGTTTACTTTACAATGTAAATGTAGATATTATAATTTTTGCTTTTGTCTTACCTAAAATTACTGTGTGTGTGTGTGTGTGTGTGTGTGTGTGTGTGTCTGCGCGTGAGTGAGTGTATGTGTGCTACAAAGCCAGTGGAGACAGGATACAGAGAGTGGGTAGTGTTTCCTTCCTGTCTTTGGGGCTGCTACTTCCTCTCATCTCGTTAGACACTATAATCACTCTCAGTGTGTGTTGTGTTCTGGTTGTGCCACATTGTGTAAAGTAACCCTCTCACTGTCACTAAGACAGAGAACTAGGTTGTGTCATGTTCCGTTGCGTTTTTTTGTGTTGTGTGGTGTGGTCGTGAACTGCATATTGCGTTCCACCTTGTCCTCGCTGACACATTTCTCCCTCAGCCACTGAGAGAGTATCTCGTCCTTAAACGCACCAGTGCTCCCCACCACACTCTGCTGAATGTTAGCAATGGTCATGGCGTCTTTCACAATCTCTATCATACCTAGAGCGAGTTTGAGAGAGAGAGAGAGAGAGAGAGAGAGGCATAAAATATAGGTATGAGCATGCGTACCGTTAAACACCCCACAAGATCCCACTGCATGTAACAGTCACTGGATGTTAACCTGACCTATTCGGCTTCCGGTGGATATACAGCCATAGGGCAGGAGGGAGAGGTCCAGAGACTCTGTCTCCCAGATAGACTCCATGATCAGTAGAATCTAACGGCATATAGGTGTTATTAGATGTTAAAACAGGGAGGGATTTTTATGCAAAGTCAGTCTTTGGTTTAACATACAGTAAGAGATTGAAAATTCAGAATTTTAAAGGCCCCCAATACGTAGCTTCTCACCTGTAGAATGAGCATGTCCTGTCGGAGGTCGTCGCCGTCTTTGAAGATGATTCCGATGGTGTCCTTGGACAGACTGGTGGGGTCGGCCCTCTTGAACTGCAGCCACAGCGGTTTCTTCTTAGACGCCATCACTTTACACTGCTCTATCTGCACGCGCACGCAGACACACACAAATGGACACACACAGATAACTATGAGGAGAATATTTCGGTTGCTGGACAATTGCACTCTCAATGTGTGTATGCATGCGTGTGTGTGTGTGTGTGTGGGGGGGGGGCGGGCGTGCACCAGCAGAGATCCAGCTCGTAGTCCAGGATCGTAAGGAACTCTGAAGCTCTGTGGCAGTCCTGACAACTGCAGAGTCTCCAGCTTCTGACGTAACTGCAACACCACTGACACATACACACACGCATACTCAGATAGATGGTACTCATTTGCGTATATATACACACACACATTAGAGCTACAAAAGGAATGGAACCCTTAAAGAGATATTAAACTTAAAGAGATACTAAACCCCTTGACTGTATAGCTTCCTTACCTCAATATAGGCCCACACACTAATGTCGCTGTATTTAATTAATCCAATGTATAGTTTTTTTGTGGTTATTTTCTATTGGGTTAAATCTCAGACCACGCTGGTTGAAGTCTTGTGTATAGACACAAGATTAATTTGTCAGAAGAAAGTTGTGTAAACACATTGCCAGGAAATGTGTCAACCAGCATGGGAGAACTTTTTAAATAACTGTTGATGATACAATAACAGGAAAAGGAGGTTAAAAAACAAAACACAAAATATGGTACATTACAGTAAATACAGCGACCAAATCTAATATTCCTCCTAAATGTACACTTGAGGTAAGGAAGCTCCAGTATACAGTGAAGGTTCTACTGGCATACTCCAGTGTAGCTAATGAGCTACGAGGTAGCAGGTAATGGTGAAGTTCAACTCTGCTTCTCACCTTGTGCAGAGATGTCATACTTGTCAGCAGACATTGCCTTTATCTCGCGAGTGACTTTCTGCAAGGCTTCAGTCATTTCCACCTGGGTATCAATGATAATAATTCATTAATTTGATGGATTCATATAGACCAACATGTTATATATATATATATATACTGTATAACATGTTTAAGGTACTGTATATGTCTAAGGCAAATGTAAATGTGTATCCATCACTGTCTAGACAAAAGGAAAAACGATATATTGTGGATTACATCTAGGTTGTTATGCTATATTTTTGGGAATTTGTGTTATTAGTAACCACAATGGGAGCTTTTTAATGCAGATATCTTTACTTGTGGAATGCAACAAGCTAGTTCCGGTTTTACTTGATTTTTTCTTTTGCTTTTTAATGGTTTTCACTGCCTACTGCAAAACATCGATTTTACTGTCACCATAACATTTTTGACAAATAAATGATTTTATCTCCAAAAGCAAAACATTTTTAGCTGTTGTACTGACATCAAGTGAAATGTCATCCTGATTATCCAACGTGGAAATTTCAAATAAACCGCGAGTTACACATGAGCACACTTTGTTCAATGAGTAGTGTTTAGACACACGTGATGCTGGTACAGCTCATACAGCTCATAATACTTTAATTTGTGTGGTTGCTATGTTCACTTTATCTCCATTATTGCCGCTAAACAGTGTTGTGTGTGTCTCTGGATGGTGTTGCTAATGAGTGACCACATCCACTTTTATTAGGTTTAGGGAAATCAGGACACAGCAGGAAGTAAATATGTCTGTGACTTAACAATGAGCTCTTGTTTGTATTTGGCTCGCTGACATTTCTCTGGTATATACCCCTTCTCTCACCCTTGTCTTTCATGTCTCATCCACTTCTTATAACTGCTAAACAGTGTTAACAGTGTTTAGGCCTCTGTCATCAACTCCTACTCTCCTACTTTCCTACCCACCTGTTTCCTGAAGTCCTGCAACATGGCTTCACCACAGCCTCTGAGGTAGGCCTCTAGTAAGACAGCGTACCTCTGCTGGTAGTGCATGGACTGGACTATCTCACTGCGCAGGAACCAGAACAGAAAGTGACCTATACGTTTACTCTATGGAGAGAAATACAGGGAAAAATTTATAGTTACAGTACATTTAGACATTTTTAGCCACTAGGGGTAAATTATGAATCAAATTAGCCATTAATCAAAAGTGACCAATTAAAATGTATTATTAATTGAATAGGAAGTTAATTGCAGCCAACGTTACACAATGTACTGTACCGTTTCCGAAGCCAAAAGATGAGAAAATATATATATTTTGGATCATTACCTTCTTTAAAATCTGTATTATAAATATTTAAAAGTGACAATTGTTAGCTAAATTTGCGTCAGCGTGAACTCTGGTACCACTTTACCCTGAGGGCTCTCTTCAGCAGGAACCTGACCAAGGCACTGTCATGGTATGGCTCAAACTTGACAGCCTACAGGAAACACACAAACAATCATATAAAAAATATTAAATCAGCAATTTTGAATCTCAGAGAACTGTGCTGAAAATCTATTGTAAAGGTAAATTCAGATCACATGGCAAGGCAAGGCAGCTTTATTTATATAGCACATTTCATACTCAGTGGCAATTCAAAGTGCTTTCAAATATGATAAAGCAAAGAACAAATAGAAAGACAATTGATTAAGATAAAAGATTAAATAAGAAAAATGTAAACAAAACATAAAATGCAATTGAATACAACAGAATACTATATATTGTATACAATATATATAAATACGTAAATCACTTTAGTACATGCCTTTTGAAAACAGTGAAGTTTTGAGTCTAGATTTAAACATTTCTAGGGTTGGAGCACCTCTGAAATCATCAGTGAGTTGGTTCCAGGGATGTGCAGCATAATGACTAAAAGCTGCTTCACCATGTTTGGTTCTGACAGTGGTCACTACTAGCAGACCACTCCCTAGAAACCTGAGAGGCCTGGCCAGGCTATATTCATTAAACATTTCCGAGATATATTTTGTAGGAAATGTTGGGCCATTCAGTTGTTTATCTGCTTAATACATTGACACATCGAGTCTGTGACCAATGTCATTCGGTGAGTGAGCTAAGTAGATTTGTGTGTCATCAGCATAACTGTGATAATATTTTATCATTTTATCATTTATCTTGTATAATTTCATAGTGTAATATTGCAGTGTATGTTAAAATGTATGTTGCTGTGGAAGAGGCTAAACCCAAAAGCTTAAATGTGAGAGTGGTAGAGACTGGGGAACCATTGAATTTACATGCAACACCAAAGGCCCTTTTGTTAACCCTGCTATCAGAAAACTCTGTTATTGCTCACATGCAAAACTACATGATCACATATGCTAGTTTGTGTGAAGTTCTACAGACATACCAAAATGGGACAGGACAGGACAGAGCAAACCAAAAGAGAACAAAACAAGGCAGGACAGAAAGCAAGAAACAGGACATAATAACTGGACAATACAGGACAGAACAAATAGGAAATGACAGAACAAAACAAAACAAAACAGGACAGGTCAAAAAGGGACAGGACAGGACAGAACAACCCAGGACAGGACAGATGAGCCACCTGTACGAGTTGAAGCAGGTATCTGAGCACGTCGTCGTTGCCCAGGGTTTCCAGCTTCCTGACCGCCATAGATCGAACCTTGGCGTCCGAGTAGTGGCAGTCTAACAGCTGCATTGCCAAGCCCACGTCCAGACCACTAGAGCACACACACACACACACACACACACAAACAAAAGTATATACCCTTAGGTTATTCTTTTATACTGATATTACAACATTAGCTGAGGTACAGCACTGCTAACACTTAGGTGCAGGTGATATCACGATAATACATGATATCAGTTGTCTTATCATTTTCTTGCTTCTCACTCTTCTCATTCTTACAATTTCATACCAATAGGAATACCATGGCAGACCGTGTGATATTATTGTTTTATTGCTTTACATCCCATATTAAAAAATATATGACCAGAATAAATGTTGTGAACTAAGGTGAGTAGAACCCAAACGCAGACTTGGACACAGAGGTACGATTAACTCCCGAAGGAGTTAATTTAAACTCCAGGAAACAGTGGGTAGAATCGTAGTGTAGCAGATAGAGAGTCACAACCAGAAAATCACCGGGGCGAAAGTACAGCCTGGGGCTGGTAGGATCCAAGTCAAAAAACAGGCAGAGGGATGGGACGGGACGGGACGGGACGGGACGGGAGAATGACAGGCACGGTTCAGATACAGAACCACTGGTTTGTACGAGTGAAAGGCACTGGAAATCAAAAACACAATCTAGCACGGTTGTGCATGGGAACAGAGCATTTATACTAGGGGATCAGGTGTGTGAGATGAGGGAACATTAGGACGGGGCCAGGTGAAAGTAATGAGGTTGATGACCAAAACCACAGTTATCTGCAACAACATTTTCTTGGAATAAAAAGAAAAGAAAAATAAACCGTGTGTGACGCCACGATAACCCAGTTAACCCAGTTAAACCAGTATTTCCACTTTTGAGCTGTAATCGCTGTGGAACAATTGACTTGAACAGCTTAGCCTGCCCAATCTTCTTTACACAAAGACTGATGGAACATTATTGGCTTAATGTGAAAATCTCTAACCGTACCTGCTGTCCCAGGCACTGCTGCGCTCCAACAAGCGGTGTGTGGCCTGGACGTCTTCCTGCCTCCCCCACCTCACTGATCCCAGCAGCTTGGGATAGGCCCTGATACGAGGAAGATCCCAGGGTTAGCGCTTACATTTCCTTTGTAGCTTACTGGCTACAGAAAGACTGTAACTATATTTTTTTATCCATGGAATTATGAGTTATGAGGAATTACACCCACACGCAAAACCCTTAGCCAACACCAAATAAACCAAAGATAGACATTTCCAAGGAATCAGTATGTAAGAGTAATTATTTTTACATATATATATATATATATATATGTGTGTAATGTAAATAAATACATCTAGATGTTCATTTTTCAGAGTTTGAGGATGGCTTTTTCCAAAAATAGTTCAAAGGTACACTCCAATGGTGCTCCCATTTTAGTTCTATTGGGAGCACTATTGGGAGTTTACGTTTAATACACAGGCTGTAGATGGAGGGGTGGAGAACAGTGTAAGGCAGAAGTGAGCTGTAGGTGGAGGAGTAGAGATGAGTGCTAGCCACTCAGCACACAGGTGCGGGAGGGTGTTGAAATTTTAAACCAAAACAAGGTTACTATCGTGTTACTATCATGAGCAGTACCTGGGATGCCTCATACACTCGTGTCTGAAGTGCCAGAGCAGTTCTTTATCTTCGGGGCTCAGTGGGTGGAGGGGGTCCGTCTCCACGATGGCCTCAAACTGCTTCCTCAGGTGGTTGGGCATCTCCCGCTGAGCCCTCTCCCCTCCCTCGCCCCCGCCCTCCTCCCCAGCCCCGGGCTCTGAGCGGCCCATCTCCCGGCTTTTGGGCAGCACCACCGGGTAGCAGTATTTGTCCAGCAGGATGGCGACGGCCATCGACGACGCCTTGTCGGGGTTGGTGGCCGACGTGAGCTTGTCGGCGTTCACGCTGCTGCTGTTCTCCTCGCTCTTCTCCGGCATTTTCCACATGTGGAGGATGAACTCGCCCTGGCGCAGCAGCGAGCGATGGTCCACCAGCAGCAGGTTGACGTAGTACAGCAGCCGACATTTGGTCTTGGCTGGGAGAAAGGTGCGGGAGCAAACGTCTCATTCATAACATTTTGTACCTTTTTTTATATACACGTTTATGTAACATGCTAGTATTAGAATTAAAGCTACAATTTACAACACTTATTATCTTCCTTTTTTATGGTATGGTACGGTACAGTATATGGTACTATGCCAACATACAAACTGAATATGTTGCTATCTTCAACCTGCTAATTTCCAAATCAGTCGGTGAGTGTTAGAATAGCTATAAATCTACAAAAATGGCTACCGATACCAGCAGATCCCGCTCACATTGGTCAATA
This sequence comes from Percopsis omiscomaycus, assembly GCA_027575585.1. Classification (NCBI taxonomy): domain Eukaryota; kingdom Metazoa; phylum Chordata; class Actinopteri; order Percopsiformes; family Percopsidae; genus Percopsis; species Percopsis omiscomaycus. The sequence goes on from JAODLI010000016.1 coordinate 216,031, forward strand.
GCGTTCAAATTCATCACTTTTGTTGTATGGTTTCTCTAGCAGTCAGCGATAAAAGTGTCAGTGTCTATGGTGTAACATCACGCCATGAAATAAATAACCATTATTTTAAAACAAATTGCGGATTAATGACAGAATGCAGCTTTAAAGACTCATTGTTAAGACAGATAACCTTCTCCTGCTGAACCACTACTTCCTGTACTGTCCTGGTAGACGGAGCCTCCCTTGGAGTTTGGGGTCATGACTGCCTTCCCGCAGGACACCTTTAAAGAGACAATAGAGAATGACTTAGTCAAAATACAATTTATTGTTGTCAGAACTCCAACTCTGTGTCATGCTAATCTGTTGAATATAAAGAATCATTTGATGTTTTCCTGTCATCATTAAAGGTTAAGTGTGTAATATTTCAGAGGCTCTAGTGACAGAAACGCAATATAAAATCCATAACTATGTTGTCAGTGGTGTACAAAGACCTTAGACCTCTACAGTAGCCCAAATCATACAAACGGCTCTACAGAACGCGTTTCGTCACTACCTTGACAGATAAAGCGCCGAAGTCCGCCGCCACAGAAGAAGAAGAAAAAAAAAATAAATAAAAAATAAGTTGTACTCTAGAGTAGTGATCGAAGTCCTCTCCTTTATTACAAGTGGTACATTTTGGACTAATGGAGGACCACAGCTATTATTTAGCTATTATTAAGAGCAGATGGCGGGTGAATCTGCTTCGAAAAAGCTAAAGCATGATGAAGCCAGAAAAATACGGGAGAGACGCAGGCAGAAAT
>JAODLI010000016.1:221349-256948 GCA_027575585.1 Percopsis omiscomaycus
GGCGCTGCATGCATGGCAGGTCGGGCCCGCGGCCTTTAGATCTTTTTGTCTGAGAACGGGATCCCTCTGCCGCTCTACAGTGTGTGCGATAGCTCGGAGCTGCGGCCGTAACACACTGTCAAACCACTCCAAACGACTACAATCGCGACCAAAAGCATTAATTAAACATCTTTTAACATGGCGTTTTTGGTTTACCGGTAAAAACGGTCGTATTTCTGACTGTTCGCTGGAACTTAGTCCAGGGTGATTCGGCTTGCTTTTCTGTGTGCAGCAGTCTTTATTAGCGAACTGGCGCTCTCTTGCTATCAGCTATTTCTTTAACTTTTTAAACACTCTGCTTCGCGAATGACTGAGCGCCGGCGGAGTATGGGATCCTTGGTGTCTTAGGAAGCGAGTGAGTGGGATTTTAACCGTTTTTGCATGCAAAACAATGGCAAATTCGACGGGAAAAAATCTACCAGATCAGCGAAGGAAAGGACAGGCTTTCCTGGATGAGCTGCGGCAATTTCACCAAAGCAGAGGGTGAGAATCGGACGTCTTTTCTACATTTAATATAACTTTAAACCATCAGCGAATATACCTGCAAATTAAACAAAACTGTTATTTAACCCCAGTTGTGTTTATTTCATGTGTTATCTCTACAGATCGCCTTTTAAAAAGATTCCAATCGTGGGTGGGAAAGAGCTGGATCTAAATGCTCTCTATATCAGAGTCGTCTCTTTAGGTGGATTTGCTAAGGTGAGTGGAACTAAAAGTGGATTTTCGCACACTGCTCTCTGTGGAGTCTTCCGTGGACCACTCAACAACTCTGCTCTGGTACCCCCGGCGTGGGTATCATCCTAAATGTTTGTAGGAAAGATTGGGACGGTGTTGGCCTTGTGCTAGTTTGCGATCTTTGCAATGTGGCTTGTGTTGTGGATGGTTTGAATTGAAAGTCCGAACGCACTGCTCCGAGTCAGAGTGCAGTTGGAGCAACTCAAAATTAGCGGGCACGTATAACATCGATTATCGGCACGGAGCACTAGCTCTGAAAACAGTTCGCCGTGGGAGCAGCGCATTTTGTCTAGATTTCACCAGTAGTTTTGGGGAAGCTTGCTTTTCGCCATAGCCATCTTTGGCTTCATGGCTGATCACAAAATGTAGGCCTCAAAGGCCCATTTAGTGAATACAGTAAATGTCCAAACCACTCCAAATTAAGAACCGTTGCTGCAACCTAAAGCGTGTGGCTGATGGAGATGATTAGTTTTCTCGTGTTCGGCCTTCCTTGTTAGCACGCCAGGCGGACTAAGTAAGCCAGAAAGTCAAGTTAGCTTGTTAGCTGGACTGCTAACTAGCTACAACTGTAATGATAGTAGCCAAAGAAAGCCAGTCTGTATTTAGTGATGTTATGATTGTAAATATTCTAGGCGCTAGGTGTATTTATATTACAAGACTTTTGATCAGCGGGGTGACATAAAAAATCATTTTCACAGTTTGCAGATATTTTTAACTGCATTGTAAAGTATTAATGAGGCATGTTGTTGTTATCTTTTTTTTCTAACAATGTAAAGTACAACAGATGGTTGTAAAATAGCTCTCGGTGTACTATACCGGTGTTCTCTAACATGACAATTTTCATTGCAGGTTTCTGACAAGAACCAGTGGTCAGAGCTTGGAGAGGAATTTAACTTTCCACGGAGTTGTTCCAACGCTGCATTTGCTTTAAAACAATACTACCTGAGGTGAGTGGCGTGGCCATGCAGAAACTGTTGCTCTCAGGCAGCATGTGGGAAGTGTTTACAAATATTAAGATGCAGCCAGCAGGATATGACCGTTTAACAACCAAGTGCCTTGCATTTTTTTCTCATAGTACACAACATTAGGAGGGGGATTATTGTAACATTGTTCACAATCACAAAGCATTGGAGTTGCTGTCTTTTTATGGAAGAATTATCCTGCTGCGTCTTCCGTGTCTTGTCAGGTCTGGAACATAGTTTTCTAGAATGCTCACCAAGGACACATTTTTATAATGTAAAAACCATAAACTCAAATAGTGGTTATTTCCTTTTGTAACGGTGTAGCCAGAAGGGTGCAGATGGTTACTGTGTGTGTAGCATGCAACCTCAATCTCCCCACCATCAACTGCCCTTGATGTGAGTCTGGTGTAAATGTAGTCCCCCTCAACAGCTGGCATTTGTGTTTTGGTCTCAGGGATGCCGCCTTCGCTGCTCTCCTGTTTTTCAGATATATTCTGTCCATCAGTAACACCTGCCGGGGGGGATTATACAGTGTCTCCATTGTGGGAAATTGCTTGTAGCCTCTCCTAAACAGCTATTGCACAGCCGCAAAAGACTGAGGATACAATTTATACTAGTGGATCAAGAGGTCAATGTGGACTGTTGATATATTCACAAGTAGGCCTAAAGCATTTTACCCTTTTATGGTTTATGACAATTCAGCTGGCAAATGGGTATCAAAATAAACCTTCAATAAATTCATCTAACCGCCTGTTATACTTCTTGTTAGTGATACCTAGCTTGGTAGATTCTAATATGATGTGATGATGGAAATAATTGTTTTAAATTTAAAAAGGTTTTCTGGGCATGTGTAGTATTGCATTTTCAGACACATGGTCCTGTAGTCTGAGTAATATGATAACATTGAACCTTTCAGTTTCAGTCAAACTGGCATATTTGTTTTTAATGTGCGTGAGGTGCCTGTCACCGTTATCTTATCTGATTGGTTGAACTTCTTAAAAAAAATTGGAGGGACATAAATAGGCCCTCTTATGAGTGCTACCCTACCCAAATTTGCAGTTGTAGAATTAAAGCAGTTGGAGTTGGTTTGTAAAAGTTTTGTGTAAGCAACTTTGCATAGTGAATGTTAGAGGCAGCAGGTAGCAGAGCGTTTTAGAGTTCGGAAAACAGTTAGGCCTAATAGTAGTGACAATCCTTAACATAACTACACACTGTGACAAGTTTTTCTCTACACAGCTGTATTGATGTTTACAAGTCATTTTCCTGTATTTTAATCTTTTGTATTTTTTTTATTTTATTTAATAAATGTCATGCTACTGTTTTTTGGCTAGCCAATCGTCTCTACCATTGCCAAAAACAGGCAAAAAAAAATTTGCCCATCCTACCTGATCAAGTAGTTATTAGTGATTCACCACTTAGGCTACTTCTGAATAAGAGAGTCCCTGATTTACCAAGAGTCTCAAGGAGATTTTGAGCTGTACAATCGAGCTGTTTCTTTTTTTTGACAAGACATTAGTTAAACATTGAACACTCACTATAAGTCGCTTTGGATAAAAGCATCTGTTTTTGAATTGTAGTTGATGTTAGTATTCAGACTCTTGATGTGAATAAGCAGATAGCTATTTAGTGTGATGCTCCATCATGGTGAATGAAGGGGTCATATAGAGTAAGCCTGTTGCAAATCCTCTACTCTGAGTTGTTTAATAAATGAGGTTCAGTGTTGACAAGTTCAGTGCCAAGTTACTCCTGTTGTTCGCTCACATACAAATGCAACTCTACTGACATTTAAGTGACGCTGGCGGAAAATTGTTCTACACAAGCCTACCAGCTAGAGCTAGTTACATTAATCCTACTATCAGCCAAGCACCCCTGCATCTTAAACCACATCTTCCTTTTTGCTGTACAATGTAAAAGAAATTCCCTGCTCCACTGTTGCTAATAGCTTAGAAGGTTAGGATCAGTAGTCCTAATTGGGATACTATGAATTCTGCCTGTACAGTATTTCACATCTTCATGTTTTGCTTTCCAGCTAGTGGTTTCATGTAATTGTGAAGTTGGTTCACACTACACTGCCATTCCTTTTAGGAACATTGTCCCAGACTTCCATGAAATGCTATCCAGTTCATGTAAGTACTGTCTAACTGACAAGAGGGAGTAAAACTGGTTCAGATGAGTCTACTCATGGAAATAAGTCTTTGGACACTGACCAAGTGAAGACCTGGGTTTGATCTGGGGTTTTTTTTTACCAGCAACCGGCCATCTGAAATGTCTTTGAGCAAGGCACCCATTAGCTTCAGGATCTGCAGACTACCAGACAATACCAATATGGGCATCACTAAAATATCACAGTTTTGTAGTCTGTTGACAATACTGTTTCAACCTTGTTTTCTGCATCTGCATTGGGGGGAAATGATGATGCCCTAGGCAAAGCCTTCTAAGAAAACATTCAGTTTGGGGTGACGGTGGATAAAACTGGTCTGTGTGCAAACCAGCGGTTAGGCTTATAATTTAGTGAAGTAATTTTGTGCATGTGAGAGAGAAACTTGACTGATTCAAATCTTTAGACTCTAGGTAAACATTGTATACCAAGTACTGCCTGTACTTGCTTGCATTTTGAGTGTTGGTCGCCACTGATATGCTAATCTCTCCTTTTTTTTAGTCTAGCTAACCAAGACACAGATCTGCTTCTTATAGCTGGAACTCAAATCTGTTGGTAGTGGGTGAAATGGAAGATATCAGACTTTGTTAGTTGTTTGATGTGCTTTGTTTAAGGCTTGCAGGCTTAGTGACAGCAATGCGGGGGATTTTATAAAATAATGAATGTGTTAATATGTTGTCACCGCTGACCACTGTAGAGTATTTTCCATGCTGCCTTTCCACGTGCATACATAGGCTTTTTAATCTTTTTAAAGAAAAATCCCACCGCTGTGTAAGGCTACTTCTTTTTTTGGCTCATTTCTCGCTTGTGCTGTCATTCGGAGGTCACAGGATTTTTATCAGGGGACTACTCGGTTGCCTTTGCCAGATAGACTACGTCAAGATAAGAGCATCAGCTAAAGGTTTAAATTGTAAATGTTCACTGTATGATTAGCACTTCATGCCCCCTCTCCATCTCGCCTTAGGACAGTAAAATGTTTGTGATACACAACACGCTTTGTCAATAATAGTTTTTTTTATTTTTTTATAACTACCTCTGGTTGTTTTCACAAACCTGTGTGTGTACATGTCCAGCAGAGGGCAACAATCCCCCACACACAGAAACACTGGGGGCATTTAGCCAGATAGTGGAGGCAAATTGAAGCTGGAGTGTCTGCACTTGTTTGATCCAGGCGACTTAAAATAACATCATTGCATGTCTGTTTCTGTATTCCCCATTCCTTAAAAGCAGTATTTTCTTTATTTTTTTTTCTATTAACATCCAACCATCTCCAATAATTTATCATGCAGGTTAAAAGGACTTCAGCAATGGCTATCATCGTACATTATTCTAAATGGTTGCTTGTTGTTTGTGTGTTAAATGGCATGGGAGAGAGCGATGCGTTGCATCTCATCATGTATGAAACGGGGAAGTTGAGATGCGAGCAGCTGCATTCTACGCCCTCAGTCTCTACTCGTGCCCAGACAGCGTTTGATGACGCTGCGATGTCTAGTGTGAAGTGCAGGCAGGGCTGGGGCCTCTCTCTACAAATGGAGGCCGAGTGTATTTTTAGTCCAGTGTGTCACGCGCAGCCAGCGGACGGGGGATTACCTTAGCCGCGGTGAACAAGCGGGGCCTCATTCAGAAACAGCCACTCACTCTGTGACTCACGCCGGCCCAGGCTGCTCCACGTCTAGCCAGGGTTTACCATACTATACTGCTCCTGGAGAATTCATTGCTTTCTGGCCATGGCACGTGCGTGTGCGATTATTTGTTTTGTTTGGCATGTTCCTCTGCATTTTTATTTGTTTAACCTGCTCTGCTATTTTCTCTCCTATCCTACCATCTCTCCATCTTAAAAATAAGCTGTTAAATGTTACAGAAATACAGTTGGTTTAAAATATAGCTTAATATCACTTCAAGATATTCTTTTTATTTTATTAAATGGAACAGTGAAGCCTCTGCTTACCAAATAATGTGATTGCATTGTTTATTGAAGTTATTAGAAATGTATCTCATCTTAAACTTAAGGCAATGCAGAGCAAGACCCAAAACCATCAATGTAGATTTATTAATTAATGTCGGTCTGTAGTTTTTTTTTAAATTGTAGTGTCGTCAAAATACAACGGCAAGCGACGTAGCCCATAGATTTGTCACTACAATTGTAATTTTGGCATAAGCATGTCTGCTGTAAAAGGCTTCCAAAAAAGCATTTACTGCGACAAGGTTTGAGAGTCACATAAATGTGACAGTTTCTGTCTTGCTCAGCTGCAGAGCAGGAAAGACCAACATCACAGATTAGACAACATGGGAGTGGTTTCTTGAAGTAGATTAGCAGCTATTTTTTTATTTGTCTGATTTTATGAGTAAAGCTTTTTTCAAAATGTTGATGCAAAATGTGATGCTATGTTGTGTTTATATTGACTGAAAATGGCGGGAGTCCCAGTGTTAATCTGGTCCACTGCAGTAAATGAGTTGCATGATGTGGTACATACAATACTAGTATTCCATGACCCACTAGTATTGTGGGTCATGGAATTTGTGTTAAGACTTGGTTGGAAAGGAGTATGCAGTCATTTGTGGGCCAAGTAAAAGGCCTACTTCGTTACGACAAATGCTAGCTGGCAGGATGTTGTTTGGGTTCTATCCCCATGCCATATCTACATGATTAGGGTACCATTGGGAAAAAGATGCCATCTCTATTTCTCTTTCTATTACAATCCCAAGTTAAACAGCCTCAGCTAAAAGCACCTCTAGTACTTGTAGCTGAGCAACTACAGTGTTTTCCCCTTAGATTAGTGTAGTTCAGGTAAAACGCCCACTCAGACCGGTGCGAAACTGCTACTGAACTGTCCTAATGCAGAGAACTTCCAGGAAAATTGTTGCTAATCTGAACCAGTTGCCAGTATCAGATGAGAAAATGTAACAGAAAATCTCTTTTATGCAGTAGTTTCTCCAAAAGGCGTTGAAGGAATTAGCAACCCGGGCTGAATGTGTTTGCTGTGTCTACAGATACTTGGAGAAGTATGAAAAAGTGCACCACTTCGGCGAGGATGACGATGAGGTCCAGCCAGGCAATCCCAAACCCTCTCTTCCAATCGGTGCAATTCCCTGCTCCTACAACTACCAGCAACACACTGTATCAGGTAGGCAAAACGCAAAGTGCTCATTCACATGTCTCCCTCCAAACCCCGTTCATTCACTAGTTAACTCTCTCACTCTGGCTGCCGCTATCTCTGCCTCATCCTCTCGCTTGCCACTTTATCATTCCCATCCTCCCCGATCCTCTCTCTTTATTTTCCTCAGACACCTTTGTCCCCTCACATGCTTGATCAGAGAAATGTCATTAGCGCTGTTTGGTTAGAGAGATGCATTGGTCTAGAAGTAGTACTATTGTTGTACATCTATCTCTTTTTTTGTTGTTGTCTGTAAATGTTTTCTACGTAAAAGTAAAACCAGTTATTAAAAACATAGTATATGGGTCCATAACTACTTTATGGGAGTTGGCAGATATGTAAGTTTAATAGCAGGGTTTGACATTAGCCATGGCCTGTGGCCCCCAAAATTCCATGTAGGTGGCCCCCTGTGGCCACATGTTTTATCCCCATACTGCAAGCCTTTGCCAATGCAATGTTACCAACCTGATCTCACAGAAATACGTGAGTACGGTGAACAGTAGCCTACTCGTCAGTGGCTAGCTACTGATGCGGTTAGCGGTGCACACATTACATTACGACCATTAAAGTAAATTAAGTCCTTAGATGCACGGCTGGACTGGGCGTCGGGACGACCGGGACATTTCAGGCAATCTGGCCTGCCTGACTGCTGTCTTAGTTGGCAAAGTGTGAAAACCCTGATTTAAACACGAGTAAGCAGGCAGAAATAATGTTATTACGGCCGTTGTGGTTCGGCACCACCGGCGCAAGTCGCATTGGAGGTGCAGTGATTTTTATGTTGAAGTTCCAAACCAGTGTGCAGCACCGCACCACGGCACACCCTGTTGCGTGAGCTGTGTAAATGCCTATGTTTTTGAACAGAGGAAGAAGTTTCAAGCACTTTTATAAAGACGCTTATTAACATGTCCTTTACTGCTCTATTCTAAAAAAAACACAGGCCCTCGATTAAGGGGGATGCAGCGATATGCTGCAGGATTACAGATATTTTCAAAACTGACATGTCTATTGATTAGATAATATATTGATGTGTTAAAACAGATTTATCAGAAGGTTATGTAATAAAAAATATAGCATTTTGTTATGTGTAGATGTATTGTATTTTCTGTATTGTTCTTACGTAAGTTTACATTTGGGCCACCAAATTTACGGGCTTGGTGGCCCGTGGGGCCAGTCCTTACAAATATTAGTGTTTATCCCTGAATAGAGTCTCTTATCAGGATTCCCCATTCTATTCATACTAGTAAAGTAGGGGTCTAACTGTTCTGAAACCGAGACCGAAACTGCAATAGAAATGTCCATGGTCTTGTGTTGTGCTTCCAAAAGATGGAACAACCGCCTGCTGCCTGCCAGCGTGGTACTCGGGTCAGGTGATTTGGTCTCTGTCTACCTCGGCGTCTGAACCAGCGGTTGCGTTAGACTTTTTCGTTGTCCGTCATTTTGACGGACGGGGTTGTAAAAATTCCGTATTGCATGATATTTTCAAGACCAGTTACCATTTAAATGCATCGTGAGTTGCTGAAATACACGTGGGAAAGGTGGATTTTTTTTTTTTAAGCGTTTGGCCAAGTTATAATTGCCAAAAAGAATCCTTCTGTCTCCTTCCTGGTTATTCTGACAGCAGAATACACATAACGATCTTTTATAAATAATTTTTCTATTAGCACAAACTATTTCCCATCCACATACTGGTGTAATGAAGAGATTTGCTGGAAATAAATGGTTCTCAATGCTAAACTCGTGTTTAATTAGACTAGACAGGCATTTCCTGGTTCAGGCAGCAGAATACAATCAAACTTTTTTTATAAATACTTTTTCTATCAGCACAAACTGTTTCCCATCCACAAAATTGGTGTATTTAAGAGATTTGCTAGAAATAAATATTTTTAATTTCATGTTTCTATCTGCTACAGAGGCTGAGGAAAAAAGATTTTCAGAAAACCCTCCTGTTTTAGGCCGTTGTTTTCACACAATGCCTTAGAATGCTTTTTTAGATTGCACCTTAGGTCTTAACGGGTTAATAATTAATGGGTTAACTGCTCATTCACTTAACCAGGCGATTTCAATTACAGGGACTAATAATTGAAATCACCTGGTTAAGTGAACAAGCAGAAGGAAAACCTGGCAGGACTTTTACTCTCTGAAGTTGGACTTTTCCACCTCTGAATATAATGCATAGTTATGAAAGTCACCATTTATGCATGCTGTTAAAAAAATAAATCTGTTTCCAGACTATCTCCGCCAAAGCTATGGACTGTCCACGGATTTTGTTACACAATGCGACTACAACAAACTGGTGCTGTCCCTTCTCTCGGGTCTCCCCAACGAAGTGGACTTTGCTGTCAACGTTTGCACTCTCCTGTCTAACGAGAGCAAGCACGCCATGCAGCTCGACAAGGACCCCAAGCTGGTCACCCTGTTGCTGGCGCATGCTGGGGTCTTCGACGACTGTAAGTGTGAAACAATCTCTAATTTTGCCAATACTTTCTCTTGTAGTTGTGTCAAAGAATAAGATACAAGATGCACTTCTATACCCTGGCATTCCCTTTTTCAATTGGCAAGTCATATCAAGGCTTGGGTGTAAAGCTGGAGCTTTAGTTGGCAAAGATACTTTGGGGGTTTATCTTAAAGGTACAATCCTGATGATGTGAACCTATGAGCTTTGTAAGGGGAACAGTAGAGAGGGGTTTTAGGCCCTCTGTTTCATACCAAAACAATGTTTTTGTTATTCTGGTTCTAACCTGATAATTCCATTCATACACTGAGTTCATCTGTAACAGGTGACGCCAAAGGACAAGCAATGCAGCATACGAATAGAGTAGTTCATTTAACAATGACATTGGATGTTCACAATTTAAGTCTATAGAAATGTGCATTTGGTATACATACATGTTTCACAAGGGAAGAGGAAATTGTGTGGTATAAAGTTTTCTCTTAACACCCTGGTGTTTCTCTTGTTGGCAGCATTGGGCACCTTCTCTGGGGTGTTTGGATTGGACTGGAAAGAGAAGACCTCTCGAGACTTTGTCAGGGTAAAGTATCTTAACTATCTTTTTGTCTTGGTCTATAGAGAGTTTTGAAAACAAACCAACTCTTACATTTCCATAATCTTAGTGTAATTTCTTAGAAATTCTATAGACCTCTATCTGTCAGTTATCGGTGAGTAAAATGCTCTGTGAGGATATCTACTTTGGTTGATAGCCCCGGCCGCTATCGATTTAGATTTTTGACGTCGCCCGAAAGAATTCGGACCAATCAGGGCCTCGTTTCCTCTTTTTTATTTTTATTGGTGCGGGGAATCTACCTTGCCTGTCAATCACATGAATGCGCGGACACTGCTCAATGGCCGAGGGGGTGGGTTTTTGGGTTGTTGATTTTCAAAATCTCTTTTGTTCTTTTTTAGCTAGCTCTCGTTGCAACTCTCAAATCCTACCTACAGCAGCTTTAAATGGACAGTATTTAATTTGTAGAACGGTTACAAGTCAGTCATGAGTCAATAGAATCGGGCATTTAAAATTAGCTATATATTGGAAATTGTCTGTAAAAAGCCCAACCCAGTTAGGTATAAGAGCGTCACACAAATTTAAAATACAATGTAAATCAAGATATTTATTGTATTAATAACTAAACAGTGCATTGAATGCCAATAATTGCTTACATGAATTGGACAAGAAATTGTAGGCTTCCTGTCTACACATTACCACTTGTATTCCTGTCAAGCTAAATCTTTCCACTGTTGTAAAGGAGATGAAGTCCTGCCTCTAAAATGGGATGCTCAGTGAGAACAGCCAGTGTAACAGTAGCCTATGTCATGCCCATCGGAGCCCGTGAACACACTTGTAACGACTGCTGTTTTACTACCAGTTCTGGAAGGAGGTCGTGGAGGATATCGAGGTCAGGGAGCTCATCTGGGACAGGAGGAGCCAAGAGCATGGTAAGTAGGCTTGGTACCGATGCTCACTTATCGCAATCCCGTACACATTTTCAATCCAAGGTTGATATGTTAGATATTTCTCCCTACAGGGGATGTGTTAAGACTGTGGCTTCTTATGTGCTGATTTCACTGATCAACAATTTCCTCTGGCTAGAGATGTGCTAATCAGTAAAATTAGCTAAGAGAAAAGCTCTGACTCATGATGGTACATTGTAGTTTAGGAAGAGACAGCCTGTTTTAATATGTGACACTGATCATTTGCCTAGGCTCTTATTTTAAAGCGCGCTAATTTTACAGATGGGCATTATCATAATTTTAAATCTACACTAGTCTTTCAAATGACTTCTCGTCACATGTAAACCTGCTCAACGATGCCAGCTGGGATTCTTGCCCGCAATAGTAGTGAAACCACATTTTTCTTGTCAGACTTAAAGTCAGCAGAGGGACCCTGGCAGACACTCTTCCACCCTCCGCGGGAGCCTGGCATCAGCGACATGGAGGGGCAGCGCGTGCTGCAGGTGGCGGTCATCCTGCGGAACCTCTCCTTCGAGGAGGCCAATGTCAAACTACTGGCGGCCAACCGCACGTGCCTGCGCTTCCTGTTGCTCTGTGCCCACTGTAACCTCATCCCCCTCAGGCAGCTAGGCCTGGACACGCTGGGCAACGTGGCCGCCGAGGTAGGCCATTTAGAAGTGAACTTGTCTGCCCAGTGTTTAGGGTTCACTGCCTGTCTTCATTTGCTCAAGCCATGCGTACAGGAGATCCTCAGTTGAGTTGTGTTGTTTAGTGTGATGGGTAAAGTTAGTTTGTTTATGATTTACTGGTACTGTAGGTATGTTATCAGTGTAGTGGTCCCTACACGAATATCAATTTACATTTGAATGTGAAGCTTTAAGGTCTGGGTAAAAATTGGGCTTAAGAAATGAAGGAAGGATAGAAGCAAAGTGTGAATATAAATCACTGAATGTACGTATTGTGAATTTAGTCAACAATCTTAATTCAGCACTTCTATTTATAGAAGCTTCTTGCACAAGGCCATGATAATATCAGTTAGGCTTTTGATGTCATTAATTGGATGGTTGGGATCTTTAAATTCAAGATACTGCAAAGCCATGAGCACTGGTAGACTTTGGTAATAGTAGACAATGAAGCATACAATAACGCATAATCGACTTGGCAGTAATATTTCTGTGTGTTTGAGTAATCAGGATAAAAGATTGACCGTGTTTGTGATGTCTTTTGTGCTAGGCGTTCGTGTTATTGCCTTTTTACTGTTTACAATTCTTTTTACTCCTTTTGTTGAGTGATTTTACGTTTACTACTTTTGATAACTACTGCACAAATTTAGAAAGATTACTAATAGTTCCCCTTTTTTTATTTTTTTATTTCTCCTCAGCTCCAGCTGGACCCCGTTGACTTTCGGACTACCCACCTGATGTTTCACACCATCACCAAATGCTTGATGTCAAGGGACCGCTTCCTCAAAATGAGAGGTCTGTTTTCAGAATGTTTCTTCTCTGCTAGTTTGTCCTGATCAGTCTTTGTAAAGCCTTGACAGTTGGGCCTGAGCTATTTAGTTGAGCAGCTGGATCAGGGGTTGCTCTCTGGCTTCTATGTAATCCAATTGGCTGTAGTTTGCTCTTTATGTGCTTATGCTGCTGTTTGAAGTTTTGCACCATCAAATATAATAACTTATATTATGGTGTGCAATTTGTTTGAAATATTTATGGTTTAGGTTGGAGATGCATTCTATCACAGATATATAAGCTAATAGTAATGATGATTATAGCACCATAATAGCAGCAATATACATGGATGGTATTTTACATTTACAACCAGAACATCATTTATGTACATTTGAAAACATGAATTACCAAGCTATATTAGTCTTTCTAAGTGATCTCTAAGATGCCTAGATATGTAACGTTGACTAGCAAAGGTGTTCTTTTCTACGCCTATAGCCATATTTGAACTGGATTAGTTTTAAGATGTTGGGTGATTTACGGAATTACCAAGAGGTGTGATTTTATGTCTGTAATTATTACAAGTTGGTAAAGTAAAAACTCTAGAGCAAATGACATTCCATAATTCCCCAAACGTTAAGGTCTGCTAGGAATAGAAATCCAGATTATATTGAAACCAATGTAATATAGTAGCCTGCAAGTGATGTGACATTTTGCCCTTACGCCTCTATCCCAAGTAGACTAGAAACCGTGTGTAGAGAATTATGGCTCGTTTCACTGAGCGGTACAGTACAGTTTGGTATGGTGCGCAATTATTTCCGTTTCGATTGTCAGAAGTTGTAAATGGTACCGAAATATCAATCCGTACCACTTTTTTGGGACCCTTCCATTGAGGTACCTTGCACAGGTACCTAAAGGGTGGAGCTAGACTCACTGCAGATCGTTGATTGGTCAACAGAGAATTTTTCATGTTTTTTGTTGCAGCGTGCAGCCTTTGCTCAAACAAAGCTTGTCTTCTTCTTTTGACAAATGCTGAGAAGCAAGAACAAGTTCTGCTGAATGTCCTCCTTTTGTTGTTTTTTTACTGTGCCACTTTCTTCTTTGTGAGTATGACGCGACTATCGCGATCCGGCATACACTTCGCCTATTAAGTAAGGGTACTGTTGGCGGTGGAAACGCAAGCCGGATCAGGGTTTACCGTGCGGAATCGTACTGTACCGAATTGTACTGTACCGCTCAGTGGAAACGAGCCATTAGTCATCATACTGTATTAGGGCTCTAAAGTTTATTTTTATGTTTCTACTCTATGGCAGCCATGGAGATCTTGGGCAACCTCAGCAAGGCGGATGACAACGGCATGTTGATCTGCGAGTACGTGGACCAGGACTCCTACAGAGAGGTGATGGGTCTGCTCACTCTGCCGGACCTCATGCTTCTCATGGCCTCCCTGGAGGTTCTCTATCTCCTGGCCCAGCTGGGGGAGATCCCCTGCACCAAAATCTCCTCTGTCGACCACAGCATAGGTAGGACCCCCACCCACCACATCTGTTTTGTCCTTAACCCATTAAGACCGGAAGCAACATTTGCGTGTATCTCCCTTTTTAAGACCGGGAGCGACGCCTGCATTTTACGACGCCTGCTGGTCTGTTTTAAGACCAGGATTTGTATTTTTTTTTAGCCTTTGGCCAAGGTACATTACCAAAATAACCCTCTCTGATACTACGCATCTCTGCATGTCGGTGTTTCCTAGTTGTTCAGACAGCGGAATACACAGCGGATCTTTTATAAATATTTTTTCTAACGCCAGAAACTGTTTCCCATCCACAATATTGGTGTATTTAAAAGATTTGCTGGAAAGAAATAGTTTTATTTAACGTTTCTATCTGCTACAGAGGCTGAGAAATAAATGTTTAAGTTTAAAATTATTATTAATTTTTTTTAGAAAACCCTCCGGTTTAGGCGGTTGTTTTTACGCAATGCCTTAGGTTTTGGAATGCTTATTTAGAACACACCTTAGGTCTTAATGGGTTAATGCAAAAATAAATCTTGTTAATATCAATTGACTTTTAATATAAATTATTTTCTGTTCTGTTGTTCATCAGTGTTAACCGTAATACAAATATTAATCAGCATACTACAATCCTTCATGACATTTTTTACATTTCCAATGCGTATAGATTTTAAAATCCTGTGTGTGACATCACAGAAATATTATCTAAGCATCAGGTTGGTTCAGCAACCAGAGAGAAGCTAGAATTAGATACATTATTAAGCGGCATGAAGTCCATAGATTGGTTTTAAAGTGATCACTTTACACTTAGTTATCGCAGGTGTGACCAAAGGTCACATCACTGTGGCTTTAAAATGTCTACATGTCACTATTCTTACATGTGCTGTGTCTGGGCAGACTTGTTGGTGCGTCTGGTGTCGGTAGATCTGCACACGTTCGGGCCGGACGCCTTGACGGCGGTGCGGTTGATCGAGCACCAGGCCAGTACCAGCCAGGTGGCAGAGGTGCGGCCGCAGCTGGTGGAGCAGGTGCCAGCCCCCACGCAGGGCACGCCAGTACCCGGTGAGCGTCGACACACTTGTCGACTTGAGCTTTACTCCTGAAAGGGTCTCACCGGGAAACAGCTGTCAGCGTAGTGGAGTGTTGCGTCCGATTCATTGCATTTCTTTGTTTTGTTTTTTTGAAGTACATATCCATAAGATATGGTCATTTCATTTCCAATGCAACTTTTCTCATTTTGTTTAGCTGGCTTGAGTTGTTATTTAAACCACCTGTTTTCCACCTGAAGGCCAAATTCTTTGTTTAATTCTGCCTTGCTCATAATATCTTCCTCCTCAAACATGATTTTTTCCAAACTGTTGGGCTCCACTTGAAATATTAACAGGAGTGATTCACTCATTTCAAAATGACAACTTTCCAAAACAACACTTGACCAAAGTGCTGGTCTGTGTGTTTCCTGACATCTAGTGGACATATCAGGGAACTTAACAAAATTTAGTTTGTTCTTTTTATTTGGCTATATACAAGAGATGACTGCCCCCCTCCCCTCTAATAGTGGTGTACAATATAAAACAAATAACACAAGACCATGAGGTCTATTTGTTCGCTAAATCTTTATTTTTTTTCCCACTGTCTCTGCAGTAACAAGGGTCCCTGCGCAACCCACTCCTCCACCACCTGGTATTGTTGAACTAGATGGGGAGAAGTTCACACTGCAGTGGTGAGCAAGTTGCATACGATAGCACAATAGAACATTTGAAGTCACAACTTGTGAAAAATTAGTTGTGTACAATTGGTGAATACTGACGCTTTTTCATAATTTCAATCTTGATGCTTTTTCCCCTGCCTGCATTTGAGATTTAATTCATTACAAATGTGTTTAATAGTTTTAATATTTTATCTCCTTTGTTTTTTCTGTAAGGGGAACAGTTTACCCCTTTCCCCTATTGATTTAAAAACATATCTATCAAATTCACGGTCCTTTACTAATGATTTATTCTAATGTTTGTCCAACAGGTTAAATGCACACTTTGAGTCTCACCCAGAGGGCTCTGTATCCCGGTCAGAGATGTACTCGGAGTATCTGGCCACATGCAGCAAGATGGGCCGAACGAATATCCTCAACTCAACCGGCTTCCTCAAATGTCTCCGGTCAGTCTTGAACCCCACTCGTGGTTTGTCTGTGACCTCCTGAACTGCTGTTATGGCCGCTTTTCAAAAGGTTTCTGGTCCAGACACAGAGAACACTCTCATCAATGTCTAATCTTTATATAGGACGGTGTTCCCCAACCACACCACGCGACGACAGGACGATGCCAAGGTTGGTGCCCAGCTTCAGATCTTCCTGCTTGGTCTGAGGCGGAGGTCCATCCCCCTCCCCATCCAGCTGTACTATCAGCAGCAGAATCCCACACCCCTTCCACAGATGACAGGCAGACCTGACGCCCCCGGAGACCCTCAGGCCCCCTCTCCAGGTAAAAGCCCCACATTCACCACTGCCATGGTTTAGTTCAAGCCAAACGTGGGACCGTTACATTACATATAATAGTCCCTCTTACTAAATGATGATGGCCCCTGCACCACGTTTAACCTAAAGCTAAGCCTCAGGTCGATTTTAAAAGGGAGCCAGCGCTGTGCCTACGGTTCATTATTACAATACACACATACAAGATGGGCTTGTTTTCTAGATGAGAAGATACTGTGTCTGTCTGAACGGTTGTCTCTCTCCCTGCACTCTGACTAGGTGGACCTCCTGGGCACTCTGCTGTGGCAGCTCAGCTGGTCCGACCCCCAGTTTCGGCCGCCACGACTCCACCTTTGGCTTTGAGCACCCCGGCCGCCCACGGCCCCCACCAGGCTGTTCCCCGTCACCTGGTCCCCCCACAGATGGTCCCCAGCCCCCTGGCCGCTCAGCAGCAGATCAGGCCTGGCCCGGTGATCCAGATCCCCACGTCTGCAGCGCTGGTCCAGAACCACAGTCCTCAGAACCCCCCTCCACCGCAGCAACACTCCCCCATGCTTCCTACAGGAACCCCTGTCACGCTGTTCCAGCCGGTACCGCAGGGCCACATCTTGACGGCCAGAGTCCAGGGTGTGTGCCCCCCACTAGCACAGCGCCCACCCCTGCCCCAGACCCCTCCCCTGGCTGGGTCTCAGGGCGGAGCGTCCCAGTTGGAGCCTCAGTACGGGGGTGGAGCGGCGGCAGTCCCCTGCTCGTCCACCATCCAGAACTTCCAGGTGGCTAGCGGTCAGATGGTGGCCATCGCCGGGGTGCCCAACACGCAGGGCTCACGGGTCACCTTCCAGAACATCGCCCCCAAGCCGGCGCCGGCCCAGGCGGGCGGGGCGCTAGCGGTGCCGGCGGCCCCCCCACAGCAGCCCCAGCAGCAGAGCGTGGTCATCGTCAGCCCCAGTCCCCAGCAGAGCCCGGCCTACTCGCCGGCCATCCACCAGATAGTCCTCACCAACCCCTCGGCCCAGGCTATCCAGATAGCAGGGCAGCCTGCAGCGACCTCCAGTCCCTGCCCCGCCCCTGCCGTCGGCCTCCCCTCTCACTCCAGCACCCAGGTGCAGCCACCTCAAACAGTCAGCCACATGCTCTCCATGAAAAGACAACAGCCGGCCCCTCCAGCCCCCCAGCAGCAACAGCTCCAGCTCATCTCCCAGCCTGCCCCTACTCAGCCTACCTCCACAGAGTCCAGCTTGATAAAGCAGCTGCTGCTTCCAAAGCGAGGGCCCAGCACCCCCGGGGGCAAGCTGATCCTCCCCGCGCCGCAGGTGCCCCCTCCGAACAGCAGCTCGCTAGCCCCCAGCCCGCAGGTCATTTACCAGGCCGGCTACACCACCCAGGGTCCCTCTCCTCAGCCCCAGCAGCTCAATGTCCAGCTGGTGCCCGGGCAGCTCCAGGCCCCGGGCGGCCCAGCTCTCCAGGCTGTCCAGCTCATCTCCACCAGTAGCCCAGGGGCGACCACCATCATCCAGGGTCCCACGGCCGGTGGCCAGGTCACCTTCACCGTGGTCCCCAACACCGGCTTCACAACCTCCGCTGCCGCCGCCGCCGTCAGCCAGGGGGCCGTAGCGCCGGGCGGCCCTCCGCCGCCCTTCCCGACCGGGACGGCTCCCCACCACGGCCCGGCGGCCCCGCCCCCTCCGGCTCCCCTCAGAGGAGACAAGATCATCTGTCAGAAGGAGGAGGAGGCCAAGGACGCCACAGGGCTCCACATCCACGAGAGGAAGATTGAGGTGATGGAGAACTCGTCTTTAGCGGAGGGAGGCTCCTCCAATGGCAAGGCCAGGAACGGCGACGTGGTGGCTGGGGCCAAGCTGCTGAACGGGGGCAAGTGCATGGAGACCAGTCTACCTCCGTACCACTCAGGGAACAGCCAGGGGACGCCCAACGGGCCGGCCACAGAGGCCCACCCCACCAACGGGAAACAGGCCCTCTCTCCTAGCCTGAGTGCCCCCCCGCCGGAGGGCAGCCCCGACCCCAAAAAGACACTGGTGAACGGGGTGTGTGACTTTGAGCGGAGCGAATGCGGCACCAACTTTAACAAAAACATTCCAAATCACATTTCTTCCAAACAGTACTTGGGGAACGGGGAGGTGGGGCCCACACCCCCTCTCCCCCTGCCCCCTCCCCAGCAGGACACTGCCAAAGCGCCACAGGCAGAGCGGCTAGCTAACGGGCCCCAGCTGGCCGGCACCAGGGCTCCCTCAGAGCTCTCTAATGGACCTTTAGTGCCCGGCCACGCTGTGCCCATGCTCAGACAGCAACTGCTCCCCAATACCTCCCTCCAGTCCTCTGTTACTATTACCTCCCAGAGCCCCGCAGCCGGGCCGGCCAACGGCGTTGCCCCGGAGACGCGGGTCCTCAAGAGGCCGGCGGAGAGCGATGACCGGGGCACAACGGCCTCGGGCATTCCCAGTAAAGTGGGGGTGCGGATCATCACCATCAGTGACCCCAACAACGCCGGCAGCAGTGCCACCATGGTAGCGGTGCCCGCTGGGACTGACCCAAGCACAGTAGCCAAAGTAGCAATAGAGAAGGCCACTCAGCAGAAGAACTGCTCCCCCACGCAGGCAGCTGGCTCTACGGTGAGTCCTCAGTCTGATGCATAGCAAGAGACCCGTTCCCAGACACACATCACATACTAGACACTTCACAAATCCTCAAATACCGAACATTGTTTTGTTTGTGGTTAGAGAGTTTGTAATGTTAAAAGTAAACCTGTAAAATGTCTGGATAAAAAAAGTTGGGTAACAGATATGATGTAATATTTGACGGTCACTGGCAAAACTGTGCACATCGTGCAGCATTGCCTAGCTAATTAACTTAGTCATATTGACCTATAGTAAAACTCCAGTAAAGACTGTAGTGTATAGCATTCTTCAATATTAACTAGCTGTTTTCTTCCTCTCTCACACTAACCTGTCCGATAATGGGTGCTTTGATGCATTTGCCACATTAGTCAATTTTTAATTTTTTTATTTACAGTGAACAATATTTAATCCCAATCGTCATCATGTGGATTAATATTATACTGAAGTTCAATATCATCTTAAATACTTTGTTGCAAAACTTCCTAGTTTTGGACATACTATTATGAGGAAGAAATAAAAAAGTGTTCAACTAATTTTATAAATGTTTTGTTCAATAGCCAGTTTAAGCTCTCCATTGCATGTGTTACATATACAGTATGTGTTACAGTAGGATTCAGCATCCGGCTAGCTCAGTAGTAAAGCATTGGGTTTAAACGTGGGATGCCCGGGTTCAAATCTGAGCGGAGGTTAAGAAGGTGAGACCAGTTAAGACCATGTGGTTCTCACCGATACCCACCTCCCAAAGCAAAGCTGCAGAGAGAACATCCTCTGTCTATAGAGAGGCTGGGGTTACTTCTCTGCCAACAACTCTTTAGAGTGGTTGTAATTCCATTTGTAAAATGGCGTAATCGGACAGCTATACATACAAAAATATGTAATCCTTACAGATCAGGAATTTCCCCCCAAAGCAAAAATGTAATAGGCTGTTATTTCAATTATTCCTGCTAACTGAAAAAGTATTTTTCTGTTTTTTGTCTTCCAAGCTTTGCTATCTTACAACGGTCTTTAAGGTGATTTCATAACTTTACCAGTAGCCTCCAACATGCTTGACTTTTTGTACAAATCAATGTTGTGTCACTAGGTGAAAGTCTCTAAGCTTCATTTGCATTGCATCCCGGTTTACCGACTACATCTAAAGTCTGTTTGGTTTCTCCGCCAGCCTAACGTGACCCCTTCTCCGCCCCCGGTTCTTCAGCCTGCGCCGGCGGGCAGCCCGGCCCCTCACCCCTCAACGCAGCAGCAGGTCTCCACCTCTGCTCCCTCAGAGCAGACCAGGAAAGCAGGACAGAACTTCAAATGCTTGTGGCAGTCCTGTAAACGGTACGGTTGTATCTCTTGATAATGCAGGAAGTGTATATGTTGGAAACTTAACAGTTGGTACGTTTTTAGTGGAGAATGTCCAACCGTACATTTTATTTGTAGCTAATAAATGGGTTCATTTTTGTAAACGTCCCTCCCTTGACACTTATGCTTATTTATATTTCGCCTGATATCATGAGACATGCTGATTGGTTGGTGTCTGTGCCCCGCCCCCAGGTGGTTTGAGACGCCGTCTAAAGTGTTCTACCACGCGGCAACGCAGCACGGGGGAAAAGATGTGTACGGAGGCCAGTGTCAATGGGAGGGATGTGAGCCCTTCCCTCGGCAAAGACTGTCCTTCATCACCCATCTACAGGTAAGTCCTGCAGCAGTGTCTGATTGGCTTATGTCTGTCTTGTGGAGTTGTGAAGAGCCTAATGTGAACCTTCTGTTTGCAGGATAAACACTGTTCTCGAGACGCCTTGTTGGCTGGACTTAAGCTAGAGGAACAGGCGCAAAACCCCAATCAGAATGCTTCCCAGTACGTACCTACCAGCTTTCTCTACTTTGTGGGTTTAAATTTGTGGTCTGGTCTTACATGGCATCGTTCACTTAAAATAAGTGTTTTTAAAAATTCTGCCGATGAATAGTAGTGTTGTGTAATAGTGCTGTCTGTTGCTATCATGCCCTAATGCTTCTTGGGTGGTGATGAACTTGTGTGTGTCTTCCCTGTCAAGGACTCCGCCAGTGGCAAGCAGCACGCCAGCATCACGTCCTCAGAAAGCTATTGTCAATCATCCAAGTGCAGCACTCATGGCCCTGCGAAGAGGCTCTCGCAACCTGGTGTTCAGGGACTTCACTGTGAGTAGAGCAACTGCCAACCTCTAAAGTACGCCCACAAACCAGATTGAATCTATGGATCGCCGTTTACGCTTTTTTTGTTCCCCACTAGGACGAGAAAGAGGGACCAATGACCAAACACATACGACTAACGGCTGCCTTAACGTTAAAGAACATCGCCAAGTACTCGGACTGTGGTCGCAAGTAAGTCTCCACCTTTGATAGGAGGGATGGGGGGGGCTGAGGTAGCAGGGGTTGCGAGGAGCTGCGCAAGAAATGCTGAGTCTCTCATAACGGCATCTGTTCTTATGCCACCAAAGCAATGGCATTTTGTCAGGTGCAATGCATGGCTCTTTCAGAAAAAGGTCCATTTCGTTTTGGTCTTTCTGTAGTGCTGTAGTCCTCCCCGAGCAAAGCACTGGTTGGCAAAAGTCTTTATTTCATGTTTCCAGCCACTTCACTTTCCATAGTATCTACTTTAGTAGCAGCAGATTGTCCAGTAGGCCTATGCACGGTATCGCAAAGCCTATTGTACAACTCAGGCTTTTCCCATGCTGGGTCCATGAGGCGGAGATGTTCGTGTCTGAGAGTAGTGCCAAATACCGTGCATAGGCCTACTGGACAATCTGCTGCTACTGAGTGCATTGCTTAGATGGTGACAAAGCTAATGGGTTGATGGATGTTAGCAAACTATCCACAGAACGAAGATTCATTTTGGGACAGTTACAGGTATATACTCCAGGTATACACTCTTTTGGAGTTGCAGTACATATTTAATCGTGGCTGCTATGCGTGAGGGCAAGACCAGACTGGGCAAATACTGATTCTATTCTAGAACTTCCTTAGCTGAATATTGTTTTATTTCTGTTTTTGTTAGGTTGGTGAAGAGGCATGAGAACCATCTCTCTGTGCTTGCGATCAGCAGCATGGAGGTGTCCACCACGCTAGCCAAATGCCTTTACGAACTGACGCGCTCGCTCCAGGCTTAAAGGCCAACAGGGCGACCTCTGCCTGTGTCTCTCTCTTTCTTCTCTCTTCTCTCTGGAGAAGTGAGCTGAGCAGTCACCCAGAGGCTGCAGCGGGTACGCAGGGTAGCCTCGGTGGACTGAACCCAGGCCGGCGCCCCCTCTGCCTCTCCTGCTCTCATCCTCACCTTGTGTTCCTTTCCCCCCCCCCCCTTTCCCAGTTCCATCATCACAACAAACTGCCACAGGGGTCTTCCACCAGCTGCCCACCAGGGGGAGCTCTTAAAGACTGCTTCCCCCACGGGACACCGCCGCCACCACCACCAATGACGACGCCCCAAACACGAGCACACTTTTTTTTCTTGTCCTGTGACTGTTTTTGCAGAGAAACTGATGTTGAGTGAGTGGAGGTCAACTAAGGAGTACACTGGGGTGAGATGGTTTGGAGGGGGGGTGGGGCAGGGGAAACGAACACGGCTGGCGCAGTTTTTTTTTTTTTTGTTTGTTTGTTTTTTTGTTTTTTCCTTTTTAGAACTTGGTGGCTTGGTTTTCTTACTTGAGTCGATATATTTTCACTTATTTATTATTGAAATGAATACCATTACAATTAATAAAAAGAATCTTGTAAATATTTGTGAATATATATAAAGAAGATTCTCTTTCATGCCGATGCAGCCACTGGAGAACTTGCTCTGTGGAGTAATAAAAGCATTACTTTGGTAGGATTGAATACAGTAGTATTTTTTTTTTTTGTGTTGCTTTTTTAATGATCCCTGTTCACTTGTATCTAATGTGATTCTATACTCAGCAGTGGATGAATGTACTTAAAACCCTGTAAATAATTCTGCAAAGGTACTGATGCTGTAAAGCTTAGGGACAGGGGGAAAAAATACAGTTTTTTGTGGAACTGTGACATTTTTTGTATAATAACCTTGTAGAACTCATTTTGCTGGCTGAAAGAGTATGGAATAATATATCTCATGTCATTTTGTAGAAGAAAAAAAAAGAATATTGAAGGTATTCTCTCCCTTCCTTGCCCCCTCACACCCCACCCCCACAGTAACATGTATCCACTGTAAGCGTTTTTTGTCATTGTACGAGCACGGTGCGCGTACCAAAATTTTTTTGTATTTGTAAATTGGTTTAAATACATGGAGTTTTTATACAGGTTTTCTCCTGTGTTCTTTGCTTTATGTGGAGGTATGATATTTTCTTCACAACTTTTTTCTATCTTAATATAGTGTGGAGTTTTATTGTACTATTTTTTCATTCTTAATACCATGCCACATTCCGGCTCACGTCCTCAAGACTGTCTTCTCTACGGTGTGTTGTGTAACATTTGACTGCCTGTCGTATTAGCACCTGACCGGGCCGTCCCACCCATCCCCATTTCCGCGGTGTCAGTAGGATGTGCGACTATACATAGACCTAACAGTCTGTTAGAGATTGGCTTTATTTACTTTGGTGACTGTTTATAGTTTTTAAATAAAAGACTGAACATTTCGTACTTGTCTTTGGTTTTTCTGGCATGGGAATGTCACTGTTGGTGTGTGTGTGTGTGCGTGAGAGAGAGTTTGGCAAATATTAACTCTTTTCCAAGGCACAATTTATAGACATAAAAAATAATTTATTGTTATTAGGTTATGCCTAGTTGTGAGGCTGTTGCTATTCAAATTCAAGTCCCACACTTTTATTTTCAGGACTTTTTCAAAACACCCAATTTCCTAATAAGTACAGTTGGAGGGTAAGTTGATGCCTTTTTCTTTTTCTTCCTGTTTGACCACTTGGATCATTCTTCTAAAACAATTTAATTCAATTTAGGTAATGTAAATTACTTTTCTCTGACAGTATACTGCCCATGTTCCCTACAAAAAACTATTATGATCTTTAGAGTAAACTCCTCTGAAGGAACACCATACTGCATTAATTTACTTACTGCATTGCTGTCTCATGGTGCTACGGTTGTACACCACTGAAGGTGGCATCAGGATGTGTTTTGTGACCTGTTGAACTACTTTCATTTACCACTCTCGACAGCTTTTAATGCAACTAAAGCATCCTTAATTGTTTGCATACCTATTTTGGCCTCTTGCAGGATATTCTGGACATGCTCAAATTGAAATAGTAGTGTACTGCAGAAGATTACATCTGATGCTCTACTTGGGTTCTCTTAGTTCTAAGAGAACCCAAGTAGAGCATCAGTAGACCACTTTGCTATATTTTTGCAATTCATTCTCACTATATATAAAGTAACCTTTCCACAACCACAGCAGATTAAAAAGTGAGGTGATATACATATGTGCTATCATTTGTTTAATAGAGTATGCAAATAGGTTTTATATCCTCCATCGTTTAATTGCAACCATGTATTCTCGGTACCAAAAAATATACTTACTATTTACGATCACACATGCTATATATTACTAACATGAAATATTGAACGGGGGAGGCTATCATAAAAATAAATGGCCCTGAAAGGCCCCTGCGTTTGTAAGTCCTTTACGTTGGTGTTGTATGGTTATAGTTTGTCTGTGTTGACCAGACAACAGGTTGAAGCATACTGTATAACTTTCCTAAGCTTTGCAATGCGATTGAGTACCGTCAGGCGGCGGTACTCGCATCCAGAAGTCTCAAACAGGCACTCGAGACATGTGGCTGAGACTTTTTGAAAGCTACTTTGAGTTTTTAGCGAAAAGTAATCGTAAGGAGGTACAATCCCTAAATAGAGCCTAGCAAGAGCTTGGACTTCAACTGTTTACTGCTTGCTAGCCAGTCCCTGGAGATAAGCACGTCGCGCTTTTTGGTAAGTAACGACATAGTTAACGTTAAAGACAGCTAATAGCTCGATAGCCAGTTGGACTAGCTAGTGCGACGGCGGCAGCAGGTTTGTTGTTCAAAGCAGCCGGCTGGTTAGCTAGCTGGCTATTAGCTGTATGGGCTCCCTGCGGCTAGCTTGCTTATGACCTTCAATTCAACTAGCACGGACAATATTAAGACACCACTTAGCGTGTTTGCTAACCACATAGCTAACAGTCGCTAGCTAGCTAACAAATGGCTATGTTTTTAGCTAATATTAGCCACCTAGCTGGGCAACAACAACCATGTCACCGCCGTGTTGGCACTAGCAGCTCTGTGCTGGTTGTTCTTGCCAGTTAAGTTACTGCTCGTTTTGTGTCTCCAAATGCCTAGCAGTGTTAGTATACGCATAACGCATAATATTTATGCGTTGTTTACTGAAGTTGTTTTCCTAATCAGTTTCGGTGTTCGCCACCATATTGAACCTAACAAACATAAGATAAATGTGATAAACATCTGTGTTTTAAGGCTGCTGAAAATCAGTTGTTGATTAACGTTCATTATATATTATTTGCGAGATCAACGTAAAGTTGCCTTGTCAGTTATTAGCTGTATTGCCAGATGTATTGATATGACTGGGTATAATGGACTAGGCCAACGTTGGATTTCTCAGCCAAAGGCTTTAAAAGTACAGGCCCGTAGAATATAAACTGTTTACCAGCTATACAATTCCTAAAGTCGTTAGATAGACTGGAATCTAAATTGTTTTTAGAACCATTTAGAAGCTTGATTTAGGACCAAGATGTCTATGGGTTTGCCTTTGAAACTGCACTCGAATGATTGGATTTTAATCCAGGCATCATTTCTCTACTTTTACTCAAATTACTGTAGTTAGTCTACTGAACATTTTAGAACCTCATGATTTAAAGGTTAACTTATTCATCAATTATATGACATAACCAAATCTGCAAATGTCCCGTTTGTTCCACTTATAGGTACTCTCTTTGCACAAATATGACAAATATTTGGAATAGTTACCCCAATATTGCTATTATTAACTGGCTAAAATAATTCCACTTAATACTTGTGTTGCCAACTACATATACAAAACTAATTTTATAAGAGTTTAAACTGAAAAGTTTAGCCCCACTTTACTGTTTGAGTTTGAAAGACAACTGTTAGAAAGTGCGCATGGCTGTAGGGGGTGGGGTAAAGAATTGTGTGATTCTAGAAGCTTTGAGGGAGTAGAGGGGAGTGCCAGCTACTCATCCAAAACACTGGTTTCCACCACAAGGGTATTTATGTACAGAAATCAACAGTATTATTTTAATAATGCAGCTGCATGATACTGGTTTGACTTTCTATCCTTGCATTTTATAATGGTATGCAAATCGTACATAGTAGTGAATGTTGTGAAGGGTATATATTTTGGAGCCTGCCAACCAAGTGGAAACCATCTGTGTATGTATTATGTATTCTCATGTTATTCATGTTTGTTGCTGTTTAACTTAAGGTACATTTGTAATCCAGAACTCAATATATATTAAATATAACACAACAAGAATTTGCTTTTGTGAACTCAAACTTTAAAATACATACTACCAGTAGACACTTTAGAATTTAGAGTCGAGGGTTTAACAACTTTTATTTTGTTTTAAGGCCTTGATAGCTAATTTCACTTCACATTTCTATGGTTCCATTAAAGTAAGGTGTTACAACCAGCCAAGACATAAGACCCAGTCAACCTATCGTGGGAGATCACATGACCTGGCCAGCCCATTGCAAGAGGGTTACAAGCGAGTCTCCAAAACTGGCATACGTAAAGCCAAACGTCCCTTCACAAACCTATGGCTATTGTTAAACTCGCACTACATTTATATTTCTACTCAGAATATGATACTAAATAAAAGGATTGCTAAGCCTACTACCTAGGCAGACATCTGTTTACACCGCAATGTCAAAAAACGGAGCACATGTGCAATCTTTGGGCTGATACATTAACAGATAACCGACAGAGCATTGTTTGCCACGGCCGTACACAGGTCTGTTTTCATATTCACAATGCATAAATCATAGAGCCACTCCTCCCTGCATGTGCTTAAAGCTTAATCTATTTCTGTCTGGCCCCAACCTTAGGGTTCACTGTGGGGTCAAATGACATCATTTGTCCATGCTAGTGTCACGATACTAATACCAAGTCATGAATTTAGATTTTGATACTTTTCCTTTTAAAAAGATGGGGAAACGCTCTCAAATGTCATTATTGTGCTTTATTTCCAACCTGGACAACCTTTTCAGTCAAAACACAATCTTTTACATTTTATAGCATTAATGATTGGATTATTGTAGTCATAACTTTGTGTTATTAAAGCTTTTACATGGTATGCAGTAATGTGATGTCCCCTGATTTCTTTGATAGTAAACTTAATATTTGCAACCAGATATCACTTATTAAAGAGTGTTTACACCTCCTTGGCCTAGGTCTGCACTCTACTGAGTGCATTTTCTAGTGGTTATTGACAACAATGTAGGCTGCATGCCATGATTACATTACCAGTACTGATAGAGTATAAATTAATCATATAATTCGGGTGGTGTTGTTGAGCTGCATGAGTTTGAATGTTCTTTCTCTCCTCCCCACCCACCCCATGAAACATTAAAACTACATAGGGTACCCAAATATTGGCACCCTGAATTGTTAAACGCATATTTGAAAACCCACCCACATCCATATCTCTAATTTGGGCTTATATTTAAACATTTTTATTTCTGGGTCTTGAGCTGCAATTTATGTTGCTCAGTTTATTCGATCTTGAAGTGCTATGGAAGTCTAGCCATACAATAATATTATACTCAATTCTGTAAAAACATGCACGTTCATGATTGGTTTCTGCCTGACAAGACTGTTGGCCTGCAGTTTCTTATTTGAGTTAACTGCCCTGTTGGTGTAATTTTTCTCAAGACTCCTACATATTTATTTCTATGTGTAATCTGACCTGCACATTTTATAGCCCAAACTGGTACATAAAATGAACAAAACCTTCTCTCGGGAGATTTATGTGAGCTACCTTTCTGGGTACCTGCGGATACCCTACCTGATGACTTGTATAAACTCTACAGTTCCATAGTGGTCAACAATTAGTCAGAAGCAGGGTAATGGTTGCTATTATTATTGATGGGGAATTATTCCCTGTTAATTTCTTTGTCTCGCGTGGGTGTTCTCAAATCATATCCACAGCACTGTGAACAAGCCATCAAAGAAATGTCAAACATTTCAAAGTACTCGCGTATTCTTGAATTCCCACCACCTCCAGAAATAACTTTCATAGTGAATTTGAAGTCATTTTTCCCCTTTGCTTTTCAGTGGCCATTCAGGCAGCCAGGGGGCCAGAAATGACTGGTTCTGGAAATGGTAAGGATCAAAGATCTTTCACAAGCCTTGTTTTTAAGCACTGATGCCAATATGTTTCTGGGTACTGCTGGCATTGCTCTGTAAAGGTATTGTTCTAGTTCTCCCAGGCTATGCGCTCTCCCCGCTTCAAACCAAAACAATTGCAATGAAGCCATTTAACAGCAACTTACAATTACATGCTGCTATTACATGGAGCAGATAGGGGTTAGGCATCTTGCTCAAGGATGCTTACAGGTAGGCCAACTCTGGGGCTTGAACCCCTGACCTTCCGGCTGGGAGTCCAACACCTAGACCACTAGACTTTCCTGCCCTGTTTTTGTAATGCTGCTTTTATTCACGAGTAATTAAAAAAACAAAAAACAGATGGAGCAGTTACTTTCAAAAAGGCATTGTTTCTTTGAAGTACGTTAAGTGATCTATCCAAAATGGCTATGTAATATTGGCATGATGACCCTGTGGCTGTGCCTGCAGGTGGCCAGGGCCCACCTGATTCCATGGACACTGATGACACAGACAGGTGTCCCATCTGCCTGGGCGTCCTGGCTGGCGTAGACCTGGCTATGCCCGCAAGCTGCTCCCATGTTTTCTGCCTCGGATGTCTTCTCACATGGGCAGAGGTCAGAATCATTTGGTTATCAATACAGTTGGTTTTTAAAGCTAACCGTAGAATATCCTTCTGCTTCTACGTACACTCTTCAGTGTTTTTCTTACACTACTCGCTGTGCTTAATTTCTCCTTATATTCTGTGTGTCTGTTGTTAATTCTTGGTTTCCCTCTTATTGTCCAGTCTCAGACAGCCCCCTCATGCCCAGTGGACCGAAGACCTTTCGATAACATTTACAAATGGGATCTGGCTCAGGGATGTGTTCAGGTTAGCAATTTTTTTTAATACATTTTCCCTGTGCTCATTGTCACTGAGAGCTTCATGGTTCAGTCAGGGACTGCACAATAAAGCACAAATGACATGATGTATGTGTTCACAAATTAATCACAGACTTTTGACTGAAAAACTGAGAAACTTTTTATTTCACATTCCACTTAAAGTAACTGCTATTATCAGCTGATATTGGCAGGAGGTTGGTCATACTTAAGTTCCCAGTTCATACTATTATTTCTAATTAAGTCATTTCTAATATAAATTATAATTAAGGCGATAATCAGTAGTTCCCTGTGCGGCTTGACGGGTAGACCATAAGACTATAGTGAAATGTTCAATGCCTGCTGGGGCTAAAGAATCAGAGTGTATTCATTCATTGCTTGTATAATTGGTGAGCTATCATTTCAAGTGTGAATGCTATACCAACCAAAAAAGTAGGCCGTAAAGTGTGAGGCTAAATTTGTCTGCCTAAAGCTAGATATTTTTCTGTACATTTTAGGTTCCGGTGAGGAAGAGAGCCAGCCTACCAGAAGCTGAAAGATGTCTTTGCAGAAAGCCGGAGCCTGGCGTCTGTCTGAGGTGAGGTCCTGTTGGACAGGTCAAAGCTGTAGGCGTTCCTTTATCTTGCACTTTCTGGAGAACTATTTCTCATGTGTTTTCTGTCCTTAGAAGTAAACAAGGACGAAGACAGAGGCGGCAAAAGGTGGAGAGGGCCCCTGATGGCAAAACAAAAGGACTTGTGAGAAAATGTAAGTCTTCCCCGCCCCACCACTCCATGACTGTCTCTCTATTAAATATACATACATACATACATACATACATACATACATACATACATACATACATACATACATACATACATACATACATACATGTATGTATGTATGTATGTATGTTTTACTATCGGACCTAATGAAACATATAAACGTTTCCTCCAGGTAGTGACGATGACCCATCCTCAATGAGCAGGAAAAAGGTTTGATTCTTAAATTGTATTATTTTCTTTAGAATGAATAAAGGTGCCGAAGAATGCACCGTATTGTTTTGGGAGGCTCACCGCGTATTTTCATGCAGGTGCGAGGAACACAGTGCTGTATCTGGTCACCATCTCAGTTTGACTCCTTATTGGGCACTTTGACACAGGACATGTAAGTAATGCAGCAGTGTCCATCTCCACGTAAGGCTAGATTGAAACCAATTTTGCAGTCCACAATATTTAATGGGGAAGTAAGCAATTATAATGAAGCCACATTTTTATTCACAGTGAGTAATGATTATTATAGATTAGATTAGATTATTTGCAGTAGTTCCCCAGTATTAATGGGGCCAGCATAATACTATGCATTTGTTATTGTCAACGCAGCCTATTACAAGCTCAAATGCTACTTTGCATTTCTCCTACATACCAGCATTGCCGATCTAGACGGCACACTGTATCTCTGTTGGTGTCCAACAGAATTAACATTGGACTGTTGCCTTGGTGTGCACAATTCATCAATTGAGGACGACAATTGTAGCATCATTTTCATGAAGTGTTTTTTAGCCAGACTGCAGATTAAAGAAGAAGCTACTGAGCCACCTGGCTGTTGCATTACATTAAGTCCTCCGGCAATGCTGGTTCGTAGGAGAAATGCATTATCACGTTTGCTCTTTTTCGTGGGCTGTGTTGACCAGAAAACACAGTGGACATTTAAACCGGCCTTATCCTTGAAGAGGGGCTTGCGCCACAGCCCGCACCAGCGCGGCGTTTGATGTCTGTCACACATAGGAAGCATATGTTCTGCCTTTAGCAGGTGTTCTGCCTTTAGCAGGTGTTCTGCCTATGGAAATACCCCAGCCTGTGCATGGCTAAACCCTGCTGATGTTTTGGGTGTCGGACCACTTCTAAAATAAGACACCGCTCATCTATAATTTATAGATTCTGATGAAGACACAGCAGGTTGTAATGCAAATATAATGCAGTAATGATGATTATTTTATTGCCATATCCTTTTCCTAGCTTTGGGGCCTTTTTGATTTCCTAATACTGACAAATGTAAAAATGAACATAATTAATAATGCCTATGCTCAGCGTTTCCCATACATGACTGTACTTGGGCGGGCCGGCCAAGTAGATTGAGACCTGCCCAGGAAGACAAAATTTGAATTCCACTTTCTCTCCCCCCTCCATGTAATTCAGTGTTTCCCATACATTGATTTATTTGTCAATATTAACATTGACCGCCACAGATAGATTTTCAACAATATATATATATTTTTTAACAATTTTTAGCGGATAGGATCCTCTGCAGCACATTGATTCGCTCAGCTCCTCCTTGCTAACACGTAAACGGAACCCATCTGTGTATTGCCCCTCCTTTTCGTGCCCACTCTCAACACACATTACAATACACACACGTCGTAAGGCGCTGGTGTGGCACTCCATTAAAATGACCAAGTATTGTTTTGATGCATGTTGAGGGTATGGGTGTGTGTGGGGTACACCTGTAACCTGTACAACATTTATTAGTACAGCCACTGGTCAACATGTTGACGCACGTCGAATAAATGGCCATACATTCTTGGTCCTCAAGCTAATAAACCATAGACTGTAAAATATAGGGATTTAGTATGTATGTCACCCATAGCTTTGTGAAGGGATGTTTTGAAGCCTCTTTTAGAGCCAGATTTGTTTTGTCCTCTCGCAGTTGGCTGACTAAGATCATGTGATCTTTGGTCATTACTTGAAACATACCATTCTTTAAAAATAAATATTACCTTTTGAATGCAGCTATAATTTTTAATAATTCCACCAAGAGACCAAGAGACTTTAGCTCCTTGTGTAAAAACAAAATTTTCTTTAGAAATTTTCAGGTAGGGGCTCAAAGGCTGTTTTGCTCCCTTTTGGAGCCAGCCACCTAGTGGTGGGGAGAAATAACCGCAGCTTAACTCACCTTTGCCTTAGATTCATACCTGAGCAGTGCAGGTGCACCCTTGATCAAAGCCATTGATCAGACTAATAAATGAATACACCATTTTAGTCATATTTATATAGCCATGCTTGATTGCGTCAATCTTTGTTCAAGCACTTTATAGTTTATTTATTTATAGTTTGTTATCTTTCCCTTTTGATAAGCTGTGACTGTATATTTCTATGTGTAGTGTAGAGCCTGTCTGGCTGCCAGAGGAAATGTGTGAGGCTGAGAACAAGCAGTGCAGAGCCCAGATGCCTGGTTGCCCCTGGTTATCCTCTGGCGCTCCCATACCTGCTGGAGGCATCACAAGGTAACAACAACACAATAACCCTTGATATGGGCGGCCCTCCTCTAAAGCAACGCTTTGGGAATGGCTTCACAGTCAACCAGCATTAATGTGGGCTTGTTTTGGATCTCCAGACATAGTTTTCATCCCTCAAGTTGGAACCACAGTCCATTTCCATTGATGCCATTTCTGTCTCCTGTCTCTACTTCATCTTTCGGTCCAGGTCATTTTGGTAAGTGTTAATTTATTTTCATATTGTATGAAAGCATTTGAAACAAAGGTTCCCACTGGTTATGGGCATTCTTGAAATATTGTGGAATTTAGAAAACATTCTATAACTAGGCAGAACGATTTTGGGAATTTTGTGGGAAGGGTTTTGAGTTGTCTGGCATGGTAAAAGTTATGTTGTTTTACATTCAGTCAAGTCTTTTGGTTTGTAGCTCATGAAAATAAATGTTTCTATCATTGGAAAAAGTCGGCATTTTATATTTGCTCTGTGAGCCTTGACACTCAAAAGGCAGGATTGGTCACTAGCCTTTCTTTGGGTTCGCTCTAATCTTCCTTCTCCATCGTGCAGTGTTCCAGGGGCGTGTTTGTGCCGTCACCTGTCCCAAAGGCGGGGAGAAGAGGGGAGGCCGTGCGTCGGGTTCCAAAGCCCCAACCAAAGAGACGGAGCCCGTAGCCTCCCGGCGCTCCGGACGCAACAGCAAAGCCCAGGAGCCGGCCCCGTCGCCGGACACGCCCTCGCCGCCGCCGCAGTCGCGCTCCTCTGACTCGGACTCATCGGCGGGCCACCCCCCCAGGCCAGGCAGAGCCTCTCAGCAGCCCGCCAAAAAGAAGGGCAAACAGGCCGTGGCCAGGAAGACCACAAGGAAGAGGAAGGTGCCGGCAAAGAGGAAAGTCTCCCCCCAAATCCTCAGCAGCCCAGTGGCCAGCGAGGAGGAGGAAGAGGAGGAGCAGGATGGAGATGATGGGGAGCACAAGGAGGAGGAAGATGGATGTGAGCAGCAACAAACGAACAACTCTGAGTTGCAGCACTCTGACGCCGAGGGAAGCCACGACGGCTCCAGCTCCGCCGGTGAGCAAGGCAGCAGTGAAGCCGCTAGCCACGACGTGGAGCACGACCCCGACCGTACTCAGGAGCACTCTGACGGCCAGGAGCCCGAAGAGGAGGATGAAGACGGCTCTCTGCCACCAAACTCCCCCCCCAGCCCCGATGCCTTCTCTGAGGGGGACCAGGGCGAAGCGCAACGGGAGCCGCCCGCCAGCCCCGGTTCCCCCGGAGAAAAGTACTCTCCAGGGGAAATGGATTCCCCGCTGCCCTCCGACTCTCACAACGGGCGGGCGGAGAGCCCTCCCTCTCCCCGCCCCGTCTCAGACGAGTCGGGCGACGGCCTTGAGACCAATTCTGGTTCGCCGGGCGCCGCGGGCGCTCGACAAGGCGACCTCTCGCCTCACCCCGACTCCCCGCCCACCGCAGAGTCCCACCAAGATCTGGGCGTCCCTGAGGAGAACCCCTCGGCGGACGCGGAGACGAACGCAGCGACGAACGCAGCCTCTACAGAAGCACACCTGACAGCCGACGCTGCCGGGGAAACGGCTAAGACGGACAGTCCGTCTAAGGACGACGATAACGTGGTCCCCATGGATTGCGCGTCGCCCCGTAGCGACCACCAGGGCGGCGCTGTCCCCGCGGGGGCGGGCGAGGGCACCCCTCCTCCTCCTGCCAGCCAGGCGGCCAAGCAGGAGAGCGACAAGGGCCGCCGGGAACGAAGCGAGGAGCGGAGGAACGGCCGGCAGCGGCGCTCCCGCTTCCACTCGCCCACCTCCACCTGGTCCCCCAAGACGGAGTCGCGGCGGGACTCGTCCCGGCGCTCCCGCTCCCGCTCCAGGGGGCGCAGCAAGGAGCGCGACGGCAGCCCGCCCTCCGGCCGCTCCTCCCGCGCCCGCAGCAGGGAGCGCGACGCCGAGCGGGAGCACTCCCGGCGGGAGCGCAGCCGCGAGCGGCGGAGGCGGCGCTCCCGGAGCCGCTCCCGCTCCAGGTCGCGCTCGCGCTCCAGGTCGCGCTCCCGAACCAGGCCCCACCGGCGGGGGGCCAGCCCCGAGCGGCCCGCCTCCCGAGAGCAGTCCCCCCAGAGGAGGGAGCGGCGGGGCCGCGGGGGCTGGCGCTCGGGGCTGGGCGGTGGGGGAGACTCCCAGAGGTACCACGGGGGCACGGGGCGCTCTGAGAACGGAGCTCCCTCTGAAACGTCTCCGGACGGCCAGGTGCGCTCCAGCGACCCCGACTGGGTGACGGAAAAGACTCGCAGCGACGCCGAGGCCAGGAGGGACGACCAGCGCGGGGACCCGTGGGCCCGGGGCGGCTGGGGGGGCTCGGAGCGCGGGCGAGGCGCGGGGCCCGGGCCCTGCAACCGCTCCAACTACGGCCAGCAGGGCGAGGCGGCGGACAGCCGCTGGCAGCCCAGGAGCGGCTTCTCAGGGACGGGCAGCGGCCCGGGGAGCGACGCCTACAGCCGCTTCAACGAGAACAGGGGCGGCCGGAGGAAGGAGCCGGACGGAGACTCGGTGCTGGACCGCTCCGGCTGGTCGTCCGCCTCCAGCTGGGCGGTCAGGAGGACCCTGCCTGCTGACGTGCAGGACTATTACTCCCGCAGGGAGAGGGGCGGGGGAGGTCAGGGGGGCTGGAACCGCCAGGAGGAGGAGCAGGCGCCCTCTGCTGGTCAGTATGTCAAATGTGTGTATAGATAGATAGAATAATATCATTCATTAGCTTATTGTTTGGAATACAATATATTCTTATGTCTAGAATAATTGTTCATCCTTTTTATGAAGTGTTTTATATTGTATTTCTTCTTTTCAATGTGCTATTCTGAATGGTTCTCACCTAGATCCCCTTAAAAGCGACCCGGCCCCCCAGGCCGTGCCAGGCAACGCCCCGGTGCCCGTGCTGAGCGCCGGGCCCCCTCACCCCCCCCAGATGAGCATGCTGCCCCACCACTACCCCGTGCCGGGCATGCCGCCGGCCGCGCCCTACGCCATGCCCCCCCAGGTGCCCCTGCACCTCCACCCGGCCGTGCCGCTCCTGCAGGTCCCCGCCCTGGGCGCCCAGGGCCTGGC
>JAODLI010000016.1:257048-282502 GCA_027575585.1 Percopsis omiscomaycus
AGTCACGGGCCGCAGTTCACCTGTCTCGACCCAATGTACACGACGCCTCCGGAACTTCTTCCCCCAGCTTACAAGGTGGTGCGGCGGGGGTCACTGCGCTCCTGGTGCGCCCCCAGCTGTAGGAGGACGTGAGAGCACTGCAGAAAGGAGCCCTGGGCAGCACGCGGCGGCCTAGGTGTCTGTAACAGGACCCGCGAGCCCGACCTGACACTGATACCCTGACACCGCTTGGCAGCAGTCAGAATCCCGGACTTCCAGAGCCGCGCTGCTCCACGGAGAACAGGAGCGCAGGTGCGCGGAGGCTTTGTGCGCGGAGGCTTTGTGCGCGGAGGCTTTGTGCGTACGGGTTGGTGTGCGTGTGATCACATGTAACCGTTGTAAAAGTACCTGCTTGTGCGTAATTCAAGTGGACACACATGTAGAGTGGGATTATGGCTTCCGAAAAGGCTCAAGAACATACCGAGGTGGAGACAACTTCCGCATGGATAGACAGAAGCGTACAGTGTACCTGAGGCCTGTTACCGGCAGCGCATGCTTGCATCGTATTGACAGTCCATTCAGTCAGCCATGATGCCCCATGTTGCTGCAGGGAGCTCAGGGGACGGATAATTGACAAAATGACACAGCCGGGCTGTGAGGTTCAAACTTTAATAAAGTGGCTAATCCTGAAGTGGCACTTCTCCGTTCTCGGTGAAGCCACTGGATGAGAGGAGCGGATCCTTGGCGCACACAGTGGGGGCAGGTTTATAGAATGCTATTTGGGAAAACATTCTGGTTTGACCCGGGGTAACCTTTATTTATATATTACTCTGTTTAACTCTCTGATGAAGGCAAGATGCCAAAATGCGTTGGAGTGCAATGAAGGCATTTTAAAGTTATTTAAAGTGTGGGTTAGGGTTAGGGTTAGGTGTGCTTGTTACCCACTGAGCACGTTTTGAACACACACAGAGTCTTCCAGAACCAGACCAGTGCTTTTGCATTGAACTTCATACCTTTATACCTGATCTACTGTTTGAATGTATGGTGAGGCTAGGTGAGTGATTCTTGCGTTACATGTGAAAGGTCCCGGGTTCAAGCTCTGGATGAGCCACCAATATGTAGTTCCCGTCCTCCCACTCAGCCTATTGATAATATATAGCGCATCTAGACTGTGTGCGGAGGAGGCGTTGACGTCGTAAACCCGATGATTTTAAAACCATGAATAGGGGGAGGGGGTTTACTGTGGTGCAAATTCACTGCCTGAAACCGTAGTGGAAGGGGCGAAGACCTCATTTACATTTTTCATTCCCGGTACAGGAATTGTATTGGTTGCACCAGGAAGCTTGCGTGACACTTTTGTCGTGAGAGCTTCTGGGTTTGTTTTAGGTTAGCAGCGACCCAAATAATGTTGGGTGACTGATGCTGTATGATTTTCATGCAGGCGTAAACATTGGTCACCAGTCACGCCTATATTCAGCTGTGCGATCTTTTAAGGCAACAAGCTGCCCTTTACAGGAAATATCATCAGGCAAATTACATTTGGCCAGCCGTAGACCTGTTGACCTGTCATCAGCATTTTGTTGAGGTCACTAGTAATGAAAGGTTGATATTCTCTGGATATTCTTTATTACCCACTAAAAACTCAGTAATCAGTGGCACAAAACAGATCGAAACGTTAACCACTCCAGTTGATTATGTCTTTTAGAAAGCCTGCGTGTGTAACAGAGATCAACATGAAAAGTTGTGGGAAAAAGTCTTACATTGCTGCTATGAATTAATAATAATAATTTCCCAGTTCTTAGAGGTATATTTTCATCGGTGATTAATGTAACTGGAATTCCTTTATGTGAATTCAAATTCAAAACTCACTTAATATTTTAAGAAAATATTAATAAATAATCGGAATAATGTACTGTTTTAAAAGGGACACTGTTTCTTTGTGAAAGGAGCGCATGCCCCTCCTTTACCTGAGGGCCGAGAGTAGCGGACACTCTTTTCTACTCCTCCCCCGTCCACGCTCATAGACTCAAACCATTCTCTATCTACCCCTACCTCCACACAGTTGTGTTTCAAACACTGGGAGGACATTTCTGGGGATCCGGGCGCACTATAATGCAGTCGAGGCGTGTAACTTCAATGCCTGAATTTCTCTCTGGGTATCAGTAAGATGTGGAGAAGAAAGCTAAGCATATGAGGTGGAAATGCCGACAGTCTGGGACAGTGGACCAGCAGCTGCCCTGGGAGGAAAGGCAATTACCCAGGGGGCAGTCTGCTGCTGTCCGGCCCACACAGATATGGAGAGGCACAGTTTTATCAGCCTCTCATTTAAAAAGTGTGCAGAATGAGAGAAAGAGAAGTGCTGGAAAATTCCTTTCCTCTCCACCTTTAACCGCTTCTCTGCCATCTCTGGCCAGAAGGTCAGCTTTATAAAGTCCTTCTATCACAAAACAGATCCCAGCACTGCATCATATAATACATGTGAGATATAACCTACTATGAGACGTCACTCCATTGCACTTACATCATTCACGCCTAGCAAGCTCCAATTAGCCAAATCCGCTTGTCTGTGAGAACTCCCACACAAACACAAGCTCCACACAGACAGGAATTGCACCCACCATTCTGGCCGCCTAATGCTGCTTTCCAGCTACCGCAGAAAACTCTGAATTCTGACCTTCCTTCTTTCGGACGCAGAAAGCACGTCCGTTAGCTCGGGACTTATGAGTCGTAAGCTAAAGTCTTGTTTCACAAGTGGGTTCAGTAGGAAATAACTGACGTCACTGAATAGGGCTGAAACGAGTTAAAAAATGCTGCAAAAGAGCAACCTGTCCACTCTCTCCCTCCCTCTCTCTCTCTCTCTCTCTCTCTCTCATCCTTCTACTACTCTGCTACCTCTCTCTATCGCTTCACACGCTTGCCTTCATTCACTTGTATTCTGAGCCAGTGTTTGTCACTTGTATTCTGAGCCAGTGTTTGTTTGATTGCTACTCGATTTACAGCAGCGACAGCTCCTGTGGAGGGCAGGGCAGAATGGATTGGTGATATCGCTTTTATAGGGGATGCTACTTATTGAACTTTCCATCTGCTGATGCAGTGATGTTTGTATTGGTTGGATCTGAGCGGGTAGACTAGGAAGAGGGCAGACATATAGAGCAATAGGCGTCTAGCAGAGAGGCCTTGCCTGAAACCTTGTCGTCACCAAATATAAAACTCTCCCTTTGACTACCGGGTTAACCTTGCTTGAGGGGTTGATGCTTGTATTGAAAATGCATGAGAAATCAGGGGAAAGCTACGCTGCAGAACGGTTATTTATTGTGGTTTTCGGGTTGAAATCCAGGAATGATGATTTACTTTTCAAGATGTACTGTTCTATACTGTTCTGTACTGTATAGCTCTTTATTTATTGTTACCAGCATAGCTATCCATTCGTTTTGTTTACCTATTTATTCCTGTGCGGGTCAAATGTGGCCGAAGCCTATATCACCACTGGACAACGGGTGTAAATCCCTCAGACATCCACAATAGGATGCAAGTACAGGGTCACCCACACACACACCGTCCGCACAAGACATTCACATACGGCATATGTATAACTTCAAGGCCATTAGCCTAGGTCAATTAGCCTATCACACTGTTTAGCCTGAGTCAATTATCCTAACCTGCATGTCTTTGAAGGTGGGCGGTAACTGGATTGTACGTAGGAGAATCTATGCAAAACAAGAAGTCCACTGTTATAGGACCCAGGACGTAACAAGGCAGTATCGCCCAATCTACATACCAATATGTGCTGTTTTGATGACACAACCACTTACTGCAAGTTTTAAAGAGGGTTTGTCCTTAGCCCCCTATGTGCTGTGTAATTTGTTGTGTGTTGTGTTGTGTAATTGTAAAAGGATCCAGTGGATACTGGCGAACAATAAGAGACTCCCCCACCCCTGTTAAGCCTCGGACGTGTTCAAGCTAAGACAACAGGAAGGACTGAAGGTTTGATCTGAACCCAATTTGTCACTAATGCTGAAATCAGAAAAGACGGGACGGGGGGTGGAGAGGCTAACAACCTCTGCATGCATTTGACATTGATTTTAGCACATTCGCACATCTTATGAATGAGGTCATTCCCAAAAACAATAAATAATAAATTCCACAGGGCTCTTTCATGGTCATGCTCTCTTATGTTTCTCTGGGTTACGAGTCTCAAAGAATTCTTTACTCTCTGTTGACTGACAAATACCTGGGCTAGAACATTCTGTCTCTGTCCCATTATCTCTAATTGACACATTTATTATCAAGGTAATGAGCCCAAAATACAACGCCCCAGGATTAGAAAATAACTTTCATTGATCATTGATCATGCCACTGTGCATGCAGACAAAGTATATGCCAATTATATTCCTCCCCCCCATTGCTATGGTTGGATTACCTGAACGTTTTGAAGGATATAAAGCTACAAATACACAACAATTAAGAATACATAAATTGGGCATAATGAACATGATATCACAAGGTTTAGTGGTAACTACCTTTTCTCAATTTGTTAACATCACAGGCTGGCGGGTAGGGTGTTATCCAAACTATCTTTAGGGCAGACCCTTATACTCCCCCGCTAGCTCAGTCTGCAAAGTTTCATCTTTTAATGTCTCGCCCAGCACACCTGAAGGCATAACGCTAACCTGCAGGAATCTTGTTGATAAAGAGATGAAAAATGGACTGAATCAGGTCTGCCGACCTTACCGACATACCTAGCTTGGTTTCGTAATCTGTTTTGGACATGAAAGTGGCAATTATGAGGAGCTGAATTACCCTAGACACTGACAGATATGTGTGAAACAGAGACAGACTGACAAGGATACAGGCAAGGATACAGAATTTACAGAGCTTGCCTTGTTCTCCAAGATTGCATTTAAGTATTTTAAACACTGAGGTAAACAGCTACTGTTAGCCCACAAACAGAATGCTCCAGTTGTACCTCAGAACGCTCCAGT
Organism: Percopsis omiscomaycus; assembly: GCA_027575585.1. NCBI lineage: Eukaryota > Metazoa > Chordata > Actinopteri > Percopsiformes > Percopsidae > Percopsis > Percopsis omiscomaycus. The sequence continues at coordinate 262,010 of JAODLI010000016.1, forward strand.
TATTGACTTCTGCCTGTCTCTCTCCTCACTCTAGTTGACAAAATAGTACAAATATAATCCACATAGAAATCTTACAACAAACTCAAGCGACCTTATTTAGAGAAATATAAAATAAACTGCAGTAAACTGAAAGTTATTTATTCAAATTCTCCTCCCACGATCACTTGATATTAAAGCTGAACCTATTCCCTAGGTGTGTAAAAGGCCCGGTGAAACATGAATTTCAAATGACCTCACCCTGTCTGCCACATGCCACAGAACGTACAGCTAAAAGTGCTGTCAACATCTAGGACGTGACGTTCAGTGGTGCTCGGCACCGAAGCCATCCCTCAAAATGCTGTTAGAAAAATGTCCTGTATCAGAAAGAAAACACAAGTCATCGCTTTGTTCTGCTATCACAGGCACGAAATCACAAATGCAAAAGCGTTTGCCCTCTGGCGTACACTGTACAGCACCAAATAAAGCACTGCCAAGCTAGCTCGGTAGCAGCGTTCAGGGGAATACGTAGGTGTAGAAATGTGTGTGTGTGTGTGTGTGTGAGGGGAATCGGAGGGGGGCATGGGTTAGCATTTCCAATATTTGTGCACATCTTTGGCACTCGCTCTCGATGTGCGCTTTTGAGGATTTGTCTTGGAGGCTTTCCACAGTCAAAGGGAACAATGCTCCTGGGTCGGGGGATCAAGCGGTGCCTGCTTCCTGGGCGCAAAAAGCTCGTCTTTGGTAACATTCAGTGTCACCACGTGCGTGAGATGTGCGAGGTCCCGGCGAAGACAACACATTTTGAAAGGCAAAAAGAAAAGGCGCGCGACACCTTTCTCAGCCCGTCGGCGTCCAGGACTCATACAAATACAAATACTCAAGAGAGAGACGAGTGTCATTCGAATGTATAAGCCTTTGCAGTGAATGGCAGCCACGTGTCAGGGCTGTTCATTAAAAGCTTCTGAGAACATGCCCCTGCGGGTTACGTTTCAATACGTATGTGCCTATTCCTGCTGTGTGTTCTGTATGTTTACGGTGGTATTTATTAGTTACTAGTTTGCTTATTATGATCATTGTGTCAAAGTCTGTGTGCTGACTGCCCTGCGGTCCATGTCCACTAGACAGGCGGCCCTAGATAGCCTGGAAAATGGCTTGTGTCATTCCACTTAGCACCTTGTCACCTTGCGTCCTCATCATGCACCGAGCTTCTCACTTCTCATCTGTTTGTTTAATTAGAGTTTATAATTACAACCAGCTTAATGATTAAGACAGAATATCCAACTGCCTAGAGTTTTCTTTTTTTTCTTTTTGCGTGGGTGGTGGTGAAGCGGGTTGGATGCCTGGTTTATATTTGGCTTTTCATTCAGATATTTAGCTATAACATCTGCCACGCTCCGCCAACCCGCCCTCGTCTCCTAAGACAAAAAGCATGAGCAGAACGGCGCTGGAAGCGCAATACAATGGCGCGGTGTGGCCATGCGATCTCACACATTCTCGCCTCATCGTCAGGAGCAGGGATGCTCAGTCCTCTGCCTCCTGCCTCCTCCTTTCAGAGAACCAGGCCCTTGCCGCGGCTAGCGACACAATCCTCCCAAACAGCATCTGTCAAACAGTTGCCCCGCATCTCCATGGCAACACAACCTGGAGATGAGCTGGGCGTTTATCCCCCCCCCACCCCCCCCCACCCCCGCCCCCGTCTTCGTATCCATTACTGTGCAGATTATGATGTCACCTTGCCTCCTTCTGTCGTGTCTTCCTAACCTAAATAGCGAGAGTGACTTTATCACGAGAGTGTACAAAGTTGAGATAACTACCGCCTTTCATAGCACCGAGGTTGGTCTGCATGCACAATAACGGTCCCTTCAAGGGTTATAATTCCTGCGTTGTCCCGGGTGTTAAATAGCTCTTTCTTCCCAGGAAGGCAGCTGTGACTCTAGAGCTGCCTTCGATGCCCACCCCTCTCTTCACAAGTAGCTAGTCACTGGGCAGGCTGAATGGAATAAATGGGGATCTGATTGATGTTGCCTCTTTCTGCGGGCCCAGAGCAGTTCCACTTTTCCTGATGAGCAGCTGATTGAACGGTCAAAGGAAGAGGATTGTGGGAGCTTGCTGGCAGGGAAGGGCTGCCTTCGGAAGAAATTGCCATTCACGTGAAATCAATGATTGTTTTGATCTGGAAAAAAACCCCATCTGCTTTAAGAAGACCACTTTCTTTAGCCTTTGCTATATGAAGTGTGTTACATGATGCCCCCGTGTACGGTGTGCCCAAATGAGCAGGTGCGATATTGACAAAATCAACAATCTCCACCGTTTATGCCTTGAGTTGGGTAAAGAAATGTCAACCTCAAGGTCTGTCTTTAGTTACAAGCGCACTGAGGAGACTGAGGCGAGCTTCTGTCGGGACCACAATGTTCCATCTTTGCTTATCTCCGCGAAGCCCGGGGCTGCCAATCAGAGCGCCAGAACACCTTAGTTGTCAAGGAGATGCCAGTGACATTGGCAGTGGATTGAGGCAGGCATTACAGGACAGAATTAAAGGGTAGCTGTGTGCACAACATGTCCGTGTGATTGTGTACATGTACAATGTACAGCATTTTAAGCCATGATACAGATGTCTCTGCCTGTACCTCTGTCACTAAGACAACTGATTATACAGACGCAAAGCGGTCCTGTTCCAGACTGCGATGTATATATGCACAACCCTGCAATACAGTAAGAAAGAGGGGTCATAACCAAGCGAAAAACCACCACGGCTGTGTGTTGAAGCCGATGGGATTGAGATGCAGTACTGTTAATGGCCACCAGGCACTTGGTTCAAAATAGAGTAAATCAATGGAGGTCAATGAGAAAGATTGCCAACTTCTTTCTAGACAAACAAAGCCAATACATTTAATAAAATAAAACAATTAGATCTCAGTGTGAGGCCATTGATTTTGATTGACTGTTCTATTGGACAACATTAATGCTTAGCAAATTTGTCTTCCCTTCTAACCTGAAGGAGGCATTCGTAAACTGTTTATTCAAACTGGCTTCGAAACATCCTATTATTTTACTAACAGGCTCATCTTTTATATACAGTCTATGGTCAGTGAGAATGAAGGGGTAAAAAAGAAAGAAAAAAAACAAGCACATGGGAAAGGCAGAACCATTTTTCTCTTCACCTCTAAGCAGCTGGGGCTAGATTGCCATGCCTTCCCCCTCCACTTCTCCCTGTAATTGGCAAACACAGGCAGCATCCATCTGTCTGATGTGGCGCTGTAGGGTCCCGGCTGCAAATGCCCACTCTGCTGCCCCAGAGAGGCGGATCAATGCCTTTGGAGCCTCCTCAACACACCAGTTACAGGCGGGCACAAATGAACACAAGCGGCCTGTCGACACCCATATAAGGAAAGCCCATTATGTATATGTCGGTGCGCGTTTTCCCTAGAAAGTCAACATTAGCGCTAAACCCAGTGTATGTCAGCCTTGTACTGGCATTGTATTGAGTGAGCATGCGTGCGGACACTCGTGCCAAACGCCACCTCCTAAGGCTTTCCGTGCTCTCTGCGCAATCTGCCGACCTCCGCCCCCGCCAGCCCCTGTGCCTATACACCCTCCCACCCCCACTCTGTCCCCACGCCTTCGTATTTACACAGCAGAGAGCAGCTCCTCCTAGGACACTCATCCATCATTGATGCCCACAGCACGGCTGTACGGGGGGGGGGGGGGGGATAAACCACGCTGTGCGTCTGGCCTTCCTCTCCATCTCTCGCTCTCTCCTTCTCTCGTCCTCCTTTCATCTGGTCCGCCTGTGGACCAGAGGACTCTCCTGTTGAAGCTGGTTCTCTTGCTCAGTATACAGTGCAAAACAGCTTCGGATAGGGGTGGACCCTCTGCATATTTAGTCTCCTTGGGTTTTTTTTATTAAGATTTCCTTAAAAAGGCACTCGACGATTTGTGTGCGATTTGTGTCGAAACCAGCGTTACAGTATATTTGGAAACTTATTAGGTCTTTCTTTTTTGCTAAATATTATTTACTGTAAAACAGACATTCTCATTCGGTCTCATTAATCGAAAAGATTGATGAGACATTCGTGAGAATATCAAATTACATCAATTAATCAATTAAAATGTATACAAATACAACTCAAAATAAGAACAACCCTTTTTCAAGAGAGGGAGAGGAAAAACAAAAAAGAAAAAGAAAACAGAACTGACAGAACTGGCTCAAACTGCTCTTTCATGCACTGTTGTGTTTTAAAATGTAAATAGTCAGCTGGGGTGAACATTTGTGGGGGTAATGTAACACAACCGAGGAGGGTGCCTTTAACGTAGTGAGAGCGCAGAAACAGGCAGAGAGGGCTCTCTGGATCTGGTGAGACATCAAATTGCCACTGGGTCATTTGGAAATATCAATTTGCATTTTATTATCTAACCACTCCTCCATGTTGTATTTGATGCTGAGGTGTTGATGCAGTATTAAGGACTATATTGGCATGATAATAATAATAATAATGTTAATAATAATAATAAAGCATGTTTGTTGTTGTGCCCAACAAACATTTGTTTATATTATTTTCATTAATTGCTTTGAGTTAGCAGGCAGTACTATACTATAGTTGTATTTGCTTTGCTAGCTGTTGATTAGTTTTCATTTGTCCATTTTAGAGAAAGATTCATTTACATTATTAGAACATTCATTGCACTGTACCTTTAGTTTATATGTGGGTATAGCTGTAGTATTGCGCTCTGCCAATAGCCAGTGGTAAGCCGCCCTGTGCTGGACCAACAAGTCTGGTCAGAACCCAATTGTCAGTGTACATGAATGGTCTGTGTTAGCATAGCTTCAACTGAGCACCATGCAAAATGACACTGTCGCGTATTGATCCCGTTCGGCTGACCTATCTCTATGTAATCTGTTTGAGCCAGGAACAGACTGTAGAAATACAATCATCAAGATGTACGATGATGATGTATGATGTCAAATAATCAAGTGTGGGGCTCGGTGTCAATCTGTCTGTACTCAATCTGTAGTAGAGCAGCTGAATACAGTGCCTGCGTGGGAATAAAATATAAACAATATTTATACATGTATATAAATAGATATATGCCGACAAAGTACCTTTCGTGGGGAATGTCGTAGCTACAACCCATTAAACAAATTCAAATTCAGGGACAACACATTTAACCCTGCTCTCATTCTAAATGTCTACGTCAAAAGAAACGTCAGTTTCTGTCATGCGTCTGCTGAAATTGGGTTTTATTTTGCCCCTGTGAGTTGGCTTCATGCTAGCAACAGCTGTGGATAGAGAGAAACAGCTCAACCGCTCAACCATCAGGTAACTAGGCTAAAGCCTACATGCTGCAGGCTGCAGTGGCACTGGTGAACCAGGAAGGCTGCCACGGGGAAGCAGATATACATGAATAATTTAACTGTTAGCAAGTCTAAAACAGACATACAGTGTGTATGCTGTAGCCACTACTACTGTACACACTGGCAAGAAAATAGGTTTGCTATGCTACCCCGGGTTTACCAGGCCTGTTGGAGATCATTGGTTCTAGTGGGAAAATTAAATGAATGACGTTTTGGATGCGACGTTTCACTGACCTAATTATGACAGTGGGCAAATAATCCATTACATTAGGGACATTAACAGTGTTCTAAATGATGGCCTCTCCTATAGTGTCATTTAGCCCTCCCCAGTGGAGGTACAGAGTCTCTGGGGGATGTGGAATTTGCCTTGGGCCCTCAGAGAGGAGCACTCGTAAATGCCCCTCCGCCTGTAAATGACTTGATCAGGACCTGACACCACCAGACCTTTCCAAGGGAAAACATTGACAGATGGCCATAAATAAGAGGTGGCCTTACTTCCAAGCACTATTCTCTCCCTTCCTCTATAACTGATCCAATATCCTCTTGCTCTGCTGCAGTTCCTCTCTCTGTTTCACTTCTTCCGTTCTACTCTCTACTCTGGCATAAACCAACTTATATCCATGTGTGTGTCTATTTTATACCTTTCTTCCTCCCTGCTCTCTCTGGGTCAGACAGCAGGTGAGCCAATGAGCTGCGCTTATACTGTCGTCCCGCGGTACAATGCGGCCCTATCACCAGAGTCCCCAGACAAACATATGCCAGCTTCCTGGATAACATCCCCATTCGCATCCGTCCGCATGAATTCACCGAACACACAAGCAGGAATCATGTGCAAAAACAAAATTATACTAGCTAGTTAAAACTATTGTTACAAAAACACTTGTGGTTTAAAACTCTGAGAGTGCATGGCCCTCCCTGAGAGCTGAGTGTCTGACACGGCCCTCTACTCCTCCCCATACGTGGCTTGCACTGTTCTCTACCCCTCCCCTTACAGTGGTGTGCACTTTCGTACACAGTTTTGTTTTAAACATAAACTGTGAGCCGGGGCAGAAATGTGTGGTTCTGCGGATGTTATAACATGATAAAGGACCCTTAGTGTTACTTTAATATGCAAGTGGAGTATAGCTCACAAGATTATGTGTTTCATTATATGTAGGCCTATTATAAGGCAGAGGTGTTTATGGATTTATCTTCAATCATATCTGGGTTTCTAAGTTTCCCTTTCAGATGAAATCACAATATAAGACATACTGTGAGGGGAACTGAATAGAACACTGAGAAATGTTCTACTTTAAGAAACATGTAAATTGTATGTAAGATTAATGCCTGTGTATGTACTGTATATTTTAGGATGGGGTCTAAAATGGAGTTAAATAATAGACAAGGAATATGAGAAAAAGACTATGTATGTATAAAATACTTACAAAAGCTTATTTTTGATCATGTTGGATTCTGAAACTTCTGGTAAAAAACAAAAACAGGTTAACTGAGGAAAAGTGTTCTGGTACATCTGTTATTATCTCATTCTCACTTCAGTGGCTTTTGATGATTTATACAACACTGTGATGAGATCAATATTTATTTCTTCAAATGTTCCCAAGGATCAGAGTTGACCTGGCTCTTTCTACATCGCTTTGTGGAAGATTAAATGTTTTGCAGGACGGTTTATACATTTGTAAGCGTCCTGCACGGATGAGAATGAGAGAATGGGTTCACTGATACGAACGCGGTTTAACCTGAGGGCCGCTGCCCCTATTGACCTATTCATGTTTGGCCTTGCAGTGGCTGAAATGGACCAATGCTGCACGACAGGAGCATTCATTTGATGACTGAGCACACTGACTGCGCACTCCCCATTACTGCAGATGGTTGGAAATCAAGGCCAACGAGGCATTCTCAAAGGAAGGCACAGCTGCACCAGCAAGTGACACACACACACACACACACACACTGAAGCACTGCTCCCAAATACCCTCCATCAGATGCTCAGTGCACAACAGGCCAGTGTTACATATTCAATGTGACAGTTTAATATAAAATGCAGGCAACATAGATGACTTTAATGATGCAGCACAGAAACAAGGCCCCCCTGCTGGGAAACAGAATGATAATTTGTGACCAAAACAGCATTAAAACGTAATGTTAAAATTCATGCAAGGCCTTGGGATAGTAAGGCATGAGAGCTGGGTTGCCCTACCAATATCACATCCCCTTGGTTGAGATGTCATGCCCACGTGAACTGAAATTATGTCACTATATTAGCAGTAAGATGGCGAAACGGTAACGCCTACATAGAAAAAAGGCATGTAGCCTTTGACTTAATGAGGCCTGACAACGGTATAGAATGCACACCGCTCAGCATCAGATTTACACGCTGCCCTTCTCAGCAAAATGTGCACGACAAGCCAGCTGACGTACAGTAGCCTACATGCCACATTATCCACTGAGACATCACTGACATTGTGCTCAGATAAAGATGACAGCAAGATTCCGACATAATTAAAAATGATTAGCGCAAAATAGATTGATTTTCTCTCTCGTAATAAATTACATACACTCGCTTTGTATAAAGTGTCTGTGCAGCAAGTATTTAATATGGACACCGTGACAGACAGTCTATAGGTGTGTATTCGTCAGGCTACAGACAACTTTCGTAGTTCCTTATTTGAATGTTACCTTTCCGAATGAGATTTTCGACGTCTTGGTCAAACCCTAGTCGATGGCATTTGCTCCAAAGTCCCATGTTGGTTGAATTGTACTGCCTGCTGCACTCATCCGCGGCGCTCATGGCGAACAGCTGCCTCCTATTCCGGGCCAGGAGCAGCTTCTCCTCCCAGCGATCCAGACTGCTTCGGCTGGCCCGCAACGGGAGACTGTTGTTGGGTATGTAGATGAAGCCCGGGTCCTTTCGGCGGCTAGAAAAGCTTCGGCATCGCTCCCTATACCTTCGGGCGTCAGTTTCGTACCAGTGGTCGGAACATATAGCCACAGCAAGCATGCCCAGGGCGCACAGAGAAAGAGAGAGACCGGCGTACAGCAGTAACTTCCCGGCAGCCATGCTCGCTTCTGTCAAAGCCGCATCCGCGCATCAAAAGATGGACAGCTTCTCTCCGTGTTCCCGCATCCAATAGTTCAGCTCACATCACCCCTGGAGATCATTATCGGTACCATTATCGAGGTGTTAACGTGCACTTGAAGCAGACCCCTCGTATAGCCGTGTCCAAGCTGCGGAGTCAAGTCGATCTCTTCCTGTCTGAGGTCTGCAGCAGCTGCGCGGACACTCGACGATCAAAAGATGCTTATCTCAGTGGCTGAACGTCCATCGACTTTATTGTCTGACAGGGTGAAAACACAGGTGCCGTTAACAGGAGATTTACAGTCAACCACAAATAAATGATAACTGATCCAAACGTAGGCTATCTGACATCCTATACATATTCACCTAGACTACACCCCCATGACCAAATGGTCACTGGTCAGTTGTTGCTGTAGCCTATAAATAAGTGAAAACTGCGATTATTTCTTAGCGTTCTCTGTGTTTGACACAGGCTGGCATAGCCTACATGATTTTCGACGACAACCTAAAAATGGTAGCCCAGAAGAATGCGACCAAAGCTCATTTTTAAAAGGATATTTTTTAAGCCTACCTGTTATAAGGCCCAGAGCTATAGTCTGCTATCAGCAAACCTAAGTGAGTAATGTAAACTCACTGACACATAGCCTAAGAGGATTCGTTCGCTGCTTCGTAGCCGATTTGAGGTTTGATGACGTTGTGACGTTACAGGCGTTGCTGCCTACAATGATCAAGTAATTTGTAGTTGCACACCATAGATGCTATATGAATAGCATAATAAATATGCCTTTATAGGCTATTCATGTATAGGCTATACCCCTATCTACTTCACTGTCTTGCCATAAGAATTGTACTATGAAATAAGTCCAATAATAAAGTACTATATGCCCTTTATAGTTATACCACTGCTTTTTCTAGATAATTTAGCAAGTGAGTATACACTTGAATAGATAATGAATATATAATAAATATAGATGTATAGAGAAAAGAATAGAGAATATACAGTCCTGGGAGCCATCTTCTCGTCTAGGGCTGCAATTGTTCTAATATTTGCATGCAAATTATAGATATTATATAGCCTACAATCACCGGTAGACTAGGTAGGCTACTATAACAGGTTTACAACACTCAAATACGTCAAGTAGGCCTAGGTCTACAGCTATACCCAAAGCCGCACTTAGTTTAAAAAATAAACTACATTAATTTGCCTTTAAGGTTTTAATTTAAATTGAGTTTTATTTTTAAGTTCTACCAAACCTCTTGCGAATAGTTTAGAAAATTATACTGTTACAAAAATAAGAATAACCTAGATAGAAAAGCGTCGTATTATATTTAATTAAGCTGATATATTGATGTATTATTTCTGTCTGCTGTTAATAGATTGTGTAGACTATAGTATTTAATTATATAATTGGGAATTGTTTGAATTCCCGTCGCGCATGTGGGGAAGTGATGGTCAATGCGTCTTTCAACCGCACGTCGCCACCTGGCGGACGGATAAAACACAACAATACACTGACCAGTGACGTCACCACTACCGAAAGACCACAGATTATGACATAATCTGTGGTCATTATGTAGTGGCCTGTAGTGTCTAAAAGTGCCAGAGCAACGAAGAGGGGAGGGGGGAGAGAGCCTGCCATTTCTGTGGCCCCGCGACGACCTTTTTAATTGTTATAAGGTTTTCTCCATGTAGGCCTATTAATGTTATGTGTTATATTGTGTAATATTCGCCCCTTGATTGTGTTTTGTATTCTTCCTCCATCCTTTCTAATTATAATGTATATGTTCATTAGTAGCGTGCGTAAAATAAATGTACGGGTAATACTGTGGGCCTTGTCTTTTCTTGTAGATAGTGCCACCTTGTGTAAATTATGTGTAGGCCTAACTGTATCAGAACTTTCACATTCTATTCTATTCTATTTGAATAACAAATCCAAATTCCAAGAAAAGGGTAATCTCGTACTCGACTTCAAATAATTTCAAACTAAGAGTAATCACAATGCCACATTTTATATTGCAATATAGTTTGCAAGCAAGTAGTTTTAACGTGGCTAAATGATACACGGAACCATGTTCAAGTCAACTGTAATGCACGGCATTTAAAAGAGGACGGAATATACTGGAGCACTGCGCTGGACTGGACCTTTACCAACGAAGTATGTTTGTTTAGAATGATTTTTTTATCGAGATGTTTAATGTTTTAACGTAGTATAGTAATTATCATACAGCTTTACTAAAAACAAATGTGTCGGACCTATCAGCCTTAGATAAATTGCTTTACACATCACGCACTGTCACGGACATATTCGGCATGTATTTTGGGATATAACACTTGAAGGTTATTACGGCGTTATGTGGAATGGTCATATACGTTGAATAAAATAACGGGAATGGGAGGTTGACGATTCAATCTATTTTCAAATAGTTTTACTTTGTTTGAGTGAAATATATAGTTAGATTCCGACTGTGTGCACTTTAATTTATAATAGCATCTAAGAGGGTCACTTACGCCTGACAACCTTTAAGCTATCATGTTAAACTAAGGGTTTTCAGTATCATAGATAGGGATGGGGGGGGGGGAATCGATTAATGTGAGTATCGCGGAACTGTACTTCCGCAATTTTTATATCGTCAGATTGACTAAAAAAAATTTATGGTATTACACACAGCATCGCAATACACATCTTATCGGCACTCAAAAATCATTGTAATATCGAATCGTGAGGTCCCTGCTGATTCCCGTCCATAATTAGAGCCATAACAAACTTAACAAACTTAACCTTTTGTTTTTAATTTTTGCAGAGATGGCCAGTCTATCCAATTACGCAATCCGCATGGCAAGGATGAGTGCACGCATCTTTGGTGACGTTGTGCGTCCAACAGATTCCCAATCCATGAAAGTTGTCCAACTTTTCAAGGAGCCTCCAATGGCCCAAAGAAAAGAGGTGTATGACTGGTATCCCCAGCATAAGATCTACTATGCCATGACCCAAAAGTTGAGATTCATGGGACTATTCAGGTATTAAAAGAAAACGGCCTGCGAATACGTATTTGCCAATACATAAGGTTTAGAGGATTCATTATAGAACCCCAGATTTCCTCCCCAGCTCACTGTTTATGTTTTGAAATGCAGCACTGGCTACGGAGTGAGGGGTAGAGAAGACGTAAGCTTAGGAACTCTGTATGGGGAGGAGTGTCCATAATGTTCTTATAACACTCACTGGTTACATTCACAATGGTTAATTCCAAACACAAAATGAGGAGTGTCCCTCAGTGGCCATCTACACTAACAGCTCGGCCAGTGCCTGAATAGGGAATTTCTGCTTGTTTTCTGTATGCAACATATTATGCCGTCTCAACATAGGGATCAGTTTATAAGCAAATATGATGGCAATAAGCATTTGTTAAACCCTTCATTCCCTAGCTTCCTTACATCAATATTAATTTAATAGTTAGTATACATTACCTGGTTAATTAATTTTAATATGAATTTGCACATGAATAGCAATTATCCTGTCCTGTCAGTTAGAAATTCTATTCCATTTATTTGATCTAGTATAGTAGTTTTTGTATATGTATATGAGTGTGTGTGTGTGTATATATATTGTGTGTGTGTGTGTGTGTGTTTTTTTTTTAAATGTGAATTGCTGCTGCAACAGTGGAACTTCCCCCGGGCATTAATAAAGTAAATCTTAAATCCTCCCACTGACACTTGCAGTGAATTAACCCTGGGGATTTCATCCCCCACTCACTTCCATTGTCTCTCAAAAACCTACTTCTAAAAGGTGATCACCCTTTTCTCAAGTCACTCTGTTGTTGTAGTGTGTTGTTGTAGAATTTAATGTAAGTAAAAGTATATTTAAATTATTATTTAAAATATCATTACAAATGGTTCTTCAGTGAAACACTACAAGAATTGGATTGTGCAAAATGGAGGGAACTGAGAATACATACTGCAAGTAGAGATGCGATCACCTTTATATGCACGTTAAAATTATGGTTTGAAAAAAACAAACAATTCTATACTGCATTCATTATGCCACCCATAACTTCTCTTCTCAGAGATGAGCATGAAGACTTTAAAGAGGAGATGCGTCGTCTGAGAAAACTGAGAGGCAAAGGGAAACCAAAGAAGGGTGAAGGAAAACGAGCAGGAAAGAAAAAATGATGCTGGACCACAGAACTTGTTTTTCCTCCTAAGGTGGACATTGACTTTGACCTTTCAACACTGGCAGCAGTCACACTCAAACTGCGGCTGTGAGGACATTCTCCTGAATGCTATTAAATCAGTTGCTTGTAAACGCACCTGATTTTCCATCCATTCTCAAGAAAAAGGGTAAATTCCATTCATGCATAACCATTTAGCCATTATTACACAACAGTTGTATGTAAGAAAGCTTCCATGCCTTTTCCATGTTTTACTTTGTCAACAAGCAATGGAAACTTGATATTTGTTACAACAAATAATAAATGTTGGGTGTTATTTACAAAACAGTGTGCTATTGCTGTCTATCAGGTCCAGAAGACAAAATGCAACAAAGAAAGCCCTACACAGGTGTTGATGTTGTATAATGTATTGAGATTGTCCATAAACTGCAGTCTTATGTACATTGACAAGAATTTCAGTTGTCTTATTAGTATGTGTGTTTAAAGGTCTTTTACAGCCTCATCGAACAGTGTTATTTTCTAACAATATAGTTGTTAAAATGAGCAGTGATGTTTGGTGTTTTCTGAATTCATGATAAATGAATTGAAATGTAGTAAAGTGTTCAAATGCTACTTTTACTAGTAGCATTATTTGAATTTTCATGTGATAATTTATCTTAATTGATTCGTATTATAATGATGGTGCAAAATAGTTAAGTTATATCATCGTCATGGCCGTAACACTTTTGTGTGGACAGCAGCCATTGCTCAACCTCAGAGAGTGTCTGTGTTGCGTTTGTCTCCCCCTCCTGTACGCCAGCCTACGTTTCTCCTCTATTATTTTCCACTCAGTTTCTCGCAGTTTAAAATGGCGGCGTTGAGCAGCGCCGAGTCCCCACCGCCCGTCTTCAACGGAGACACCATGGACCGTGATCCGGAGAGGGAGCGGGGACTGGATGAGCTAGGCGCCGGGCTCGACTCCACCTGTTCCGTGGGGATACCTGAATGTCCGCAGGATGAGGAGGTAAGACCGAGACGCACCGGGGCACCAGGGTAGAGCTGATCAAGAATAGACGGGCTCAGAGCAAGAGGTAATTGGATGTAAATCTTCAGGAAACACCGGCTGTAATATGGATCGTGGGGGATGCATTGCAGGGGGCGAGACGATGCACAGAAATGTAAATCATTCAATCATACATCGCGCATTAGTCTGCCCTTCACTTTGTCTAAAAATGCAGCTGTGACGAATACATATGAGCAACGGCGAAACGTTTTTAGTAGCCCGGACCCAATGTTTATTTCAGGCCTGCATTATTTCATTCGCTCTACGCTTTATTTTTCCAAGGCTCACTGCAGCTGCAGCCAAAGACTGGCCGTGCGCGAACCAGCTCGCTGGCACTGCTTGCCTCGGCACAGCCATCGTACCGTTCATTATAATATAGAGCCAATACACCTCATTAAATAGATTTCTCTATTATACATTTGCTGAAAGTTAGGTTTCCATAGATTCTCTGCCGTCCTTCTCCTCTAAGGGTGGCGGCGGCGGTGGTGGTTGTGGCTAACCGAAGTCGTGCTTTCGTTTTTCAGATGTATATTTGCTATATAAATTTGCTTTTTATATACCTCATTAACCCCCACCTCCACCCACCCAGAGATACACACACACACACACACACACAGGAACACACAAACGTATCAGCCTATAACTGCACGTGTGAAGTAAAAGATATTAGTCAGTCTGTTAACAGATTGTTCATTTAACATGTTGAAAAATGTGACTTATTACTTTAAACCTGACAGTTGTCAGTTCATTGGTTAGAAAAATCCAAACTGCTGTTAACTGAGGCAACACATTCAGGCTATAATACAGTCACTTACAGTCACTAACTTACTTCTAACAGTCTTTGTGCTAATTCTTAGTCTTGTTTCTGTGTACCAGAGCCCTTGTCAAATTATGCATAGTCAATTTAACTTAATGCTGATGCAATCTTTTTAAATTGTGCTTTTTTTATGCAGTTCCCCTTAACATCTTCATGCCCAGTGTTTTTATTGGTTTGTGTAATTTTTGCAAGGCTGACATTCTTTCTATTATTGATTTTTAATACTGATAAATCACTATACTGTATCATAACTGTATCATAGTGATTGCTACATGGTTTGACTATTGGGTTTCTATTAATCTTTACATTTCCCTTCAGACCCCAGAAACAATTAAGGTTAGCCTTACATGTTGTTTTGTAGTGATTTGGGGTGATCTGAGATGACAGTCAACTGTGGATCTCTAAATTTAATCTATAATACCAAATTTTCTCCCCCTGCTTTACAAAGATCTTTTCAATCTTGCATTACGTATCTGATGCGTATCACTTATTATTCTCTAACAGGTCTCTCAGTTCAGCTAGCATTAACCTTTTAGTAACCTTTTTATAGATAAAGCTCTTTTTGTTTTCTGCATTTGGTTATCTTATGCATAGTATAGCCTGCTTGTGTATTTTATGTATTACTTGTATTATATACTTATATGATATCAGGGGAAAGGTTAGGAATTACGTTTTTGTATGTACATGAAGTGACTCTAAACAGTTCTGTATATCATAATTTTTCTAGTTTAGCTTAAAGCACACTGAGATTTTTTTTGTGTGACATGAGTGTTTACTTTATAATCTATATTTATATTATTGGTATTTAGTGATTGGTGCTAATAAAGATATGGTTTAAAGCATCAGCAGATGCTTTTAATCCCAAGAGACTTGAGTTTAAATAAACAAAGTATTTAGGAGCAGGCAGGGGTTTGCTATCTATTGTGTTTTAGTATTACTCCAGTCGTACACGTACAATAAGACCAATGTATTGTTTTTTTTTAATGTCAAACCATTTGAATCTAGTAGAATGACTGGTTGACAGCTGTATTGTGTCTCATGTTTTACTCTAGAACTGTCCCAATAAATTACTGCAACTCATAAGTTTATGTTCCCAGCATAAAGCCTGGATTTGTGACAGCAAAATGTATTTTTTTTATAACTGACTTCATGGTAGGCTTGCACACAATGTCTCCTGTAAAATGACTACTGTAAACACACAAGTGTGTATTTATGTATTTCACCTTATCGTTATATTGGTTTGTAATGAGAACCTGAAGTAGTGAGTTGGAAGTTGCCACTGATAAAATATGCCCCTTACCCCGAATAATCATTTTGAATCTGTCTTTGATTTTATCCTGAGAAATGTTTATAGGTGTAATGGCTAAATTTAAACAATGACTGAATCCTATTTCAGTTGACACAATAAGATATTTGATTGTGACAATTTACTGTCATGAGTTTTAGGCTAGTTCTTCCCAATTTTACTGCATTACCTTTCTCCATCAGCAAGTAAAAGCAATTTATGACTGATTTATTGATTCTTTAAATCAATTTTGTGTCTTATGCGTCTCTTGGTTCTTAGCTAAAAAGCCCCTTGAGGAAAGGTTGTCATTTAAACACTGACTTGAACCTACAGTATGAAATTCCCAAAAGACCTATCCCCAATGTAGCAGTTGCATCTAGTGGTGATAGCTATCTCATTTCCTAAGTAGGACTGGAATAAAGCTTAAAAATTAAGCTGAGCCAAGTTTCAGATAACTTCCATTATCTGTTATCTGGTAACGGTGAAAAAAAAGTTTCCATATGACCTATTGGGAATTCCCACTGATGGAAATAAACTGGGAGGACGAGTTAGATTTTGGTCAGATTTTAGCAGTGCTGCAATAATATTTTTTTATATTACAGATATAAGAAATAGTCCAGTGGCTGAAGCAAGTTTCATTATGCATTAAGCAAATAAGGTTTTAACCATTTGTAGATAAATATGTATGTAATAATAAACAGGTTCCACACATAGTAAGTCGAGTGGTTTTGAACAAATTTGGATCTACCATTGCTCCTTTTTGTACATAGGGGAAAACCAGCACTCCCGATTTTACAAGTAACATCAAATATACCGCAGGCAGTGGCTGTTTAGCCTCTATCCGGAATGTTCTGAATCTAAGATCTCACCTTGTCACTAAATGCAAACCCCATGGAAGACTTAGTTCGGAGTCGGACATCATCCATTGCCCTGTTTAAGCACACTAGGGAATCTGCCATGGAACTCTCATTCGTATCGGTCTGCCAAGTTGGTGTAATATTCTCTTTATGAAGGATAGCTAGTTTGGTAACTTTCATAACACTGCCATCTTTTCCTACAGATCTGGAATATCAAGCAAATGATAAAGTTGACACAAGAGCATTTAGAGGCCCTTCTGGATAAGTTCGGAGGAGAACACAATCCCCCATCCATATATCTTGAGGTAGGAGCGCTGATGCTTTGTCATATAATGTCAAATGTCTGTGAACTCCTTTTAGGTTTGGTTGACCGGCTATTTGTCTGTCTGTCTGCCACAGGCCTATGAGGAGTACACCAGCAAGCTGGACGCTCTTCAACAGAGAGAACAGCAGCTCCTGGAAGCCATGGGCAATGGAACGGACTTCTCCTGCAACTCCCCGACACCCTCCATCCTGGAGGTCAAAATGGGGGGCTGTGGGGGCAGCGGTGGGGCCCAGGCGTTCCCGTCAGCCCCCAACACCCTGGCCGTCTTGCAGACGCCCGTTGACTCCCGTGCAAACCCTCGCTCGCCCCAGAAGCCAATAGTCAGGGTCTTCCTTCCAAACAAACAGAGGACGGTGGTATGTTGGCTGTGGCCTGCTTGTTCTCTTTCTAGCTCCTGAAGGCCTATGTGGCCAAAATGGCCTCAAGGCTTTTGAGTTGTGATCTTGGCAGGCTTTTATACCATTTTCTATAATGGGTAGGTAAATAAACCATCCTTAGCCAAATAATAATTAAAAGCGTGATTGACGGCTTATTTTCTCTGACTCGAAACGACATAAAACCGCACGGCCTTGGCTGTTCTAGCCCCAGTCTGAACTACATTGTCAAGCGAGCTCAGAATCCTGTTCTTCAGGGCTAGAAAGAGGTCAAGTTATTTTTGTGTGTTAGACTACTAGAAGGCGTGCTTTATGTCACAGAAGCACAAAATCCTGGAGTTGATTCAAGACTTGCATGTGCCAACATGCGTCGTCATTGTTTTCCCACTTGTTTTCCAAGGGAAGGCTATTTCGAATGTTTGCTCTGCAACAGGTTTGACAGTGTGTGGCCAAGGGAGATGTATAAATGTAGGTGACCCCTTTACTTTGATTAGCTGCGGAGTTGGAGACTTTTATATTGCGCCGCTAAATGAATGCCTTGAAAAGAGCAGGGAGCACGGATGGACGCACATTATTCTCCAAAACCATGCTGTTGTTCCAGGTTCCTGCCCGTTGTGGGATGACGGTAAGAGACTCTCTGAAGAAAGCTCTCATGATGCGGGGTCTCATTCCTGAATGCTGCGCAGTGTACAGGATACAGGACGGGTAAGGCACTGCATTTATCAGGATAAAAGTATTCAGGCGCATACATCTCATCTAAAATGTCTCTTACTGAAAGATGCCTATGATTTCCTTTTCTCTACAATATCCTTAGTAGAGTATTTTTATTTTTAACATGAGGTCACCGTGTGGTGTACACGCAGTGTCGATTTTTTTTTTCTCCAAAGATTGCTTCCCTAAATGCGCCACCACTTCCTGTTTTTTCAGAGAGAAGAAGCCCATTGGTTGGGACACGGACATCTCCTGGCTGACGGGTGAAGAGCTACATGTTGAAGTGTTGGAGAATGTGCCACTGACGACGCATAATTTTGTGAGTAGGATGTGATGCCTCGTAGAAAAGTGCACTAGCTAAAAAGGCGCGCAGCCCGCTGTTCTGTCTTAGTCCCTATGCTAGTCCTGCTCTGATACTGTCAACACAGGACAGTGTTTGCCTTTCGCCTTCAGTGTAGGGGTATGCAAATAATCCATCTCACTTAAAGCACTCTTGTCAGACCATTTAGCCCTTTGTTTAAACTGCGTTTCAACTACTATACATAAATTCTGATATTCCGGCTTCAATAACTCACAATCAAAACATACAACAACAAAAAAAAGACACTGACAACTGATTCCGAACTGTTGAAACATAACAAATCAGCTACAACCTCTGTTTTCTTTGAATTTGTTACGTTTAGAAAGCTTACTCTGATCTCTATGGCTTTCCTGAAGAGCGGAATACATTCTTGCGCATTCATTTAAAATGATCTTGTACATTAAACCTTAAACTCTATTCTGATTATTCTGTGCTGTGTGTGTGTGTCTGTGTGTATTCTTTGTGCGTGTGTGTTGTGTGTTTTGTGTTTGTGTCTTTGACCAATAGGTGAGGAAGACGTTCTTCACCCTGGCCTTTTGTGACTTCTGCCGGAAGCTGCTGTTCCAGGGTTTCCGCTGTCAGACGTGTGGCTACAAGTTCCACCAGCGATGCAGCACCGAGGTGCCGCTCATGTGTGTCAACTATGACCAGCTAGAGTAAGTCTACGTCCTGAAGGTCAGCCTCTGTGCTCGTGGTGCAGCTTTTAGCATCAGCCAGGAGATTTCATGCTATTTGGAGGCAAAACACTGTTCATGGATTCATATGCATATTGTACGTGTTGGAACTACCTTACTTTTTCAATTATCATAAAGATATTGGGTTTTACGGGTACCTTTACACTTCCCTTTTGGATTATTGTGATTTTATACACCTGTCGATGTTTGTTCCCCTGCAGCTTGTTGCTAGTGTCCAAGTTCTTTGAGCACCACCCGCTCACCCAGGAGGAGGTGTCCTCGGAGGGCACCACCCCAGTGTCTGAGGTCTGTCCGACATTGCCGCCGTCTAATTCCAGCGGGTGAGTCCTCCACCTTTACCGCTACCCATCGTGATCGCTTCAAGGTGAACAGTTTTCCTGTGGGTGGCTTACAGCATTAGCTTCCTGATGCAGTAATTACCAGTACACGTAGGGCTTAAATGCCCTAAACTTGAATGTTTAATGCCCCTTTGGGATAATGAAGAGCTACTTTACTTGGGGAAGGTTTAAAGGTACACTCCTCAATTTGTGTTTTGAATTATCCTTGTGGTTGAAACCGGCATTACAAAAACGTATCTTTTTAGAAACCCAGAAAGCGCATGCCCCTCCCACACCTTGATGCCGAGTGGCTCGCATTCCTCTCTACCCCTCCTCCTACAGCACTTGTATGCTCACATGTTCTCCACCCCTCTCCCTATAGCCGTGTGTAACGGAATCAAAGAGTGCACCTTTAATCTAAAAAACAGGAGCTTACAAAATACTTGAATTGATACACAATGGGGTACTTCTGCGTCAAATAAGATTTTGTTGTGCGTACCTTTTTTGTTGTGCGTACCTTTCCTTTACCCTTGTACTCTGGTGCCTCCAGGTCCCTGTGCCACGCCAGTGTTTCACCGTCCAAGTCCATTCCCATCCCACAGAGTTTCCGGCCCAGTGAAGAGGACCACCGCAACCAGTTTGGCCAGCGGGACCGCTCCTCCTCGGCGCCCAACGTCCATATCAACACCATTGAGCCTGTCAACATCGACGTGAGTCTGCTGTTTGTTGTTGTTTTCCCGCTCCAAAAATCAACACGCTGCCCCCTCTGGCGAAGCCAAAGAACAGCAATGTGATGGTTCACTAATACTAATACAAATACATTATATGTCAAATATACAGCATTTGGACTTCTGAACGTGTTTCTTAACCTAATAAGAATATCTAATAAGAATACTTATCTTATGTTATCTTAACTTCCTTCTACTCTCTCTTCGTTTCAGGACTTGATTCGAGATCAAGGTTTGCAGAGGTCGGACGGAGGTGAGAGTTAAGCCAAGCTGCCGCGTGTTGGTTGTGCAGCTTTGTCCCACCATCCTGCGTCTTGTCTGCCCTCTTTTCTGTGTCTGCTAAGGCCCTAGAAGTACCGCCGGTTGGGGGGGGGGGGGGGGGGGGGGGGGGGGGGGGGGGGGGGGG
>JAODLI010000016.1:282602-298858 GCA_027575585.1 Percopsis omiscomaycus
AACACGAGTTACCAAAAATGTGTTTTTTCCACTTTGTTTTTATGTTGGAAAGGAGTAAGAATCAGTTAAAAAAAAAATTTTTTACCCAGTCAAAAAAATGCGGGTCTGAAGGGGATAAACCGTGCACGTGTCTATTTGCCGGCGGAAGTTATCATCGGCGCCATGTTTTTTCAACGATCAGTAGGGTGAGCACATGCATGAGGGTGAGTATCTCTAATATTTAAACTAAACGATTTAAATCAATCTTCTTATTTTTTTTTAATAAAGAAACGATTTAATAAAGATGTATGTATTTGTTCCCGCAAGGACTTATATTGCCAATACAATACACAGAGCAAACCTACTTAACCTAGCAGGCCATTCGTGACCCCGAAACACTTCACGGTCGTGGCTAACTTCGCAGTGTTAGCATTACTTCCTTACTAGCATTACTGCCATTTGGCATGCCATTATTGTGCCACACTAACTCGTTATTTCCACATGTACAGGTTACTTGAGACGAGTATAGCCAGTAAAAGACAATGTACCCGAGTACTCTGACGCAGCTCGCACGGGTTAACCCCTTCTGTGCCCCACTGTTCACATTACAAAGAGCTGAAGAACAACCGCAGAGCCATAAACGCAGTCTGGCAGCTGCTGCAGTTGCTGGTAAGTTGTTGTCTACTAATACGTCCCACTGTCTTTCCATCATCAAATGTCTTTACATTTTGCTTTTTTCAGCATCTTTTCACTTTAATTTTTAATTTTTGACTTAAAATAACGGGATAAATTCTCAAAATTGCGAATACTCTCAAAACATCTGCATGTCTTCATTACCTCTACATGGTCAGTAACATTGTGTTGCTGTGAAATATTAAGCCCCGCTCAGTGAAAACTAACAGCAAGGGCGGGTTTTTGTTCTTGATAGATTCTGCAGTGAGCTGTGAGTTTGGCTCCTCAAAATATTATGCTTTGTGTGGCTTTGGAGGAATCCTCAGTTGTGGAGTCACACACACAGCTATTGTGCCTCTTGACCTGGTGAAGTGCCGTCTCCAGGTCTGTGGTGGAACTCTGCTAATAACTCTGTGGTTTTACACTTTGTGCGCCAACACCATTGAAAAGTACATAAAATGTTTCATAAACATTTTATAAAACCACATTTTACCAAAATCTGCATCCCTACTCGGCTTGAAAACCTGTGAACTAATCAACTTTAACAGAGCTTAGTTTTTCTATGTCAAATTATTTCTGGTGTTCATGAACAGTCATTAATACTGTTTTTGTTCTTTAGGTGGACCCTGCAAAGTACAAGAACATCTTCAGTGGTTTCTCTGTCACCATAAAAGAGGATGGGGTCCGAGGGCTTGCAAAGGGCTGGGCTCCTACCTTCATTGGCTACTCCATGCAGGGACTCTGCAAGTTTGGCTTGTATGAGGTGTTCAAGACCGTGTACAGCGACTTTCTCGGGGAGGTAAGTACTGAATACATATACACCACAATTGTTGGTTTATTTTCTGACTTGTGGGTTTTTCAGTGTAAACCGTTGCCAAGACACTGAAACCCTACCTCCGTCAAGAGATCCTTGGCTGCCATTTTATAGTGTTATGCTCCACTGTGGATCAGTTCAATTTTTATGACCGATAGCCGTTGTTAACCGACAAGATTAAAATGTAGCCTTGCCTACCATTTTCAGAATAGATGAGTGTCTGTGACCCATTAAAATAAAGAAATATGCATACGTAAAAACTGATATTATGAATTGGTCAAAATTCGTATCTTCTGTTAATTATGAACATCCCTAGTTTGACTTGTCTCTTCAACCCTCTCATGTTTGTTCAAAACAGGAGAATACCTACCTGTGGAGGACATCTCTCTACCTGGCAGCCTCTGCCAGTGCAGAGTTCTTTGCTGACATTGCTCTGGCCCCCATGGAGGCATGTAAAGTGCGTATCCAGACCCAGCCTGGTTACGCCAACACCCTGAGAGCGTGTGCTCCCAAGATGTATGCTGAAGAGAGACTCTGGGCGTGAGTAGAGATTTACCGTTATAGATTATATAAAATAAAGGGTTGTTTTTGTGCCCCGCTCAAGCAATTACCAAGGCAATGGCGGTTTTCATGGCACTGGATATGCACCCTTTTTCAGTAAACTACTCATTCCACGGATTCAACTAACTAAGATCTTTAGTGTTCCAAACTGTTGGTTATTAATTAAAACCAAGAAATCGTTCTACCCTCCAACACGCTCCTTAGATCCACCTCTAGGGGGCCCTCCTGTGCTGTTGCAGCTCAGAGGCCCCTAGCAGCTTTCCCGGCTGTACAGTTTGAGGTGCTTGAGTCATTAGCGTGTGAGAACAGTCTACCTGCTCCGTAGCCCGCACTGCACTGGCCCCTGACGGGACGTGATCCAGTGTAGACATGCTGGGGAGCGGACATTCAGTTTCTATATACTGCATTTATACAGCTCTGGAAAAAATTAAGTAGTTTCTCTATTTTACTAGTACATTTTATGTAAAAATTGTAGTAGTCTTGATTTGGTTTTTTCCCCAGAGCTGTATTTTTTTCTTCTTTCTATTAAAAATGACACTAATAAAAATGTTCCCAAATGTTCTGTTTGCCTTTGCTTTGTGTAGTTTCTACAAAGGTGTGGTCCCTCTTTGGATGAGGCAGATCCCTTACACCATGATGAAGTTTGCCTGCTTCGAGCGAACGGTGGAGCTGCTTTACAAGCATGTTGTGCCCAAGCCTCGCAGCGAGTGCAGCAAGTCTGAGCAGCTCGTTGTCACGTTTGTGGCTGGTTACATCGGTAGGTCCGAGTCCTCGGCAGACACTGCTGCCACATGACTGCAGTCTTAATGGCAACTCGTTTTTTACGCACCAGATCTCATTTTGGGCATGTGGCACTGCTATTTATCTGCTTTTGGATGTTTGATACAGACTGCACTGTCGCTCATTAGCTCCTTGTGTGTTTTCTCCCCTGTCCAACACAGCTGGTGTGTTCTGCGCCATCGTGTCTCACCCCGCCGACTCTGTGGTGTCCGTGCTCAACAAAGAGCAGGGCAGTACAGCCATCGGGGTGCTCAAGAAGCTTGGGCCCAAGGGTGAGTAAAGTGGCCATATGGAAACTCCCCTCTGCATTAAGAATGAACCAGTACGGTTATTTTGGGTCTGTCTTCAAGGCTTTTCTAAACATTGCTGAGTGAATTGGTCTTTAAGTCAACTTGAGTAAATATGAAGGGAATGTATTGTCTGATTCCTAATGCATGTAGTCAGTTAAACACGCTCCTTAGATCCACCTCTAGGGGGCCCTCCTGTGCTGTTGCAGCTCAGAGGCCCCTAGCAGCTTTCCCGGCTGTACAGTTTGAGGTGCTTGAGTCATTAGCGTGTGAGAACAGTCTACCTGCTCCGTAGCCCGCACTGCACTGGCCCCTGACGGGACGTGATCCAGTGTAGACATGCTGGGGAGCGGACATGTAACTCTAAAGTGTACAGTAGGCGTTAAATGATCACTGGGCAATGTCAAAGCTTAGTCTGGAAAAAAACATATATACTGTATGTTTAGGAGCTCTGTGCTAATGGCTATTCATCCTAAATGTTAACCACTTATCCAATGTCCAAACCAGGCGTGTGGAAGGGTCTGGTGGCCCGTATCATCATGATTGGCACGCTGACCGCCCTGCAGTGGTTCATCTACGATTCTGTTAAGGTGTACTTCCGCCTGCCCCGGCCCCCTCCCCCAGAGATGCCAGAGTCCCTGAAGAAGAAGCTGGGAGTGACCGAATGAGACCGGTGGCCTTAAAAACCCTTGCAGCACACCCAGCCTTTCAACTGTCCGCTCATCACATGGCTTTCTTGCCCCCCCCCTCCCCTCCCACACACAGCTGTGCTTTGGCCTACCTCTCACTGGTCACTAGTGGCCAGACATTGATTGTGACACTGGGATTTGGAGTGAGGACTACCTGAACAATAATGGGGCATGATGTGAAAGCTTCAATAAAAGATCCTCTTTTACCCAGTTGTCTCCAGACCTGTGAGTTGCTACTGCTAGTCCTTCTGTTGTCCATAAAGCCCGCTATGTATTCTAAGGAGAAGATTGTACCACCTGACTGAGGTGGCTGTCGGACTGCAAGGCTTAGTTGAATAAATCCAGTAGACGGGAACAGCAGCCAGGAGTGAGCAGGCACACAACATACTAGGGTAAGTGCAGTTCTGCTAGAGAGGGAAGGAAATGGTCCTACGATTGCTTTTCAACTGAGCATACTCTGCTGTCTTTAGTGATTTTGTGACTGTTTAGCAAGTTATCATTGTAGGCATTAAAACAACCCCCTTTTCCTTATGAAGAAGATATTGGGACTGTATTCACACATTGCAATACGTGCTTCTTTTGGGTATTCACAATGTTAATTTTCATGTTGGCTTACCATACAATCTGAATTGTTTAATCTTATGTTCACTGCTGTGAAATTGTATTTATCTATGTTCTATTTTGTTTGATCATGTAGGTGTATTTTATGTGAGAATTTCCCCATAAAGATTAGGCATCATAAAAACCATTTGTTCTTCCATTTTCTCTCATGGATGTCTTTTATGATCCTATGTCGGTGGTGTTTCTCATGGGGGGGGGGGATATGCATACACTTTGAGGTACTATGGGGGTACAAATTAGAAAATGTCTACTGAAAACACAATCTTTTACAAGTTTCTATTTAAATAGGAATATCAATAAATTAGAAATTTAGGCTATTATGTGTTGGTGATGTTTTGCAGCATATGAACAACATTTAAAAAAGTTTTGGTATTTGTAAATAATTGAAAGGGGTACAGAGGCCAAAAACTGAGAATTGCTATCTTGACATCTCAGTAACAATCCAATAAAATGTATCGTCTATATATAAAATATATTCTATCACTGTTGTAATGCCTAATGCATCACAGTCTATAAACCTTTGAAACTGATATGTATATTTCATGTTGTAGCTATTAAAGGCATTATAAATTGATAAATCTATAAAGTACAACTGTAGGTCATAGCTGATGGATTTAATGTTTTTTTACACCCCATTAGCAACAAGGTTAGTGGTCAGGTGAGGCGTGGGTATACAGCAGATGGAGGCAGTGTTAAGGGATTAGAGTAACTCCTTTAACAGTCTGCAGGCAGTCAAGTTTGGCATCCGATTAGTGTCTCTCCGTTTGAGGAGAAGGGTGGAGGAAGAGAGTGGGTCCAGGATCTGGGTCACATGCGCTCTGTGCTGCAGCTGACTGGATCCTGTCCTGGCCCGGCCGATTTGCCCAAGAGCATTCCAGGAGGGGTGTGGCGGATGCAGGGGGTACTCGTCTGAAACACGCCATAGGGTCTCGTCTTAGTCTGTCATGCTGATTACATGGTGGTATTTTTACCTCGTAGCTCGGAGCATCGCCAAAGAAAGCAAGTACTCTTTGGCTGTTCTTGTGCCGTGTGTCTGTCTGTGTCTTTACGTGGAGAATTCCGTAGAAGGATAACGTCTGGCATCCAGCTGATTCTGTGCTGGGTTTTGCCTGTGTAAATAGGCTACTTTTGGGGGTTAGAAGGGATGCTTGTTAGTGCTGGTCAGATGCTTGTGCGCCAGTGTTAAACAGTTATGTTTGTCACTGACCAATACTATTAAGGTTTACCTATGCTGGCTTCTTTTCTGAATAGCTCTGTTCTTCCTCCCTTTAACCCCTCCTTCTGTCGCTCTCTCCAGCACTAAAGATGACATCACTTCTTCAGAAGCTGATCACACCGCTGTTCAGTGGCCCCGCTGAGCCCCCCAGAAACAAAGTGACAGTGGTGGGGGTGGGCCAGGTGGGCATGGCCTGTGCTGTCAGCATCCTGCTCAAGGTAAGGGTCCCACTGTGCAGAGATTACCCTCCGGGTGTCACAGGACAGGTAATGCCATCAGTCTGCTGGACTGACCCAGGATTACTGATGTCTCGGTGTGTGTCCAGGCGTTACGCCATCACCTGGCCTCCTGCAGTTCAGCTTGCTGAAAGAAAACAACAACCCAGCTCGTATAATTCAGCATAACTAAGCAATGACTTGAAATAAGCATTTCTGCTTATCTTAAGTCATTACTTAGTTATGCTGAATAAATTGTTGAATAAGTGCAGGGATGGTCATGTGCATGGGCATGAGATTAAGATATACACAGTATTTTTGTAACACTGGTTTCAACCACCAGGGTAATATATTTTAGACATTAACCTAAATGGGGATTACGTTCAGATAATAATCTGTAGGTGATACCTTGTGGTGTGCACACAGGAGTTAGCTGATGAGTTGGCCTTGGTGGATGTGATGGAGGACAAGCTGAAAGGGGAGATGATGGATCTACAGCATGGCAGCCTCTTCCTCAAAACATCCAAGATAGTAGCCGACAAAGGCAAGTGTATTACCGCCGTCAGTCCGTCTACTGTATCTGTGTAGCGGGCCCGGCGTTGCTCAGCAGGCCGGGTGCTGTCTCTCTCCCTCAGACTACTCTGTCACTGCCAACTCCCGCATCGTGGTGGTGACGGCGGGCGTCCGTCAGCAGGAAGGGGAGAGCAGGCTGAACCTGGTGCAGAGGAACGTCAACATCTTTAAGCACATCATCCCCCAGATTGTCCGGTACAGCCCCAGCTGCGTCATCATTGTGGTATCCAATCCAGGTAACCTAACCCACACACACACACACAACGAGACCAAATTTGGGGATCTGTCTGCGTGATGCTGTAATGTCGAGTGCTCTTTGCCCGTTCACAGTTG
This sequence comes from Percopsis omiscomaycus, assembly GCA_027575585.1. Classification (NCBI taxonomy): domain Eukaryota; kingdom Metazoa; phylum Chordata; class Actinopteri; order Percopsiformes; family Percopsidae; genus Percopsis; species Percopsis omiscomaycus. The sequence continues at coordinate 289,343 of JAODLI010000016.1, forward strand.
ACGTGCTGACCTACGTCACCTGGAAACTGAGCGGCCTTCCTAAGCACCGCGTCATTGGTAGTGGCACCAACCTAGACTCTGCTCGCTTCCGGTTCCTGATGGCTGACGCGCTGGGCATCCACTCGAGCAGCTTCAACGGCTGGATCCTCGGAGAGCACGGAGACACCAGTGGTGAGTAGACGAGGAAGCCAGTCCCTCATACGAAGGGCCTGGGTCCACGTCCCTGTGACCGCAAGCAGTAGCTCTGGTAAGCTCTCACTGCCCTATAGATTTACACGAGACGAGGAAATGGTATTGAATGTGGTAATGGACAGACCCAGCTCTATGAGTGGGACATGTAGAGACAGAAGGAAATTATGTCACTGTGTCTCTAGTGCCCGTGTGGAGCGGAACCAATGTAGCTGGAGTCAACCTGCAGACATTAAACCCCGACATTGGCACCGATGACGATAGTGAGAACTGGAAAACGATCCACAAGAAAGTAGTGGACAGGTAGGCAGACATTCACACAGTATATATGCCATAAATACACGTGCTTTGTGAGATGCATAGAAGAAACAACATGTAAATATAAATTTAATAGGGTAAACATTGAGGTATACCCTTTTTCAGGAGGTACACAATGAGGTATACATTGTGTACCACTCGCACAGAGCAATGAGAATTTACTGGCCACATTGTGGCCATAGGATGGCAGAGGCATGAGCCAGTAGGGGGCGTCAGAGAAAAGGCCATAGTATACTAGGAACACTTGTGTTTCTACTACGGCACTGCAAGCAAATGCCAGTATTTCACTGCGACACAGAAAATAGGACAGAACATTCGTGAAAATCCAACACAATGAAGAAACTAGAGGATTCAGTGGCATTTCCATCCACTACTTTTCAGAGTTTCAGAATTCAGAGTTAATACACTTGATTCGGCATAGCTACATGCAGAACACACCCCTAAACAAGGACACTCCTTATGGGAAGCATGTTAAAAAAAAAAACGGATAATTGTAGGCGAGGGTGTACCGGAAGGTTGTATACTGTGGCCTTATAAGGCCAGGCTGAACCTGGCCTTAGTCAGATGGCTAGTGATAAACAGCAGACACAACTATGGTGTTACTTGGCCCAAAAAGCAGGCAGTGTCCAGATCTCCTTCCTTTCCCTGTTTTTACTTATCAGGAAACACAGATGTAATAGTATTCATTTATCATACTTAAAAAAGTAAAGTGATGCAGCAACAATTCCAATTTTTCTCTGGTGCATTGCTAATGCAAGCAGGCTCCCAAAGGCACACACAGTTTACAGAAACCACCAACAGCAGAGACTTGATACACCAGGTCAATTGGCAGTCGGTAATAGCTGTGGGAATCAATCAATTTCACTTACAAGAGCCTTGCTTACTTCTTGCCTGTGTTTTGGTAATTGGAATGAATGTTTTGTTGTCCTTAATAGGCCTTGTGCTGCAAAAAGGCCTGTTGTGAATGTGTTAACACTGTGAACAGTACTTTTAATGGTGCTAGAATAGAGTTGCTAGCAATTTAGTAATTATTAGTGTAGCATGAGGGTTACATAACCAGCCATTGCAGTTTCTTTGCTGGGTATAGAGTTCAATCTGGGGACTGAAGATGTTTAAAAGTTGTTTTTTTAGCTGACGCCGAGCAAAGAAACACACACACACGGTCATATCTGATATGCTGTAGGTCTATGTGTGATCATATTGAGACCAACTAAATGAGCGCAGGAAGCCAACACAGTTTTACAGCATGGCATGCAGACCACCAACTGCGCCATAATGAGCCATTAGGGAAATGCCACACACTGTTGTGTACCTGCCTAATGGCTTAGGCTCAACTTTGTATTAAATGTTGCTATGATGTATGCTGTATAACTATGTAGAATCTTATGTGTGGCTAACCTGATTTGACATAGTACATTTGTCATAGGCAAAATCTAAACTGCAGATACATTTTAATAACTAGGCTGTGATTGTTGTTTTTGTGTAATGTATTTTATAGAATTGTTTTTCTTTATATTCTAAATACATATAAATATATATGTATTTAGAATTATAATGTGGCCGATTATACTTGTTCTCAGGCGTGTACACATACTGTTTTGTTAGTCTCTTTTGGGTATATGTACAGTTTTCAACCCGAGAAGCTGTTTAATTAGCCTGTTTTCCTGTTCGTACCATTGTACTTACATCACTTTGTTGTATGCAGGATACTATCAAGAATCAAATGTGTGCAGCTGTAGCGCCCAGCCAGTGACGGTAGATAAACCCGTTATGTATCCCCCAGTGCCTATGAGGTGATCAAACTGAAGGGCTACACTAACTGGGCCATCGGGCTTAGCGTAGCCGACCTGACCGAGAGCCTCATAAAGAACATGAACAGGATTCATCCCATATCCACCATGGTGAAGGTGAAGGCTCCTCACACACACACAACTATTCATTTAGTTCATACAGAAACATCATCCTTTAAACAAACTACTCCTATACCAATTATTTGGTATGTACCCAATACGCTGTCCATAAGAAGTTATTAGGGACACCTTTATAATTACCCGTACTTCAGAACATAAATGCATACATTTGTGTATTGCATGTATAGTGAGTGTTTAAAGTAGGTCATAAGTAATGAAGGGCAGTGTTGTGATAGATATAAGCAATAAATATTGATTGACAGGGCATGCATGGGATCACGGGCGAGGTGTATCTGAGCCTGCCCTGCGTGCTGAACAGCGGGGGGGTGGCCAGTGTGGTTAACGTGACCTTGACTGACGACGAGGTGGCACAGCTGCAGGCAAGTGCCACCACACTGTGGGACATCCAGAAAGACCTGAAGGACATCTAAGTGATCAGCAGGGGGCGACATACCGTCATCTGTCTGCTACATCTGACAAGTTACACAGACACACCGGTCATCACCGGCTGTCTGCTCTAAACTCTCAGACACATGAGGTTCTTAGATAGAAGTAATCTCTGCATACTCAGAGGCAGTTGCTTATTTGCACTATGGGGAGTTCCATGTAGTTTAGGTCAGGGTTTCAGTGTCTTCACACGTCTGGAGAACAGACCAACCATGTCAATGTGAATTCAAAACTAAAAAAACAATCTGTTAATCATTATGCTTTGATGTGCAATAAAGAGAATTTGTTGCTACTTAAACATGGAGCATCGTCAGTTATTTAATTTCTGTAAAATAATTTGTAAATACAAAGAAATCCCTTTGTACTAAACTGATTCCACTACATACAATTGCAATTAAGTCATTTAGCAGACGCTTTTACCAAAAGCGACTTACATTTACATGGTAATGTAAAATGGAGCAAATAGAAGTTGCTCAAGGAGGCTTACAGGTAGACCAACACTGGGGTTCGAACCCACGACCTTCCGGCTGGGAGTCCAACACCTAGACTATCCTGACTACATCACAACACTCTCACAATGAATGGCAACCAATCAACAAAAAAAAAAAATGTACACTTTATTTTAAACAATGTTTAAAAGTATGCATTTATGCAGCCTGAAATAACCTAAATATAGGCATCAACGGCAGATAATCAGCGATCACTTAAATATAAAACCACTATTTACTTCAAGTTTGTCTTTACAAAAGTTACAGAGAAAACATTTCTCTGAAATGGCTCTGCTTTCTTCAGATAGGGGAATGACTCAAAAAGATGACACGTTTTCAGTGTCATGACTGCAATGACACCAGCATGATCTGTAGGCCACCCAGTAGGCTTCTGGCCTACTGTGGGGCCTACTGAACATCTGTTCAGGTCAGTCGGAGTATAAGCTGTTGTTTTCAAACAACCATATAAAATTTTCAGTAACACATCATTGAGAAACCAAAATACTTTCTGAGTGCCTGCACAACCTAAAAAGCGGCTGCTGTAACAAGCTCCAGACTCTTAAGGAGGGATACAAATAATCCAGTAGTTGGTCCAAACATGTCCATTGTTAGTAGTTGATAACGAGGGGAAATGGTGCAAAACAGTGAGGCCTGCTTTTGACTTAGAAAATAAAAGTCCCATCGTAACAATATCCAATGGCAGCAAGATATAAAACTTGTTTCCTTTAAACGTCAAGATTTCAGTCAAAGATTTGAATATTTCCTTTCTTTGAAAATAAAGATATTTGGATTTACAGTTCTAATCTTGTACGGGGGAGCATTGAACAAAAGGGAGCTTGAGTCAAAAACAGAAGGTAGAATAAATACATTTTCTCCTGCAGACTGAAACAGTTAGTTGTTATACCATATTGCTGCCCTCTCCAACTTTGTCCACCAACTGAAAAAGAAATAAAACAATCAAATGTGATTGTAAAGGTAGCAGCAAATGGTTAAAAATAATGTGCACAACGCAATAGACTATGACCCCCAACAGTAATCCAAAGTTCAGTGAAAGGCTGTACAGAAGAAGTTAGAGTACCACAGTGATCTTAGGCAATTGATGGCTAGAGGGATGTACGGTCAACAAGTTAAAGTGTGCCAACTGAAGAAGCACTTTACTTCATTGGTCATACTTACACTACTTATCCCCGGTAAGTTGAGTAACGAGCCAAGGATAGGCACCCGCCGGATGAAGGCTACTGCAACTGGGAAAAATCCCCTGAGAGAGAGAGAGAATGATATGAGACCAATTGTTAACAGTAACTGAGGATATGATGTAATGTTAAAATGCATATATTCGAGGCCTGACCTGAATAAGAGAAAGAATCCATAGATCTCAAGGACTACGCCAATGATTGGCCAGCCAATCAAAACTACAACTACTCCTCCCAGGAAGAAGCTTGTGGCTTTTACTTTATGTCTCTGGAAGAAGAACCTGAATGTGCGCTCAAGGCCAATGACGAAGGAGAGTCCTGCAACAAATAAAATCTACACACACAAAAAGGTCAGAATGTGAAAACGCACAAAAGGATGTCCAACTTGGCACAAACTGGGTATCTATTCAAAATGACTTCATAACTGAATCATAACTGATTCGAAGCCACATACAGGTATACAGATGGGTTTTAGATCAACTCACATTTCCAATGGCAAGAAGAGCTTTATCAAAGAATAGCATCATCCCAAAGAAGAGAAAAAATATCCCGAAACCCGTCAGTCCCATTCCTATTTCTGTGGAATATTGAAAGTGAAAGGAGGAATTATATGCCTTGTTGTCTCGTATACCTATAACTCGTTAGCAGTTAAAGTCAGTTCAAGAGTTAACTTACATGAAAGCAAATGAATCAACCTTAGTATTGCAATTCATTTACGTATGCTAGGCTAGCTATATTTGACACTAACCCAATGACATAGATAAAGAAAACGGGGTCTTACTTTGTGAGTCCGTCAAAGAAATCATTTTTTCAGGTGTTGAAGAATTGATAAATAAATGATAAATCAGAAAATTTCAGTTTAAATCAACCCAGATACTTTCAATTGGCGATTGCTAACTAAACCGACAGTAGCAGGATAGAGTAATAAACGAAGAAGCTAGCGCAGCCACGTCTTCCGGTGTTGTGCTGTAATTGTTTCTCGGTCTACAAAAGGCCTACATAAGGTCTGTTCGTTTTCAATAAGACGAATGAGTCAAGCAAACCACTTAGTCTGACCGAAAAGCTATGGAGCTAGAAAGGCGACATAGACTGAGATTAAACAAAGAATATTGTGCATAAGGAACTGAACCACAGTGAATGCAAAGAGACACTTTCGGGATGGCAACATTTTCGTCACGACACCTGTACCATGTACGCACGCACCGTCAAAACGCCGGTGATTTTGTGAATCACGGCTGCGCAAAATGCAAAATAATTATAGTAACAACAATAATACATGTCAAGTACGTTATAAAGTTGTAGTTTCGAATTTTATTAAATGTTATAGCTAAATATGTTGTTTTTAGTGATCATCTGGGGTCCAGAGACGGTAGGATTTTTAACTTGTGTGTGTGTTTTTTTTCTCCTGCGCAATCTGAACCGCCGTGAACCGCGGATGCGGAAGCGTTGCTGAGAGCTCCTACATTGTTCGCTCAAATTAGACTTGGGCAGCACATACTGCTTATGCTCAAATGTATTTGTTCTAATATGCATGGTTTGATAATTAACTGTAAAGCAAACTAAATCAAGCTGCAAAGTTAAATTGTATTAACAAAGTATGGGTACTGGTTTCGCCATTCTTCTTGTTTTTGTTGGATGCTGTAGCAATGTTGTGTTTCTGGAACTTCTTGTAAGGCAAGTGAAGAAAGTGAACTATTATCTATCTTTAAGGTCTTGTTAACGACGTGTTTTGAAGAACGTAATGAACCTAAGACAACCTTATTACTGCTTTCCTAACCACTTAATAACGGGTAACCCTCTAGTAAACATTAGTATAGTACTTTATATAAGTTGGTGGTGGTAGTAGTAGTAGTAGTTGTAGTCAGTTGACTAAATTTTAATTCTCAACATTTTCCTGTTTGGTTCCAACCTCGTGTGATGTGATGTGATCCTTAGAGATTTTCCAGGATGTGGCAACATTGTGACCTTTGCTCAGTTTGCATTCATTGCATTAGAGGGGTTCATCTTCGAGACACATTTTGGGAGAAGGAAACCAGCAATTCCTATAAGGTATAATCATTCAATAATGCGATTGTAAACTTCCATTATATAACCAAAACAGAAAGCACATACTCTACGCCAATCATGCTGTTTGATTTTTGTTTTTTTCCCAGCAATTATGTGATCATGGTGACCATGTTCTTCGCAATCAGTGTGATTAACAACTATGCCCTAAACTTCAACATTGCTATGCCATTGCACATGATCTTCAGATCTGTAAGTATTCTTGTACTGCCATGTTCTTGATCAAAGCATTGAAGGGATTCTACCACCCCAGTCTACTGTCCATTGCCGACAACATCTAGGCCTGGCATCTCTGTTCACTACTGTCTCTTCACAGGGATCCTTAATTGCCAACATGATCCTGGGTATAATCATACTGAAGAAAAGGTACATGTGCTTTCTGTCACTTCACCACCTCACAGTCAGTTTCTCTAACCAACCCATGACTTGGTCATTCTGTGTAAAAGCCACTTGCATACATAGCTCTACATTCAGTACCTCTACATTTTGTAGCATAGAAATGCACTTTTCCAGGGTTCTCTCCGTCAGTGTGGCCTTCTACTCCTTACAGGTATTCTGCAAGTAAATACTTGTCGATAGTATTAGTTTCAGCTGGTATCTTCATATGCACCATTATGTCTGCAAAACAAGTGGTGAGTGCTCCACTGCTGATTTTGTGTGTGTATATATATACACACACACACACACTGGATTACAACAAATAATGGTCTTCTGCAATTCTTTGTAACTGGTCTTTGCCATTACAGAATTTGGCTAGTGGAGGATCTGAAGAGGAAAATGTCTATGCCTTTATGCGCTGGCTTTTAGGTGAGTTTACGGGTGCGGTCAGTGGTTAAATGGCCGATCCCATAGTACAAGGATTAATTTCCCATTGTATAAGGATTTGTATAAAGGTTTATTTTCACACTCCTACTCTTTGTTTTCTAAACTGGCAAACCGATTTACTTTGGATCCGGAGACACCGCAATGTTCCATATATTCTGCATATGCAAATACAAGAATTTTTTCTCTGGCATGTTATCCATTTTTGTGGGTTCTTGCAGGGATTGCCATGTTGACATTTGCTTTGCTGATGTCTGCAAGAATGGGCATTTTCCAGGAGACATTATACAAGGAATATGGCAAACACTCCAAGGAGGCCCTCTTCTATAATGTGAGTTTTTTTTTTTAAATCATTTTACAAACCAGGAACATTTGCAGCTCACAAAACTAATTGATTCACTAACAACAGACTGAATTACTGTATGTGGTCAAAAAAATAATTCAGGCTTTGTTTTGTCCTTGTTTTTTAATCAACACTTTTCCATTTGTTTGTCAGCACTTCCTGCCTCTTCCGGGGTTCCTACTGCTCTCCACAGACATCTATAACCACTGTATATATTTCAATCAAAGCAGTGAGTTAATCTGTTTTATATACAGCACTTTACAAAAGTTTGAATCTACAAATTCAGTGTTTCTTTTAGATTATTTTTCTTTAATTAAATCTTTGTTGGAATTAGGAACTAATGCAGGATTTCAGTCAATTTCAAAGCTTTAAAAAAATCATCTTACCACTGTAAATAACAATGTCCCCTTCTAGCTCCTGTGGAGATTCCTGTGATTGGTCTAACACTGCCAATATTGTGGATCTACCTACTGATGAATGTCATCACACAGTATCCTAACAGCAACAATGGACCACAGTCTCTCACTTGTTTACCTAGCCCGCATACTTGCAAAAATCAATTCTATTCAGTCTATTCTAGTAGCATTTAGATGCTGATGCTATGAGCCTAGCATTTCTTAACTAGGAGTCTATTTTACACTATTACTTAATATAATTTATATAAATAATATATAAACAAGAGCATTCCATTAACATTGTGTATATTTATATTGTATATAGTCTATTTATACAGGAGGAGAGAGGAAAACAAAATGCAGTACTGCAGCAGGATTCCATCCTAGGCTAGCAGGGTAGGTGATTCAGAAAGGCGGCAGACCCAACAGCTTGGTTGTGTTTAGATACCATCTGTGGTCCAGATATTTCCTGTGGTCCAGTTTTTTGTACTTTAACCAGCTTCCATAGATACGTGTGTATCCGTGGTGTGTTCATCCTGACGACAGAGTGCACCTCGCTGACGGTCACGTTGGTGGTGACCCTGAGGAAGTTCCTCAGCCTCATCATCTCTATCCTGTATTTCCAAAATCCTTTTACGGGGTGGCACTGGGTGGGCACCGCCGTGGTCTTCCTGGGCACCCTGCTCTACACAGAAGTGTGGACCAGCGTTCGAACAGCCCTATCCAGGCCAGATGTGAAGGAGAAGAAGGCACAGTGACAACATGATATAGGGACCTGTACCTCGTGGTCACGGACTTGGTGGCAATATTTGTACAATCTAGGTTCTTGTTTTAATCCTTTTTCTTTTGAAGATGGTATTATGTAACTTTTAGGTTTCTATCCCTGGTTGTTCAGTGTGGACTATTGTAAATGGATGACCCACCTAGTCTAGTTGGAACTGTAAATACCTCAGTGCCCCCGCCTATTGCAAAGCTCAGAACATCAAGTTATTTTTTTTGAATATTAAGACTTTCTATTTATTACAATTGGATTAGAAGGAAATGCACACAATGTGGGAACCATAAACATTGTAACAAGTGAACTATGAGCATATCGCACTGGTTTTAGTTTATTATATTTTCAAAAAGAGTAGCTCGACGTCAATGTGTATTCATATCCCTACCTCCAGAAATACAATTTTAATTTTACTGAAAAGCAGCTTGTTATCCCTTGTGTAGTCCTTGAATTCTATATTTGGTCTTCCCATCCGTTGTGGCGTTCGTATGTATCGGCTTGTGTGTGCGTCTGTCTGTGTGTGTGTGTCTGCCTGTCTGTCTGTGTGTGTGTCTGTCTGTCTGTCTGTCTGT
>JAODLI010000016.1:313815-337859 GCA_027575585.1 Percopsis omiscomaycus
GAGAGAGAGAGAGAGAGAGAGAGAGAGAGAGAGAGAGAGACAGAGAGAGAGAGAGACAGAGAGAGAGAGAGAGAGAGGGAGAGAGAGAGAGAGAGAGAGAGAGCGAGCATGTGAACAAGCTTGTCGTTATACTGGGAATGACAGAATAGCCCAGCTCACAGCGACTGGGGAATCTAGGTTTTGTCAATCAGCTTGCTGTACCATCCTTATCTGCCCTCACATTTCACAATCTGGCCTGTGTGGCGGGGGCTATTTGCTGGTTAGCAGGCTCAGCAAAAGTAGACCAAGGGTGCTGCGTAAAGCTTATTGTCTGAACATTCGTCCTATCTCTGTAGATTCAAGATTTCTACATACACAGTGTAAGTCACCGTAAAATGACAGTTCACACTGTAAAAGGCACCGTACGTTACTGCAGGAAGGATCTCAAAACCCGTCAGTTGTGCCGATGGTGCGTCCGCGCTAACGGCGTCCCAGCGTTTCACAAGGCGTTTAGCTTTTTCTGAAGTGAAAGGAGAACTTGGGCAAGACTGAAACTAAGTTAGGCAACTGATTTTTTTTTTTTTTTAATTTAGAAAAGACACCTGGGTGTGTGTCTGTCAGAAAGCACGCTTGTGTGCTGCAGTTGAGCAGGATTGTACACACAGACCTTCTGACTAAGGTAAATCTAGTCCCATTGCTTTCAGATACTTCTTCTAGCGTGAGCGTAGAAAAGTCCAAAGCCAATTCATGATATCATATCACTGACACTTTAACACTGACAAATATGTACGTTGTTAAGTGTGTTTAGTTGTTATTTGTGACATACCTAATGTTCACTGTGTTGTTACTGTATATACGACATCCTTCTTAGCATGTTATTAACACGTGTATGCATTAGGTAGACACAGGTTTGTGTGTATGCATGCATGGTGGGTATGACAGGGCAAATAGCGACAGAAAGAGAGAGAGAGTGAACGCTTTAAGACATTCATGTGTGTCATTACAAATAGAGTTAGCAAGACGGCTCTGCAAAATAAACTGAACAACTAATGTGTGTTCTGATTTGATTATGAGAAAACACCTTACGTGGAATTACTCAATGTTAAAAATGCAAATCCTTCAAATGTTGACTGAAACTAGGCCTATTCGGCGGGTATTGAATCAATGAAAACTAAATCTCAAAGAGCAAACACCACTCCAGCTGTCACCGTGGGCGCAATGAAAGGTGGAGGAAATCCAAATAAAATGTGAGAATGGTCTAAAAGATTCAAAACATTAAGCCTCGCTGGCGATTCTCACCCGCGGCCTTCTCCTGTTTATAGGGCCAGCGTGGTCAAGGCAACGTTACCTCTGAAATCTAATCAAGCTCTCCTACGGGGCTAACAGGCATATCTCCAGCATTTACAGTAGTACGTGAAACCACGGGCAATCTGCTGTCACACAAAGCAGATGTGGTGCGTAGCCGTCTCGGAATCTCTTCCTCCATCCTCAGCGGGAAATAAAGAAGAAATGTTGATTGGCTAACAACCGGCAGCTTGTTTGACTCTGTCCAGCCAGATAAGAGCCCCCAGTTGCTGGTGACAAGTTCGGTATTGTGGGGAATCAGTTCTCAGTTATGTGGCTGAGTGTTGAATAAGGATGGCTAAGACTAATGTGTGGAATGCAATGCTAAATAACTGAATGCTAAGTCCTTCTTAAAAGTCACTGTTGCTGGCAAATCCCCATAGATTTGGCTCTGCCAGACTCCAGTGTTGGTAGACACACACTACACAACACCTACATATCTTTGTTAAAATCTTTGCTAAGACACAGTATGTTAAGAGGATCTTGAAGGGATAGTGGAGGGATTTTGACGTGGTTTATTGACTTTTAAGGTGATTACCTTTAACCTATTAATCATAAAAACGAAACACATATCAAATAAAGCCAAATGGATTCATTTTGAGTTACATGTTTTTAATGCAATAGCAACAGTATTAATATCTTATGTCTGATTATTGGCATGTCCTTTATGGATAGGGCCTAATCATTAAGCCAGTGGTAGTCATACAGTATGAATGGATTCATATAATAATAATAATGCAAATCTCTGCTAACAAAATGAAGACAAACTTAATAGTTAGTACCATGGCAATAGGGAACACAGATATGATTAGCCAATTGCTTAACGAAACCAAGCTAATGTAGTGTGACTGCAATGTAATTTATTTCTTATTTAGTTTGCCTAAATACTTTATGGCAGTCTTAACAGACAGGCTAATAAAACAATGTATCCTACTACAATGTCATTCTCGCCTCTAGGCAACTGAATTAAACATTTTTAGACAAGACAGACTCTTCCACTGTGACAATGAAAACAACCTTTAAAATAGACCTACAAAAAGGATTAGTGTGACTAAGTTCACAATGGTAAAATTTATGTGAAAATGGAAGGGTAAAGATGGCATCTGAAGAGTTATTTAAAACCCCCACTGGGTAACAAGGGTTAGTTGTACTGCCACAGCGCCCTGGAGCACACAGTCTGGGCGATGGGGATTGGTCAGTTGGTCAAAAAGAGGGCGGTGCAGATGAATTAGTGATTGAGGCTAAAGGCAGATATCCAGCAGTGATCAAACCCCTGGATGAGCTGAAGGGACACCGTTTGAAGTGATTACCACGTCACCCCCTTACTCTGCGCATAATTAGTTCACTTGGGGCCCTTTATAAAAGGCCCTCGTACTGGACGAGGGGGGGGGGGGACACACAGCGATCTAGCCAGCAGACCACAGGACAGGACCAGGAGACTTGGAGCTTATCTGACACGGTGGCCTGCTACTTCCCCAAGACCAAACGACCTGAAGAACCTCCGTTTTTCTGAGAATGCCACACATAACTGACTTTAGTTACTACACCATGCGGGACACAACCAGAGCTTCAAATGTAAGAATATGACAAAATGCAGATTGTTATTTGCTAGTCTGGCTGGGGTTTATTTGTATATGTATATACTGTATATGTGTATATCTATTATGTTTGATTTTTGAATGCGAAATGGCCCAGTATCGCCGAGTTTGCCAATTTATTTATCAACCTCCTAGGAAAATGTGTGTAGGAGCTGATACCAAACAGAAAAAAGAAGATGCACGTCGTATTTTTTTGTTTTTATAACTTAAGAGTTAGTGTTGATTCTTTTGAATCCTGTTGCTTACAACGGTCAACGGTCAAACATGACTCACTGTTAGCTCAATGTTAGCTGAGTCATGCAGTTGCTTATGACCAGGCCCTAGCTTGATCGCGCCCCTGAACTGAACTGTAACAGGTTAAGAGTGTCAATCATTTTTGGGTTCTAATGTTAAAGTGGATCACAGCGCTCTGACTGACTGGTTCTGGTGGGTTATCCGTTTGTGCCACAGGTACAGAACCACCTGGAGAGCTCCACGTTCCACCTCCACCAAGCCCAGAACCAGCAGGTCAAGCAGTACATGACGCTGGGCTCAAAGTTGGCCGCCACCGCCGCCGGGCCGGGCCATGTGGTGTCTCACCCCCACACGCCGGGACAGCCTCTGGCGGCCCTGCCCGTCATGAGGAACGGACACGTAGCATCGGTCAGCGACGGCAGCAACCCCAACAGCCCCGTTACCCTGCTCACTCTGACCGGCCACGACGGCGAGGTGAGCGGACCTACCGCTGCGAAACGAAAACTGAAACCAAACGTTTGAATCACTGAGTAGGGGATTGTGGGTGGTGGCAACTGTGGGTCAGAAGTTTTGAGGATTACACAACATTCCCTCCGCAACATTTCCCATAAATCTGTGCTCTTGTGTTTTTTTTTTTTAATCGCAGCGTAAATTTGTGCCGCTGAATTAAATGATTAAGAAATAAGAATGAGCCTGAGATAAAGTATTCACCGCTGCAGTCATCACGACTGGCCCTTTGTTTGGATGGGACCGTGTGTAGCTGCCCTTAAAGATACACGCCGTTTTCAAAGGACCGTCCAAACAAAGTGATGCCGATATTGATTTCCTCTCTCTGATGCTCATCAATAACTTCAGACATGCAGTCTCTGATGAGATAACTGCTTCAAAGGGAGGGAACTAGTTTGATAGCAGACACTTCCTGCTAACGGCACTATGTTCAGCCAGAGCAGTGAAGAAGCAGCCCTAGTTATTGGATTAGTCGCTGAGGCAGTTTCTTCACATCTTGTATAGTTGGGATTGACGTTTGACAATCGAAACACTGGGAAAGCATTTAAATAGGCTGGTATGTTTACATGTCCACGGGTACACTATAATGACCTTTTTCTTTTAGTTTCCAATGGATGAAGTTATTGATGACCTAATTAGTCTTGAGTCTGGTTTCAATGACGGAGGCTTGGATTGCATGGAGCCCAACATCATGATGCAAAATAATGTAAGTATGAATCACATTAACTGTTGTTTTAACACAAACGGAAAAAGACTCGAAAAAGACTTTAGCTCATCGAATACTCCTTTGTCCCGTCTGGTCGACGTGATTGGTTGTTGTGGTTAGGTTGCTTAACTAAAGATTTCCCTCTCCTGCCAAGGAGAAACAAGTGAAACAAGGAACCTGTAGGGGAGCTTCCTTAATGTTCAGGCTTGACTAGCTTGGGAAAAAGTGGGCCCATCTTAATGTGAGCTTAAGCTGTGTGATGAGTCAAAGTTCATTCGGTGGGGTTCAGGGCTTAGCAGCATTTCCCACATTTCACGAGAAGGATCATCCATTGAGAGTTAAACCAATGTCATTAGGCACATATTGAACCGCAACACGGTGGAAGGCTAGTTAGAGGTTGGTGGGTAATTGTAGCCTCAGCTTTGCCCAAGTGACAGTTGCACATTGGGCAGCGAGAGAGAATTCCCTCAGACTAGACATATTGAGATAGAGATCATCTGTCATCAAGTACATACACAAGGCTGACCTGCAGCAGTAAATAGAGCAGCAACAGACACAGTGACAGAGAAATGAAAGGGAAAGCTAAACACCGAATGAATGGGAGGAATGATTAGGAAGAGAGAAAGTTACTGAGGCAGGGATTAGGCTAATGCATGCTCTCCCCACGGGCTTGTTCAGACATAAATGGATCAATCCATCCCAATTAGTTATACAGTGCAATGCATCACGCCGTTTTGCCGTGTCAACACATCCAGAAGACGGGAGACGGATTCAACTGTTTACCATGAGGGGGGACGTAATCTTTCATTTTGATAAGCACTTTCCTTTCCCTGTTCGTATACTGCTTCCATCTTGCATAGATCCTGTGGGGGAACAAAACCAACTGCTGATGTTGAAATGTCGTAACTGTCCCTTTTCCATCTCCATCCCCCAATTTGACCTCTGCTTATCGCAATCTACACTTTGCAAGGCCGATTTCACACGCAAGGCAGAGGACAAAATCGTCCGCGCACGTGACGACTCTTGTAGCGCATTCCCAGAAATATACAAATGCGAATTCGACACACATGTGTGTCCGTAAGCTATAACTGCACATTCCAGACGCGTCCGTGACAAGGCCGCCTTGAGACAGAGGCGACGCATGTTTTCCCAGGGAACGCTGGCCATGTACGAAAACAGTTTTGCCTCTGTTCAGCCGGTTGACCCAGCTAGCCTTTTCATCTAATGGGATGGCTATTTTCAACACACAGCCTGTCTCTGTGTGAGGAACCCTTTCAAACGCAGGGGTTCTGATAATGGTGGTCTTAGTAGTTCAAGGCCCTGAGCCAGGTCAAACCAGAGGCCCGGGGAGGGAAGCTAGCAAGCTGCTGGTGAATAGTGGCCCTTATTAGACTAAGTTACAGCTGGTTTATCAGTTGTAAGACAAAGAATGGTTAAAATATGAAAGATCAGGATAGATGTGGCTGCAACCCATAATACAGGCAGCATACAGGCTATATTTACCCTGCCCTGGAGAGGGGTATAGGGACCCTCTTGCACCCTGCTGACAGTGACAAAGCCTGGGGCCTGGGGCTTACATAACTCCCTGCCAGGCTGTGATCACTTCATGAGCTCCAGTTCATGTTTGTCAATTGCCTTTGCTCCTTACAGGTCTTTTCAAATGAGCTAACAAAGGCCCATCCCGCAGTGCTAAAAACAAACTGTTGGTTTTGTGTCTTTGACCGAAGGTGTGAATGACATGCGTTCCCATGTGCCTGTGATCTGCTAATGTTCTTTGCACGATTCCCTGCTGAATGACTCTCTATTTTCTCTTCCCCCTTTCCTTTTCTCTTCCTCTTTCTCCTTCCTCTAGGTTTCCCTCAGTGGCAGCATGCTGGACGTCTATGGGGGTGAACAAGGTATGAACGCCCCTAATGCTGGAATGAGTCCCACCTCTAGCCCCACAAAGCTCACTGTAAAAAGGGAATACACAGGTATGAACTTATACCATAGCACCGAGCCACTAGGAAAATTAAACCGGCTTATCAGTAATCAGATGCTGGTATTAGATTTCTGCTTAAATTACAGAAATGCTTGAAGTGCTCTATGGAACAAAATTATAAAACTGATTTTAAAAAAAGAAGAAAAACCTGTGAAAACCCTTCGAATTTGTTGAATTATAACAAAACTAAATTATATACATGTAAATATCTTACGTTTTAAAGCAGGTATTACCTTTACAAGAATGAACGTGTCCTACCTAAAACATATAGTAGAGAATTAAACAACAATAACATCAGCACAACACACAGTGTCTTCAACACAAAGAAATGAAGTTCTGGAAGGTTTAAGGCTGACCTAGCAGCCATACAAGGACACCAATGTGCGTTTACTTGTGTGCGTGTCTGTCCTTGGCGACGTCCAACTCCAATTAACGCGTGTCAGGCAATCAGACAGGCGTGTTTTTAAGTTGATTTCTTGGTGTTAACAGGGGCCAGTGTTTGGCTAACAGCAGCTGCCCCAGCCGGCCTATAGCCGTCGGTTTGTTTCATAGACTGTAAAAACTATTGTGTCACACTGTAGAAAACAAAGAGCTCTTTGGGATATTTGTTATTAATGTCACGCATCAAGCAAAGAAGCCTAAGTGGTTTAGGAAATAGAAGGAATGCCTGAAGAACTCTTCACTCTCAACAAGAAAATAAGTAAATTACCATCCGTTTTATTTGAGTGTGCAGAGCAGACAATGGGCTGTTACACAGAGTTTAAAATGTCTTGATTGAATCAACTGAGACAAATTGGGAAATCCAATTTTGGGTGCCCAATTATGTAATTTGGAAGAATGTGAATGCAAATATGGATGCACTGGCATCTGTGCTTTCGCTCGGGAGAGATTAGCAAATTTTGCTTAACTGTCTAAATTATAGACTAAATGGTTTTAAAAAAGGGCACACAGTGAACTACAGAGACACCAGAGGGGATACATTGGGTTGTTTCAGTGTGTGCGTGTGTGTGTGTGTGTGTGTGTGTGTGCCAGAGGTCAAGCTTGGGTCTGTGGCACAGACTTGTGCAGGGTCCACACTCCGACTGACCCACCCCGAAATAACTGCTTGCCCGTCTGCTGACTGGGACTGTCTGTGGATATATGTGACCGTTGCCTTTCGGTTTCTAAATTAGCGTGCGCGGCTAATCAATCTGTTTCTCTTTGGGATCTATTTCCTCCCAACAGAACTCGACCCGAGGGTAATGGCCAAAGAACGACAGAAGAAAGACAACCATAATCTGAGTGAGTGGCTGCCACTAACTTTAACTCGCATACAATTTATCACCAGACATTCATGTTTATGGGCCTGCCGTAGCAAACGGCTAACCTCTGCCCTCCCTGTTCTCGTTCTGCTTGTTCAGTTGAAAGGAGGAGAAGATACAACATAAACTACAGGATCAAGGAACTGGGGACACTCATACCAAAGTCGAATGACCCGTGAGTTGAACGCTTTCACTTTTTTTGTCTTCTGCCTTGTGCCCACCTATACTCTTCATTGTGCGGCTTGGCTTGTCACTGGAACGTCTGAGCTAACTTGTCTGGCAGGGGAGACGTAATTGCAGACATAGGGACACTTTCTAAATGCTGCTCATTGCATTCAAATGAGCACTCAAGCACATTTCACTCATATTTCAAGGGTGCACTTGAACTGCCATTGTAGTCGGCGCTCCCATTTGAATTAAAGTTCGGGCGACAGCGAGGTTGACTGGTGGACTTGAATTGAAATCCACCGTCCATCTTTTGTAATTGAACTTTGCTCCAAATTTAAACATGAGGTTAGCGCTGCCGTCGCGCCATTAGCATCGGATAAGAGAGATTATTAGCATTGATCAGAGAAACGTCTCCCCGCTGCAGAAATGGACAATTTTTACCTCAGCTACCGTTTTTCCTTTTAAAAAGTATTAATATCTAAAAGAGAATGACCTGCACTATGGCTCTTTAAGTCTATTCTCCACTCCACTGTTCCTGCGTACCTTTCTCTCACCTATTTTTATTCGAGGATTAATTTTACCAGAACACGGAGGTTCAAGAATGGACTTTCCACATGCGTACTTAACTATTCTATTAAAATTCCCATTCAGTGCCCCCATGTAATGTCCAAGCATGAATAATTGCCCTGTGTAAATCACCAATTCTCCTCCGTGACATAAAAAATCTTTCTGTGTTAAAAAGGTAAAAAAAAAATATATATATATAATAATTTGAAGACTGTTCTGCTGATGTCAGGAGGTTTCAGGAGAAAGACGGCAGAAAAAAAAAAGAGCTTATGTTTTACTTCTTTTCCGCAGCGACATGCGCTGGAACAAAGGCACGATTCTGAAGGCCTCAGTAGAGTACATCAAGTGGCTGCAGAAAGAACAGCAGCACGCCCGAGAGATGGAGAGCCGACAGAAGAAGCTGGAGCAGGCCAACAGGAGGCTAATGCTCAGAATTCAGGTAAATAAAACAACGGGGGGGGAATCCCAGGAGTTTTGCTAGATGTTGTTTACAGCCACGCATAACATATGGCACAATTGAATACACCTAGGGGGAAATTTGACTTGGTTGCAATACAATAGACTAAGCTAACACACGACACGTAGAACAGTCTATATTCTGCACACTGATACACAATGATAATGAGCCTAAAGCCTCCGATTTAGTCTGGGCTGCTCTAGAGTAGTGTCTCCTTTTAAAGAGGAACCAACCCTCAGGAACAGCGCCCTCTGGAGGTTGAGTAGATGTCCCTTGCCGTACAAGAGATAGCAAAGGACATCCCCTTTTAGCAGTGGGAACCAGTCAGATAAAGCAACTGCAGTAACCCGTGTTCAACCTGTAGAGGGTGCTGTCACCGCTGTTTGATTTTAGTGTTTGGCCTCACTTTATAACATATCATAAATATGGCATGCTCCTACGATATGTACAGACTTTCAGTGAAATGTTGGCTCATAGATTATCCAATGAATGCCTTGAGTATATAATACTGTATCTATGGAGCATCTGTTTTATATTAATGGGGACTGCTTTGTATAAATGGAGGCTACCGAAGGATTAACCAATATTAAAAGGGAGAATATTAATTGCAATAGTTTTGTATATAAGCAACTTGTTTTTGGCGATTTGGTCTGACTGGGAACATGACATTGCTATCGTGTTAAAAGTCAGGGCTTCGTCATTCTCCTTTAGAACTGATTGCAGCCGATAACAAATGACAACACATAATGTTATAAAACACTGCGTGGGAATTATATGTGTCAACGCCTTCCAGAATGCGTTTTCTCCTTTACTTCCAACCTCAATGTGGTCACACTGGTGTAGGAGTAGGACACTCCTACCTTCCGATGCGAGAGCGCATCCTGTTGTCATGACCAGGTGTGTCATCTGACTCACAGGAAAAGTTAACCCCTCGAGGGATGTGCATTAAGTCAAAGAGCAGTGGGTGATCTGCTACAAAGGGCCGTGTACAGGGTATACAATAGAGTATAAACGCTGACAATCACACAAGTCGTTTTCGTAGGTGCCACAAGTTCAAGGGTGTGGCTTTAAGCAATCCCTGTCTAACTTGAGCTCTCGTTTCGTTTGCTTCGTTTCCAGGAGCTTGAAATCCAGGCGCGAGCCCACGGACTCCCCAACATGTCCTCGGGCGTGGCGACAGTCGAACTCTCGTCCCACCTCCACAAGCAACAGCAGCCGCCGCCGCTGCCCCAGCAGGCCTCCCAGTCCCAGCAGCCGCCCCGCTACCACGAGGAGATCGGCGGCGACTACCTCCAGAGGACGTCGGCCGCGGCGCCGGGCAGCGTCGGCATGGCACCGACCGCGTTCTCCGACCCGCTGTCGCACTTCACCGACTTCTTCAGCGCCACGCTCAAGGAGGAGCACCGGCTGGACGAGATTCTCATGGACGACGCGCTCTCGCCGTTCGGCGCCGACCCGCTCCTCTCCGCCGGCTCCCCCGGGGCCGCCTCCAAGGACAGCAGCCGCAGGAGCAGCTTCAGCTCCACCGAGAACGACGAGCTATAAAGAGGGGGGCCCCCTGCTGGCTGTGTGATCTCTGCTGTTAAAAGGACACGCCCGGAGCGGGTGACAGCCTGACTAACTTAGCGACGGCTCTGGGCACATAGTCGACGCTCCCGACTGAGTTTTTAAAGTACTGTATATAATGTATGTAGTTGTTTTTTAAATCAGGTGAGTGTAAGGGCTGGCAATAGACACCGCTCGGGCCTATTGTTTATTCTAACCTTGGCTGAGGGAGCCAACCAGGACCTCTGCCTCCCAGACAGAGCATGCATGCACAGTCCTACGACAAAAAAAAAGGGAGACAATTAACGTTACCGGTCCAGAACTGAACTGACCCATGACAATATTGCGTGCTACTGTTTGGTCAACGCCCTGGTAGCTGTACACTGTGCTTATATAACATGCTTAACCTGCCCAAAAGTCCTCTTTCTTATTATTTTTTATTTTTCAGAAGTGAAAGTACCATTGTTTTACGAGAGTATTTTAAATAATCACTTGTCAGGTTTGCGCCTGTGTGACGTTTCTTATCGAATACCAAGTTACTGGCCGTTTTTTTAATGAAAAAAATACGAAAAAAAGAAAAAATATCTATACTATACCCGCCGAAATGCATAACATGCCCTCTGTCTTGTCTGTCTGTATTTTCTAAATATATGTTTGTGTATTTAAATGTATTTTAATCTATGTATTCATAAAGTGTTATATATATTATTACGCGTGGGGTTAGAATAGATTGGATTTGTGCTTTAGTTCCTCTGAAGGGATTAACATATTGTAATCTAATCTAATCTAATCTAATATACTCATGACATGTTATCCTTTTTTACCTTTAGTGGGGTTGGGAAAGGAAAAGCATTAAAACCCCCTTTTTTTTAAAAATGAATCACAGTTGGCTTCTTCATGCACAAAACCACACAGTTAATTTCCCCCTGTTGTTACAATCCCGGGTTCGCACCACAGCCTACATAACCCCACAGGCCTGCTCAGCAGTAGGCTTGGGGCTGCTGGTTGAGTGATAACCAGTGATAATGTGATAAAGGAGGTACTGTGTGAGGCAGGCTGTTTGTGTTCCGATGAGCTCAGAGAACGTTTCCTCTCACGGGTCAGCTGTGTTCTCTTCGTAAAGAACGCAGTTTTGATTGAATATATACTTTATTCATACCTCAAACGGGAAGTTGTGACCAGGGTCAGCCATCTTGTGGCGCTTGGGTGTGTAGATAATGCGTTTTACTCCTTTCAACAGGTTGGGTGACTTACCGCTGGGCCTGCCAAAAGACATTAAGCGGTTGATAGACATAGTCATAACACCATGATACTTTTATTGCAAGAAAAAGCAAGAATGTGGGCCTTTCTTTTTTAGGCCAGAAGTTATCAAAAATTTTTTTTACAATGTTACACTAGATCCAGCTACAGTCATCATCCATTGAAGTATGATGCTAAATAATTAGGACTTTTGGTAAAGTCATGCATTAATAATAGAATAAACAGGCGAGACTGTAAAAAAGTGCCAGTGCATATCCTACACTCCTCATCAAAGCTTCTCCAAGTTAATGCTTAATGCAGAATGTTATTAGTGTTTCACACAGCAAAATCAAAAGATCCCTGCTTACAGCTCCTCCACAACTGTAAAATAACCAATCATTATGGACAGCCAATCATTACGGAATATAGGCCAGATGCAGCTACAAAGTGGAGAGTGGTGTTTATGGGTAATTAGTCAAGGTAAATATAGATTTTCATTACGGTGGAACACGGGGGAGGGGGATCTTGGAAAGAGTTGGCGAGACTCCAAATCATTTTCAAAGGGCTACATTTACAGTACATTTAGATTTTCAATGATTCCTCTTCATAGCACTCTCTGCTCTTCTTGCTAATTGTGTGCATGCATACACAAAGTACCCGAGTTTGGCTACAACTTTATGTTGGGTCAAGTTTTGCCGTAGTAAAAACACTTACAGAAAACTCCCAAATATCTAAATGAACCGTGGGAATACAGAGAACTCTCAAACAAAGCATTCCCGACTGAAGTGGAAAGCAAGAATAAAATCTCTAACTAATTCATTTCTCTCCATATCAAAGTGTACCGTGGACAAGGTTCAAGTTCCAGTTTCTCATAGGCTTCAAAGGGCAATGTGGTTGGATGAGGCAACGGTGACATCAGAAAGCACTTTTATTTGGAATATCACAGTTCATCAACCCCTGGTTTGATGAACTCACACAGCCCACGTCAAGAAAGCGGCGAGGAGGCCCGATAACACAATGGAGGAGACGTTAGCACCCGGACGCTATCAACACAACATTAACATTGAGACGCAACGCCCATTTAAGGTAAAGTTGTAATACTCTAAACCTCCTTATCTCTCTGTCTTTCTCCTGAGCCAGCTTCCCACTTACTCTATTAGCAGACAGGTTTGTTAATGTCCTTCTGGAACATGTGGTAAAAGAACCGTGCGCCTTGATAATTTTTCCAATCCTTCTGTTGTTACCGCTGCATGCACAGCAGATAGGTTACCTCACTTGGAGTGCAGTGTCACACCCAGACCAGTAGGTGGCAGCAGTGGTCCTCTAATCTAAACGGCACTGTACTTTTTTTTTGTGCCAAACAATAGCCCAAATAACTAGTAATACCAGGAATGTAGTTAAAATAGAAACATTCTGGCAGATTATAAAAAAATAAAAAATAAAAAGTTTCCAGCCCGTGTTACAACATTAAAAGAAGCAGTCATTCCTCATAGGTCAGCCTGTGTGCGGGACGGTTGACTGCCGGGCTGAGGGCCCCGCTACCAGCTCCACTACCCCGGTGCACAGACTGACAAATCTAAAGGAGGCGAGTGATGTTGTGAAGCTCACAGCGGAGTCGTTCTGTCACCAAAACAACACTGTCACCCCTGCTGCCAACCCAGCAACACTGATGCCGACTCTGAGGGGGAGAAGCTGTCACCTGTACACATGCCACAGCTGCCAGCTGCCAGCGCTTAATCACCATTTCACTGAGGTGATTCACTTTGGAGCATGACAAACACACACACACACACACACGCAGGCAAGGCAGGCAGGTGTGCACAACACACAAACAAGCCTAATCTGTGTGTGCCTGGCACGGGCACAAGCGCATATGCACATGCATGTGCGTGCTGTGTTATCGCACGCTCGCGCGCGCACACGGGTGTGTCTCATTGCACCTGGTTGCCATGCATCAGCCCCATAGCGTGAAGTTGGGGGAAGAAAATAACCTTCTAAAAGCCCTCATCAGGGGCTGGACTGTGACAAGAGCGGAGCACAAATTAGGTGAAATTTGAGAGGGAATAACAATATGACAGCCGACAGTGAGCCTCCAAAACATCGGGTGTCACATCTATTTCGAGCCCCGCGACTGAGAGCCGTCTGACAAACAACACTTCACTCCTTCTCAGTCAGTCAGTCACCGTTACCCTTGGAAAGATTTCAAACCAGCAAACCGCCAATCCGGGGGTCCCCTGACTGAAAGTATATACGCAGAGATATAAAAGTGACCAAACAATTGAGCATTATTGTGCCGCCAAAAAAACAACAACACAGCGTCGTTCCCCGGTGCGTCGACGCGCTGGAGACGTTTTATCCCACGATACCCCGGGGTATTTACCGCGCGACCGCGCCCTGACCGGTTCCCGACGAGCTAACTCACGTCACCAGCCAGCCAGGCCCCGCGCGTATTAACGACGGAACACGAGAGAGATGAAGAAGAAGAATAAAGGAGAAAAAAAGAAAAGAAACGTCTGGGTTTTTTTGGGAAAGGGGGCTATAAAATTAATGCGATTTCCAGAGCTTTTATGAATTGAGCCAGATGCCAAATACATAACTTCAAACAAATTGACTTCCAATTATTGGTGCCGCGCACCACTTCCAGATGTGCCACAGATGGGGGGACTCCGGGGGTCGGGGCTGGGCTGACCGAAGGTGTCCCAGCCCGTGGCTTTGTTTCACTCTGCAGTAAAGTGGAGCTGTGTGTGTGTTTTAAATCAGTTTGGGGCGTGGGCCGGAGGTGAACGGAAGGACAGCGGGGTTGGGGGACAGCGGAGCAAAAGCACGTCATTAGGAAAATGTAAATCCTCGCAGCGCAGACAGTGGAGCTCTGTGTGCTGCTTTAACGCAGCCCCATGTTAGGTGAAGGCAGAGCGGCCGAGACTATGGAGACTATGGAGACTATGGAGCTGTATCCAGGATTTTGGTGAGGTGTGTGTGTGTGTGTGTGTGTGTGTGTGTGTGTGTGTGTGAGCGGGTCAGACATGTAAATGTTAATGTGATCTCTGCTCTGTGTTTCAGTGTCGGGGTTACATTGTAAAAAGGAGCAATTATGGGGCTCTTTTATATATATTTTGCGTACGTTATGTGCTCACATACATTATATAATTACTAGGAATATTAAAAGGGAGTCACAAGGTTTGGCGTTCACTTGTTAATGAAGTGTCAGTATGTGGGGGGAAAAAAAAAAAAAAAAAGTGTAATTTGATTAGTTCTGGTTTGAGCCGAGTGAGAATTCCAGCAGGAATGAAGGACGACACGGGGGGCACACCGTGTTCTTATCACGTCCTCGGGCGAAACGGACAGAATGCCTGGCGGTGCTACGGTGTCCTGGGAGGGTCACGGCTCTGGTGCCATTAACACTGCGAGCCCCGGGGAGCCAAAATGGTAGACGCAGGTAAGTTTGGATTCCACACAGATGCAGCCATCGGGGGGCCTATCCACCGGTTACAGGCCCCCCCACCCCCCCCACGGCACCCCCAGGTCCCCGTTCTGATAGCGGAGGCTCCCCAGAGACTGCCCACTGCCCCCGCCTGTCTGTCCATATCTAATACAGTCTATTCAAATAGAGAGGACAGTGGACCTCTGAGCTGCATTTAATACCCTGGCTCTGTTAAAGAGTTCCCAGCTAATCCTGCTCACCGGTGGTCCCCGGAGGTCCTGCCGCTCGCGCCCGGGCCGTGGACGCGCGCGCGCACACACACTTTAAACCCGCGCGTGTCGCGCGGGTGACCTTGGGCAGGATGGAAAGCCTGTCATTGATTTTGTAATTCCAGACAGGCCACCTCCCCCCTAACTAGCTAACCGCCACGAGAACCCCTCTGCACCCCTCTGCACCCCCCCCCCCCCACCCCCCCAAAGTCCCCTTTAGCGAGCGCTGCACAAGGGGAACGCTCAAAAAGTCGGTGTGCGTCGGATATTTTCGTATTTATCGTATTTTAACATTTTTTTTCACGCGAAGACACCAGAGGTGTATAGAGAGTGCAGACATGTCAGCTTCTGTGTGTGTGTGTGTGTGTGTGTGTGTGTGTGCGTGAGTGCGCGTGTGTGGGCGATCATCATTACCAGAGTAAGATAATTGGCGCCGTGTGGACCCCGCATTTGGGCACTCTTGATGGGCATCATGTTTGCATTATTCATGCCCCCCGCCCCCCTCCACACACACACACACACACACACACACACACTCCTTCTATCTCTCCACACAGGAGATAAAGAGGCCTTAGGAGCCAGACTCATCTATTATAAATGGGTAATTGTTTATTAAATGCAGGCCTGACCCTATTATGCCTAGCGTGGCTGGTGAGCAGGGTGCGTGCTTCTGGGAGATCTGGCGGTTCCCCCGGTCGAGCAGGGGAGGGCCGGAGTCACCAAGACCAGTAACCGGGCCTCCAACAACCGAAAAAACAGACTAAAAAATATGACAAACATGAGGGCAGGAGGAGGATGATGATGATGAGCCCCGGTGGCCTGAGAGGTGTCTTCCCTCCTCCTTCCTCCTGCTCCCGAGGCTCGGGAGATAGAGGAGAAGACAATGGCCGAGGAAAAGAGCCGCTTTACCCTCTCATTCCGCCGAGTCTTAATCTACCCGCACGCCTTATCCTGGGCCATCCCCGCTCCAGGCGCCGATGCGGGCTAAAGCTTCCAGCCGGGTGCGGTTTGTCCAAAGCGGATTCATTACCCGCGATAGGGCCGGAGTCAGCCTGCTAGAATGTCAGCGGTTGAAACTCCCAGACCAGGGTGGGGGGGGGTAGAGTTGACACTAGAGGTCAGTATTGTCACAGAGTTCAGAGAGCTCCAGTCGTCTGCTGGTAGCTGAGATAGGGGTGCTTATAAGGCAGAGGCAGACGTTGTTGCTAAGGGGACACCGGGAAAAATAATTCAGGTTGTGGAAATGAACTGAAATGAAATGATCAGGTTCAGTTAATTACTCGGCAGCTTGGGCCAATCATCTTAACTTGCATCGAAATCGCCGTTTTAACAGGGACGGCAGATTTCCTAGAAAGATATTTAGCCAACGCTTGCTTTAAACAGTGTATATAAAGTAAGGCCAGTCTAATGGATTAGATAAAATACACGTAGCATTCGGTAGCAACGACGCAAATGAACGTGCTATTAGCAATAATAAAAGTGTTGGCGAAAACAGTCAGATAGCAATTTCCAAAACCACAGATTTAAGAGGTTGGTAGTGGCGAGATGTTTCTCTGGCCGAGATGTTTCCCTATCACAGGGTTTCATAAGTATTTTTGTTAGCAGCTCTGTATAACTATGTGAGTGACAGCTGCTCAAAACCAAGTAAAGAGGGAAAAACAGTAAAAACAACTCCCCACACTGTGAAAATGAGTCAAAATACTCGGTGAGGACGCTGTGTCTGTCTCGCACAAGACAGTGGGGAGAGGGAAAATATTGCCTGGGGTCAGAGGGACCGCTGTGCAGTGGCATGATATAGTGATCTGTGAGATGGCAGGTCGACAGTTATTGGCTGGGTGGAGAGTGATTAACATGAGGTGTTAATTAGAGGGTCGCTGGGAGTGTGTGTCTAACAATACGGCTCTGAACAGCCCCTGCCTACACACACACACACACACACACACACACACACACACTCAAAAACACAGCACACAACTTGCTTTCTATTAAATTGAAAATTAATTAGACAATTAGCGAGGAGGAAAAAAAGTCTCAACTCCATTTTGCTTTAAGTTTTAATCAAACGAGGAAAAAAGAGACACTGAAATAAAAAACAGTGTGAGCAGAAATTTAAATGTCCTGCAACAAGACAAATTTATGGGAAAATTAACAAGATTATTATTATCTTCCTTTTTACCTTTGTTAGTATATAAGTACAAAGTTGTTCTTAAAACAGTTTTAGTTTAGCTTAAGTGTGTGGGTGAAATAGTGTCATAAACACGAAACAAGATAACTCCAGATGAATATAAAACACAATAAACTCAACAATTGAACTGAACAGTTATTTTTCTGCCTCTGCTGACCTGACCAGTGAAAATACCTACTGGTTAAGACGGCAAAAAAATAAAAAATAATTTGATTTTCAAAACAAATATTAACTCTCAATTTTAATATGTAATGAAGAGGAACCACTTCCCGGGGCAAGTTTACACCGCGAGCGGGGAAGTGACAGACTGACGGACGTCAAACTGTATTTATCCAGCAGCATCCAGACCACTGATTAGACGGTTCCGCGCGGTGTTAGCACCCCCCCCCCCCTCCCCGGGGGGTAAGAGAAGAGACTCGGAGCCATTTGAATAGGCGTATCTGGTTCCTGCTTGTGATCTGTAAATCATTCCACAGGCGCCAGGTGCCTGCCAAACACCGTGCTCCGTGGACGGTTTGTTTTTTAGGGGCCTGATGATGCGCCGGGATTGGCGGCCGCGATGACTGATGCCTTGTCACAGGGCACGGAGACGCCCGTGCCAAAGCTCCAAGCAGTTTACAGGAAATAAATAGGATGTAATTAAAGGAGGGAGGGGAGCATTGTGGCGATGACACTCACGCACGCATACACATTTCCGCAAATGTTAGTTGCCATGCCTCCTAATACCCGCAGAGAGGAAAAAAATACCTTTTTACTGCATTACGGAATTTGTCATGTTCAGTTGGAGCTGTCATATGTGGAACAGTCTGTGCTAATGTGCGTAATCTGCTTTGCAACACATCAATTATGATGGATATTGCTCCGCCGCCATGCTTCTGAGGGTTTTCATGCAAGCCTGCGGGGGAAATCCGTATTTTCTTGTTAGGCAACCTGTTTAGTAAATAATCACCCACTTTGAGCTTTTGTTGTGTGCGTGTTTGCGTTTGTGTTCACATGCGTGTTTGTGTGTCAGCCAATTCGTGCCGCTGTGCTTTTGTGTTCAAGGAACACCGTTCGAAAACCCACGTAACAGACCAGCCTAAAACTGTTTCCAATGCAAAAACTATAAATATTATCAGTTCCTTATGAAATTATTGCCATAGCTGGCTGAGCTAACAGAGTCATATTTAGATCTCACACTGTGTCAAAATACAACTGTATTTTTTCTCTTCCTCAAACAGCCTCTGTCAGATTTTTCTCTTCCCTCTTTCCCCTTCACCTCCTTATTAACCTCTCTCTCTCTCTCGCTCTCTCTTTGTCTGCCTGTCTCTATCTATTCCCTCATTTATGACCTCACCCTGCCTCTGTGTTTTTAAATCTTTCCTCCTGTACTTTTCCTTCTAGATATGTCCCTAACAGGGCCACTCCTATATTGGGAATAAGATTCCTTCTCTCCCCCCTCTCTCCCCCCACCTTCCAATCTTTTCCGGGAGGACGTAGATCAGGGAGGAGGTGGATATAATCCTATAGCCCCCCGTTTATCCGGGGGATGTATGATCGAGCAGGGCTTTAAACCACCCACTTTCTCTCTGTCTCTCTCCCACTCCCTCTCTCTCTCTCTTTGTCTAACAAAGGCCTGTTTGATCTGGTGACCCTGCACTGGAGAAACACTGGAGAATCAGTCGCTATGGGCGGCACCAAAGCGATGATGTTGGTGAACGCGAATTATAAACAGGCTTGCTGTCCTCCCCCCCCCCCCTTCAGTCTTTGCTACTTTATAAGAAATGAAAAAAACATTTGCCTTTAGGTCTACAACTTCCTGACCTTAGCCACCCGGAAAAAAAAATGTGGTTCATGAACCACTTAATTTTGACAGCATTAGATGATATACAGCATAAACAGCACTGAAAATTGAAAAATATATATATTCGCACACAGTATATATATATATTCACATTTTATTTATGATCATCATAAAATGTGGGATGTAATAAATAAAAGTAATAATAAGTAATAAAATAAAGGGATTAGAAATTCTTTAATTTCAAATAGGATCCACAGTTTGAGAACCACTGATATAGTAGGCTACCACTGCACATGCACAAGGCACAGAATAGGGGAAAAGTATTTTATAACCCCCCCCCCCCCATTGTGGCCACGTTGTTTCCATATGCAGTGTAACACCCGAGAAGAGTTAGTGCTGCATAATAGGCCTGCTAAGAATGTAACGGGCATGCCTGCACTGAAGCATTCCATGGTCATTCCATGGTGGTACTCGCTAGCTAGCTACCAGCTTCCCATGTTAATCCAGAAGGGACAACACTAAAATACATCCCTTTACATTCCTGATGAGGATGTCTCAGGTCAGACCTATTCTATCTTGGATGCTGATGAACGCAGTTAAAACGAAACGGTGCACGTCATGTAACTCAAGTAACGCTTGTTTTCAGGTTTCGTGTGTGTGCTTTTGCGAGAAAAAAAAAAAGAGTTGAAAAGTTTTTCAGTGAGAAAGACGCCCCTGGATGTCCTATTTACTCCGTGCAAGTTACTCTCCCATTTTCCCATAGAGCCCCTCGCTCCTCAAATAAATGAGTCCGGATTTGCATCACCACACACTGTGTTCACACTGGACACGTTTTCTGGTGAGGAGCTCCAACATTGATGGACGCTGTGTGTCAATTTTTGACACAACACGCCGCATTGTCCCTCACGTATTGGGACTCCCGCACTAATAGGCTGGAAATGTATTTGTGTTACCGCGCAGCTTGACGGATCATGACAGTAATTACAGCTTGACATTGAGTATTTGATGCCGCTTGGACGCGGTGTGAGTGACAGTTATGTTACTGTCTCTCTCTCTCTCTCTCTCTCTTCCTGTCTCTCTTTTTCCAGCATACTGACTTTATTTCTGAGGCCGCACTGGCATCAACAGCTAGACGCTACAGCTAGATGCTAACCATGCTAACGCAAACGCAACACCGTTTTAGTGATTGGTGCGATTTGCCGTTGCCACACTGTCGTGTCGAGAGAGAGAATACACACAATGGACGGGAAGAAAGAAGGGTGAAATATATTGTTCAAATTGTCTGGTTTTGCCCAGATAATTTGGGCCAGAACTTATACAGTACTGTTATTGTCCTACATGGTGTTATTAGTGGGGTTTCCATTTACATTTCCCCCCCCAGCATTCAACTACGGTGTGATATGTTTGTCCAGATTGGTTCTGTTTTTCACACTTGTATTAACAAGATCTTTTTTTAACCACTTGTTGTTGCACCTGCAACTATATACTGTACAGTATACGCATGACTGATCGAAAACACACCTGTGGAATGGGTAACTGTGCCAGTAAACTCAACAGACTGTATGCTGTACCTCTCCGTTAAAATGAACACATGCCACTTGTTTGTGTTTCTCTTTTTGCCATAGCTAACCACAACCAACCTACGGCACTAAAGAGTCATGAAACATCTCTGGGGGAACATTTCCCGGGTTGTTTACCCGAGTAACAAAAGTTGATTTACTGTGCCTTTTAAACAGAGCGACACTAAATTGATGGTGTCTGACTGTGTGAGGCAGTGCATGACAGGGTCATAAGGGTTGGACTGTACATTTATATGAGCAGCAGGGCTGGTTTTTTAATGTAAACCAAATGCCTATATGAACACGGGTAAAAGAAAGAAATCGGACAAAGATCTATCAGGCAGGCCTGTAGCCGTCACTAATGTGTATCATAGCAAGACAGGCGCACAGAAAAAGGGGTAAAAATGCTTTATTTCGGCTCACGCCTCTGAATATGGAGTCTGGATCCTTTTGTCAGTCTGACCGGATGTCTCTGGTTCCGTATGCTCTCATACTCTTTCTGGCATGTACTGCTCGTGCTTAGATTTACAGCTAATAACAACAGCGCTGGGAGTTGCTCATACGTGTCATCTCAATAAACTGCTCGTTTGTCAGCCAGGATGTTGCACTCTCCGTCACGACATTCCCGTCTTGTTTCACCAGGTTGACTTTCGGGGCGTGGGGATTTCCCAGCAGCCAAACAAGCAACCGTCTTGATCCAAAACAGCTGGGTGCCGGGGCCGTGATACCCGTTTAGTCTGTGAAATCAGCCTGTGCAAACAAACACCTCACTGTCTCCACGCCAGTGCATCTGCCAACCATTAGAACCCTACATCAGCTTCTAGGGGCAAATCATCATCCGCTCAAAATAAACCAGATCCTATTTCTAGGCTAACAAATAAACAACGTGTGCTCTTTAGGCGTCATTATTCATTATTAGAGATGATATGGCATGGGTAGGCGTGGTTTAAAAAGAACACCTGCGTTGCCGGCCCCACGAGAATGAATTGGACCGGCCCTGGTCTGCATACCACAATCCTCCTGGGAGAGACCAAGAGCAGACTGCAGGTGTACATGCCACGAATGGCAAAGTGTCTTTCAGATATGCAATTACTTCATATGTTATTCATTCATTCGCATTCATTTATTCATCAATACGGGCGATCACACGCGAAAACAGAAGTTCAAAAGTGTTGCGAGATGTGCACAATGTGTGAACCCTACTTTTTTCTTGTTTAAAGTTGTGGAGAAAAGTTATTTTACTCCGACACATGGCTGGCAACTGAACGCTCTCACTCATTACAACGTGGAACCGGCAGGCTGATGAGAGAGAGGGAGAAAAAAAACGCTGCATTAAGCAACTCCGGAGTGTCAAAGTGATTGAAGTTAACGTGTGCCGAGCGCCTCTCCCGGGAATACAAAATTGTTACAAAGCGAAGGGAAAGGCTTTTAGTGTCACCGGTAGAGAAGTGAAAACGCCACTGTGCTTGTGCAAGGACTTCTACTGAGGGTTACTTCGCTTGAAGAAAAAGCTCTTCATCGACAGGGAAGAGGGAAGCGGGGGTCGAACAAAGGGAGAAGAAAGAAAACAACCCAGAAAAATAAAAAAGGCCGAACATATTGGGAGGTGAGGAACGAGGAAAAAGAGCGTGTGTATGAGGAAGAGGAGGGGGTGGTGGTGGTGGGGGTGGGGGTGTTGGGGTGGTTGTTGCTGGCATATTTTGGTTGGCACCCCTGCCTTGAAAAAGTCGTCTGCAACAGGAAGGTCTAAAAGTTAATTACATCAGCCGTCCTGCCAAAATAAATGTCAGCCCCTGATGCGGTCTGACAGGGACTCGGGTTGAGTTGACACTATTAGAGACTCTCCCAGTCAACACTCGACTGCAACCCTCATGTAGGCGCCATGCCGCAGCTCCTCGCTCGCGTCAGCGGCGATTTCTAAGTGCCGACAAAGTGCGCATCACGAAAAGAAAAAAAAAAGGTTTCATGTGCATAAAAATATCCCATTAAATAAAATGCTATGCGACGTTGAATTTGTTTCAGGTTTGTTTAAGGAGCATCTAAGATCTACATCTATGTGGCTGTTCGCCCCCCCTCCCTTACAGCAATGTAATGGGGTTATTTTTACAGACCTTAAGGAAGGTAGCAGGAACTGGGTGTGAGCTGACAGTCGTTTCGACGTGTGTCGAGCGGCTGAATCCGGGACCCGACTCTGTCAGCACATTTTCAACTCGGCTCAAAGAAATGCCTGTTTGGGTGTTTTTGCACGCATGTCATTCCACTGTATGGGAGCCCATAAGTTTCCCCAGTTATGTGTGTGTGTGTGTGTGTGTGTGTGTGTGTGTGTGTGTGTGTTTTAGCAACTATGCCTATTTCCATACCTGCACTATGCTGTTTTACCCCTGGCTAGATTAATTAAGAAGGCCTCTCAAAACTCAAAATAGCCCCGGTGCCGAGCCAGGCCAAGCCGGCCTCCTAGCTGGCCCACACGCCATTGAGCCTCCAAGCCATGCCGGCCTTCAGAACACTATCTTCCATTACCCGAGGACGGTCCATGCATGTATACATTAGCATAACTCAAACCAACCCCGGTCAACCCGTCGCCCAATAGAGACAGACTTTGTGTCTACGCTGTCCCTTCTAACTGGAACACTTGGCTACATTACGTTTTTTTGCACTGCATTGCTACTGGGGTTTTCCGCGTGTTGACATTGTTTTATTTTGTTTTTGTTGTAGGACTCTCGACCCCTCCTATATGCCCGCACAGGGGGGGTGGAGATAGTTTTACTGACCTTGTCTGAGTCGAGGCCAGCCAACAGCATAAGCTCAATGGAACCCATCATGAAGAAGGTGGCAGTTGACAGAGGCAACAAAACTGACGTAAGGGTGTCAGGGAGATGTCAATCACACACACACCCCGACGGTCCTGAGCGTGTGTGTGTGTGTGTGTGTGTACCAGGGCTTTGAGAGAAGCTTGAATTCCTAGCATTTCCTTGGTACAACAACCACAGTTGTTGCTGTTCTGTCACCTTGAATGTGACCAATAACGTTTGATTTGACGTTCACTGGGAACCTCCCCTAAATCAACTCTCAACTCTCCATCAAAATGAACATATTTTGTGTAGCTTCTGAATATGAGACAATCCACTGTCCATGCTATGGACTCATATTAAGCAAAACAAACTAAATTAGGTCAGGTCAAACTAAACTCTCTCACCCCCC
>JAODLI010000016.1:337959-350546 GCA_027575585.1 Percopsis omiscomaycus
GAGAGAGAGAGAGAGAGAGAGAGAGAGAGAGAGAGAGAGAGAGAGAGAGAGAGAGAGAGAGAGAGAGAGAGAGTTCACCAGTTGTAAGCCACAGCCTGCGAGCAGTACTGCTTCAGAGACAGACAGACAGGTGAAGACAGCCAGAAACACACTGTGTGTACGTGTGTGAGAGAGAGAGAGA
Organism: Percopsis omiscomaycus; assembly: GCA_027575585.1. Lineage (NCBI taxonomy): Eukaryota > Metazoa > Chordata > Actinopteri > Percopsiformes > Percopsidae > Percopsis > Percopsis omiscomaycus. Next base: position 338,141 of record JAODLI010000016.1, read on the forward strand.
GAGAGAGAGAGAGAGAGAGACAGAGAGACAGAAAGAAAATATGAGCCATGAAATTAGAAAATTATCATCTGTCAGAGAATGTGTGTGTATGCGTGTGTGTGTGTGTGTGCCCGTGCGTGCACGAGTGTGTGTGTGTGAGGGCGTGCGCACAAAGTCTGAAGATGGCTGAAGGTCAGGGAGACATTGAAGCAATCACTCTAATGAAAACAAACGAGGGACAGAGAGAGAGAGAGAGAGAGAGAGAGAGAGAGATTGCCATTGAGTAGTCAAACACGATCAAGAACTATAAAAGGCTGGAGGAATAAGCACAAATCTAATACTACACCTTCTATGGCTGCATTGTACAGTACCCCCCCCCCCCCCCACACACACACACACACACACACAGCAGTAGCAATACATGAAATGAAGGTTATTCCTGCAGTGAGAAGATGCAGGGGTGTTTATTCAGGGCTAGAAGGCACACAGCTTAAAGAAAATGATTTACGCCCCAGTACATAGAATCAAATGTATGATTTTACATAAAACAGAAGGCTTGTCTTCCCTATGGCCACAGAATAATACGGCAATGAATCTGCCTTTCCAGGTTTCTTGAGACGACAATATTTATTATCATAGTGCGATAAATAGAGAGACGAAATGAGACAAACGCAGAAGAGAGAGAGAGAAAGAGAGAGAGCGGGAGAGGACACAAAGGAGAGATTTACACGATACGTAAAGTGAATGAAACCTCCATTAGCAGAATGAATGTAAAGGAAGTGGGTTTTTAATTAACACCGCCGCTAATTAATGAGCAACCGTAGATCAAAGACAGACAAAGAGAGACGGCAGAAGAAAGAGAGAGAGTGATGGACAATGTCTGCTCGTGCAGATGTACGCATGTACACACGCACACGCACACGCGCTCGCGCACACACTCACGCAGCACTATCACCAGCTGCTAGTGAGCGGTGGTAACTTTCGGGGTATGAGATTACACCCCTATGTGAGCTGCGAGCGGGTGTCATTTCTACTCCGTCCTGTTCGGTCCACGTCATGTGTTTGTTGAGCCTTAAGCCTGAGGACTGAAAGTAGAAGTCAAGTTAGAACAAATATGAGTAGAAAATTCAAACAAAACAATATCAGATTCAAATACATTTCAAACAAAACAGGTACAGTTTAGTGAATGCTTTTATCCAAAGTGACTTGGAATGAATACAATTACAAGGAACACAAGGAATAGACAGGGGTTAGTCATGTCTCTGGGGCATTGAACCCATGACCTTGTGGCCAGGAGTGGAACACCTAGACCGCTAGACTACCCTTTCCCATTTTTACACAAACACACCCCAAGACCAAAGTATGAACACAGTATGAAGCATGAGCACGAGTGTCTGGACCCTGGAGCTCCAAGGCGAGACCTGTCAGCCCAACAACCCGAGTCAGCGTTCTCCCAGCTGAGCCTGTTCCACTTCAGATGGAAGCCGGGGATTTGGCCGCTATCGACTGGCGACAGCCGAGCTATCAAACGGCTCGTGTGGCTTGTAAACAGGCAGCTGGCAGACCTCCAAGCCCCCTGCGGTGAGGCGCTGTGCGGCCGAGTTGAACCGAGCGCGCTAGTGACACTGATCCACCTCTATCGCTCCCGACAGCCAGCGCTAATAGACTGTTCACAACCCTCCTGCTGCTATCTATATTTCATTGCGCGGGTTCCAAGTCTGTTTGTGTGTACACGCCGCACCAGCATCTGTGTGTTCCCGCGTCTCTGTGTGTGTGTGTGTGTGTTTGTCCCACCGGGAGGGCTAAGCTTCTAACCCAGCACTCCAAAGGTGCTTGTGCACGCACGCACGCATGCACACACACGCACACACACACACACACATACTGTACACACGCACACAACCGCTGCACAGTAACTTCACCAGCCTGAGAAATAGGCCAACGGAAGCTTTCTCTGTTCTTGTTTGTGTGTTTGTGTGTGTGTGTGTGTGTGTGTGTGTGTGTGTGTGTCGTACAGAATGCTGTGTGTGTGTGTGTGTAGCGGTGTGTGTGTTTTAGCGCTTGAGGCTAAGGCACTCACAAGGAAATTATGTTCCTTGACTGGCTCCATGTTGCCCCTTTTTACACTGACAGGCGAGGAAACGCAGACACAAATAAATAAGCTTATCCCACCCCCTCCACCGACGTGCCCGCCATGACAGATGAGAACATAGCGTGGGAGAAAAAAAATAACAGGATGTTTTTTTTATTTTTTTATTATTATTGTGAGGGCAGCAGGGGAGTGTGACTGGATAAGCACGGCGCGTTTGTTGCATTTGTGCCACTTGAACTGAAGCGTCGTCTGCGATAAACAAGCTAAACGGGGTTAGGCGAGGACACGGAAGTGTGGAGATTCATTTTCCGTTTCCCTACGCCGTCTGCATGAGATTAGAATAAAAGCCATACGGAGGATATATTTTTACATTCTGTGTTTGTTCTTATAGATAGTGAAGGTCTAATCATTTCTAAACTCTTTTCGTTTAGAGAAGCTATTCTGACCAGCAATGCAAATATATCATTAAACAACATTGTAAACAACATTATCTGACTGCGGTGCTTAAGGCAATTTATGGTCAATTGTCTTAAACTGTCAAAAAATTATGTATACACTCAGCCTACACACAGATGTAATAATAACCTTATTTTGAGACCCTCCATACTTCAAAAGAAGTATGCAACGAACTGATATGCCAACAGTTCTTTGCGAGACACAGACAAAACATTTAACCACTTTACTCCCAAAGATAGTATGTTCTAGAAACATTACAAAACCATTAAACAACTATTTGTTGTACGTTGTTTTATTGTTACTTTTTCTTTGGCCACTATTTTCTACACGTTTAACGGACAAGAGGTTGAAATCACGCTGCACTTGCAATGGAATTTAGAACCAGAACAATAACTGCCAGCATGTTAGCTTGCGGTGCTCACGTAAATATAGTCAATGGTCGCGTTAAAATAAATTCCAAGTGAGTGTTGGAATGGCTAATGAAAAGAAAAGCCCTTCTCAGCCGGCCTATAAAAGACAGTGGAGGGACATCTTTGAAGGTTCTCCTTCAAAGCCTCCACCGCGGCGTCGGGGGACTTCTGTTATTAATTGAAGTTAATTTTCTGGGATATCAGTTTGCCAGGCACGTGGGAAAGATTGATGGCCCTAACGCGTCTCCTGAGTGTTGTCTGTGGTGGCGGGTTGGGGGTTGGTGGGCATCAGAGAGGACAGAGAAATGACACTCTGTTCCTCCCACCATTCCAGAACCCACGGCTTTCCTTTTTATCATCCCCCAAATCAAATTACAAACACAGAGGCCAACCTTGGCTGCTATCTGGCTGGAGGAGATTTCCATAAGATTAATTAGGCTGGCCAACCGAAGACAGGGCAGACAGCGTAAAATATAAAATAATAAAAACAGGAGTAGGGTGGGCAGGCAATGAAGAGTGTGTGTGTGTGTGTGTTCAAACAGTTGCAGTGTGAGGCCGGGGCGAGTCAATTGGACAATGTGTAATTAGCGCGAGCGTTGCATTCTCAAAGGCGCGGGGAGGACAGTGGTGACGCGGGGCGCGCTCTCCGTCGGCCCCCGTGATGTGGATGGGGTCCGTGCGACGGGGGCCCACATTTAATTAGCGACACTTTGATACCCACAGGAGTGCCAGGGGCCCCAGGGCAACCTAAACACTGACTGACAGCCCGACAACCCTGCACCTCCAGACACTCCCTGCACTCCAATTATACACACGGCAAGCTGAGCGGGTCCGGTGTGCACACACACACACACACAGACACACGCACACACAGACGCACACACAGACACACACGCGCACGCACTCATTAACACAGACACTCAGTGATGAACTTCAGTTCACACAAACACAAACAATACATACTGACACACACACACACACACACACACACACACACACACACACATACATACACGGTTATATGTGTGTGCAAAATGCCCAAACACCGTCTGCCGAGCAGCCGGAGCTGGGTTCGACATGCTCCCTATTTGCGTGCTCCAAATTGGCATTTGGATAAATGAAGGCTGAGATGGAGGAAAGAGGAGACAGTCTCTCACCTGGCCGGATCTACAGGCATAGAGGCGGGCGTTTAAAACTAGGATTAATTCGGGGGGGGGGGGGGAGAGCGAGGGAAGGGATGGAAAGACCAGAGTGCTGGTAGAGAAATTATTTTGCTCGTTTTCAGAGACACTGCGTAAACAGGGAAGCGAAATAGACAGAAACACACGCGCACATACACACACACATCCTTTGTGTGCCAGTGTACAATCTGCAATATTGATAGCCGAGAACAAGTCTGAATAAGTGATTGAAGAGCTGCAGCCTTTTGCTGTGTTGCACTTGTCTATTTTTAATGTGCGGGGATATGTTTGACAGCACAACATTTTACAATGCTTACATCGCGGTAACAAACAGTCGAGGCCATGAATTATGCAGCCGCAATGCTTTCATACGACACGTAACACATGTTTAGTAAACAAGATGCTTGCTCCTTAGCTTAACAAGATGTTTGTGTAAATAATAGATATTCAAATCTGTTCTCCCGGTGCCGGAGATAAAAGTCACCGTGTGTAATTTGTTGTATTATTCAGCATCTTCTCTTTTCCTGATCTCGCGGCGCATAACAGCGCCTCGTTGACAAACAAACGGATGAAAACGCAAGGCGTGAGCCAGTTGTTAGTCTTTCTCAGAACATCTTATAGACCCCCAACAGCCTCGCCTCATCATAAATGAATCACAAGACTTTGAAATATTCATCCGCGTGACATACATCTCTCTCAAAGAAATACGAAATGTGACGATTTTTTTCTCACTGCGACAAGCTATTGTTGGCAGCGAGAGTTTAATCAAAAGAAATCAATAGGATAAATATTTTATTCCCAACGACTGCCGTGCCAACAGAATTGGCATCCAGTCACGGGCGCCTTTTCTCGCGCTGTCAGGGATAATTCCTCTCCGCATCTCTCAGAGGGGGAAAACCGTGGCGTTGCGATTCCGCGCCAGAGCGTGGAAACTTTCCTAGTGCGACTTGTTGTGGAGGGTTTAACTCTGGCGTACGCATCCGGCTATTTATCCAGCGTCTGGGGTGTTGCTCTGCTTTGTCAACCAAGCTTGTTTGATCACGGATCGCCTTGTATCGATGGAGGACATCAAACAAACACACACCGCTAATGGCTGGATAACCCGTGACAGGTTACTGTTGTATTACGTATTACTACTTTAAACCCCATTTAAACACAAACACACACAAAGTATGTGCGTACTTTAACATGGATATAGCATGACCACACACACAAACTACCTAAACACACTTCCTGGGGCTGTCCTCTCAATACCAACACACTCCATGTCACAACTCTTTTCCTGCATCTGTGCACGTGTGCATGTGTGCACGTGTGGGGCCCAGGGGCCCTGAAAGGGGTCTCCGCCCCCCCTCTCTCTCCATTTCCCCCCACTCCCTTTATACATATAGATGTGCTTGCAGTGTCTGGGCATGACGTGAAATAAGCTGACCTCATTTGTGTCGACCCCCCTGACAGCTGTCAGAAATTACACCCAATCAGCTCAGCTCTGAGCAGCCATTGGGCAACGGGCCTGGGCGACTGAGCCCCGATGGTCGTTATTGGAGATGACAAATTGGGCCCTTTCAAAAGCCCGGTCATTTTTGGCTCGTAATTTGTCACCGTTTTTGTCTGATCACCGCTGGTATGTGCGAGTCTACGAGATGTAACCCCCCCCCACCACCCCCCACCACCACCACCACTACTACCCCCCCCCCTCCAGCCCCACCCACGATCTACTTCCCTTTGCTGTTTGTTAGGCTTCGCTCTTGTGTATCTTTCCCAACTGATTTGGTGAGCGATGATTGACGGAGGACCTTGTCTAAACCCTGCCTCCTCATCTAGAGATCTGTCCTTCAGAGACAGATGGGACCGGACAGCAGCTGGGAGGTCACGCCATGTACGTCTGTATCAGTCACTAGTGATATGTTGGTGATGCAGTATTCTTTTAAACAAGTAAAATGTGTTTTTCTTCTTTGGCCTTTTTCCCACTGTCACACAGAAGTAGCTATAATAAAGCCTATCGCTTTGAAAAAGATTACAATTTGAAAATGAGGTTGTATGTTTAAGGTACAATCCTAAACTTTCCCATTTGTGGTGTTTAGGCGACACCAACGGTAAATATGTGGTGAGTGATCACTTTCAAAGCAAACTGTCACTTCCTAAATCTAAATGAATGCATGATGTCTGCTTATGGACGGCAAATGGGTCAATAGGGGCACTTATAGATCTATTTAGTTCTACCCACGCCCGCCGATAGGGGGGGACAAATGGGTCTGTTGTCCCGGGGCCAGGGTAGGGGGGGGGGGGCCGAACTGGGCCCTCATTAAATTATGGAATAATAAAACTTTTTTTAAAATAGGCCTATTTGTGGAAAAAACAGCCGAGGAAGAGCAGAGGAGAGGAAGAGCAAGGGAAAGGGAGAGGTCTTGTCGCGGGGGGCTCATCTAAGATTATCTCGTCCCGGGCCCAGGCGGGACTGTCAGCTGACCCTGGTTCTACCTATTCTCAGTAGTGCTGTGTGGCTACTTTTGGGACTACTTTGGGTTGACATAATTTCCTGTGACCATCACATCAGACAGCAGAGGCCAATGGAAGGCTTGCTTGGCCATAAAGGACATATATTTACGTGAGAGAGGTTTCAGAATGAAGATTTAAATCCATCTCTCTCTTGCCGGATGCGACGAAAGACGTGACTTTGAAGTGCAACACTGCAATTTGTTCCACACATGGTTCAACAATATTTCAAAGAGACATTCTGAAATGGAGACATGCCAGTTGACAAACTTCATCCACTTATTTGCAATGGAATAGTTAGCCTTCACTTATCTTTAAGTTGACATCGAGTTATTTGAGCTAAACATGTTCTGAGTCGTTTAAATATAAACGCCCACTATGGACCCGCTTCCCACTGCAATTTCTGAATTATCCACCCTCGCCATTACAGCGTTTCTGTGCTGAGACTAAATATGGCTTATTCATTAGGTTCAAGTATTGTGTGGAGGTGCGGAGGTTTGGTTTCGACACACAAGGCACTTCTCATGCTGGAGCCATCGGGCTGACCCCCTGACTCTACGCCTCCATCTACTCAGCAGCTGTTAGCCATTATCATTTGTTATAGATTCTGTATATCAACAAGGAAAACATTACATAATGGATTCCATATGGTCCAGAAATGCCGTTTTGTGTGTTGGAAGCTAAACGGTTTTGAGTAATTTGACATGATCCGTTTGGAGCAAGAATCTAGCCCCCCCCCCATCCCCAACCCCCCTTTCCTTCTGTGAATTTTCTCCCTAAACCAAAAACAAAAGACAGAAAAACAGATGGCCAGGACACAGTACAATAACATTTACTCTGCAAATAGCAACCATATTGGGCTGTGTTGTGTCAGGTCATCTGTGCCAACCATCAGTCCAGTCCAGTCATTTGTTTGTGCGTAGGAATAAAGGGAACTGATAGGAATTCAAACCACGGGCCATTATGTAGTTCAGCTGAAAAAACACATTGTGTAGTCAGTACTGTTATATCAGTTTAATTCAATAGTACTGTAATATCTGTTATGTCAATAGTCTTTTTTTTAAAGGTTTTATTATAAGATGTACAGTGTGTGTCTACTGTATTATGTGTGTGCGCGTGTGTGTGTGTGTGTGTGCGTGTTTCTTTATTTGCATGACTGTGTCAATTTACTGCTAAACGGCTGTAAACACCCCTTCGGTGAGCTGCCAGCAGCCTTGCGGCAATCTGTTGCTAAATGAATGAGGAGGGGGCATTCCCGCCTGTGGCTGGCAGCCAGCCAGGCCCAGGCTGACAGCAACAGGCTGGCAGAGTGACGCAGGGCTGGACGGAGGCATGGAAGTGGAGGGCATACACAAACAAGGGAAGGAGACAGTCAGGGAGTGTGAGTATTTAGACCTTTCTCTCCTGCGCTGCTCGGGATATAGCGCGGGGGGGGGGAGTCATGTGAGAGGATCAAGACGGAACAAGGGGGATTCATCTCCCCTCAAGATGGAAGACACAGTTAGCAAGGCTAGAACACAGTGCTTCATTTCACATTCATTTAAAAGACAGACAGACACACCCACTCACCACTGGAAATGTTGCCTTATGTGTTATTATCTTAAAATAGGTAAATGCAATTACAAATAGGAAACAAACCAGTTGTTAAAGATTGTAATAAAGTAAATACAATTACAAATAGGAAACAAACCAGTTGTAGGTTTAACATACTGTAGAGTTTTGAAATGGTAGCTTAGTTTTGTTTTATTTATTTATTTCTATATATCTGAGTATATATTTTTATCTTGTATAGCTTCTGTGTTTCTATTATTTGCAACTGTAACTGTAGCAATAGGATTTATCTGCAGGGATCGATACTGTAAAGAATAATCTAATCTCATAATTTAGCTAGCTAGAACTAGCTAGAATGCTAAAACAAAACAAAATGGCATCCAACTTCAATTCAAGGAGAAACCTGCCGGAAGCACGACCACACTGTAGGTTGTAGGTCTGCAACAGTTCTATGGGTGGTTGGTTCAGAGTGACAGCTCACACTGAGCAGAGGTGCAGTCCACACCGACGTTGCGTCAGACTAATTTAACAAATAGCTTGTGTGTGTGAACGATCCTTGGTCCATGCCCGGTTACCTCCCTTCAAAGTAACTTTATTAGGGAGGCGATTAGGCTGCACTTAACCCCTAATGACGCCATAGGAAGGCCTGGAGAAAGAGTTTCAATATGTAGGAAGGGCTGGCAGGGGGACAACGTCGGTTGATACGACCCTCTGATGGCGTGCAGCTGTCTTTCTAGCCTTTTCCGTCAGCCAGTCGAACTCTCGTTGCGTTTGGCTTATCCCCCCCCCCAACACACACACACACAAAAATAGGCCAAGGTAACTTGCCGGCACCTTGTACAACCCCTCCCCCTCGAACCAGCCCCCCCCTTTCCCCGGGGGTTTGTGTGATATTTAACTACGGCTACAGTGGCATTTACTAATTTTATATGTGCAGAATTTATGTCAGATTCTTATTCAGCGGGAGCAGGGGAGAGGAGCAAAGGTGGCCGGCTGTGTGTCCGCTGTGTATACACATGGTATTATGTGAACTATTCACAACACGTTGGGCTGACACCGGCGCCGCTGTTTTGTCCATAACGCCACAATTAAAGCCTAACCTTAGCATTTGGAGGGAGCCAGGCGGCGGACAGCCAATTTGTTGTCCACACACACCTTGGCTGGGCTTGCAGGGAGGCCGGGGGAGGCTTTTTTGGCGTATTTTGCGGGGGAGGCGTATTTTGCGGGGGGGTTCCCGGGGCGCGCATCTTGTTGAGACGGGGTGCGGGGTCGATCAGATATCACCGATACAGATGCGCGCGCACGCGCACACACACACACACACACACAGAGGGATGTCCTGTATATACACACACGCTGACAGGATCTGAAGAAGTACTGTACACACACACACATTTCCCTGTGTATTTTCTGGTGGCCTAGCAGTTGTGTGTGTGCGTGTGTGTGTGTGTGTGTGTGTGTGTGCGTGCGTGTGTGTGTGCGTGCGTGTGTGTGGGTGTGTGTGTACAGTCTATTCCCCTGGTTGTGTGACCTGTGCATATGGTGATTTAACCCCTGACCCCAAAGACCTACAGAGCTGCAGAATAAAGTCCCAATGCCACCGTTATTGCTTGGCACAGAGAGAAAGAGCAGAGTGAATGGAGAAAGAAATGGGAGGACGGGGGGGTGGGGTGGGGTGGGGTGGGGGTAACGATTTAAAAGAAACGGCGGTCGAGGAGATTGACCCACGGGGCTTAAAATAAAAAATTGCGACTTTATTGTATTCCCTCCCATTTCCAGTCGGGCTGGTAAGCTCCTTATTGATGGAGGAAGAGACAAGACCACCCATACCTGGGGCTCATCCGGCTGTCGGCGCTCGGGAAGAGGGGTGCGGGGGGGGTGTGTGGAGGTGTAGAGGGAGGGAGAAATCACACATCACAAGTAGGGACCTTCTCTGTTCCACAACCAAAGCTAAAGCTAAATCCGACCCCCCCCCCAATAAAATAATTAGCTTTCAGCCGGCACGGTCGTTAATCAAGACACTCTAACATATGCAAAATCGAAAGAGAGACATGGAGGTAAAAAAAAAAGACGTATTCATTCTACTTTATCCACCTTTTCGCTGGGCAAGCCGTGGCACTTTTATCTCAGAAAAGTCGCTGATGCGAGTTCTTTTTCAGATTCCTGTAAAACATACGGCGCTGCCAGATTGCTTTTTAATTTTATGTTTAGTCTACAGGAAACCAGATTATTGCTCCCCCGGACCGCGGGGTTGGGGAGTAGAATTGAGTATCAGCACAAACTCTTTGCATTTCAAATAAATCTGGTGGGTGCGAGAGAGAGGCCACGTCGTGTAATGGTTTTGTTTAAATAAACTCTCACACTTTCTCCCCTAAAATATTCCTTGCAGAGTAATTTTCAGTTGAAACCGCAAACATCTGTCTGGCTGGGGCATCCCAGTCAAGAAATATCTCAACAATTACTTCTCTTAGTTGCAGAAAAACAGTAAGTAGAAGGTGAAACAATTTATATTTACATTTACTGTATATTAAACTGTTGCTTTTAAAACAACTTTTTTACAGAAATGTAACTTTTGTCGAGGAAAAACAATAATGATTCGGTATACTCCCCATTTTACAAAAGCCTTTCTGTTCACATTTCTATAATCTGGTGTCGGGTAAAACATTCGCAGGAAAATTCCACACAGGAAGTTACGCTTTTTGGGGCAAGCAGTCACTGGTAACGACCCAACGACTTAAGAACCTGATAGTTCAATAACCCCCGAATCCAAGTGGAATTTGCAACCACTGTATCAACAAGGCTATCACAATACTCGGTACACAATACTTCCATGAACTCATTAGGATTGGCAGAGAGCCGATAGGTTGTCTGCCAACAACACGCATTACTTTGAGACACGCCACTGTTGGAAACAGCACTAAAATATGGGGCGCTAATTTGAGGCCCGACACATTTCTGCTTCTTTTCCACCTCTTGCTACATATTACAATCAGGAGGCTACTGATATATTTATGCAGCTCCTTGGGGGACCAACCAGTGCTGTCTCACCTAGTGTACATAGTGGGCATCCGGGCCTCTCTCTACGTATGCAAATACACCTCTCGAATGACCCGCATGTCCATAAAAAGGCTGTGTCTGCAATTTGAGGGTGTTTATGTTTGGACGAGTTCATACGATGTCTTTCGATAGGTAGTTCTAATCTCACGTGACCACATTCCTTACCGTTGTGGGGTAGAGGAGTTAACGTGTAAGCATGTAGGATTGAAATGGAATTCCATAACATTGAATATCTTCAAAAAGACACCGTGGAAAGATCATATTGAATAAAAAAACCCCCATCATACAAAGCCTGGTGGAGAAATAGATGCAAGAAAAACACAATATTACAGGCACCTGCTACGAGAAGAAAACAAGTGAAGAGTTAGGCGCTGCTAGGATCAAATGCTTTATGTGATACGACCTCGTGATACAGACACACACTTCTAAATCATATATTTCTTTATCTCGCTACACACACAGCGGTCTACCAAAACAGCGAGAAACAAACACTAACCTCCACTCGTTCGTTTTTTGTTTTTTTTATTCTTTCCACCCTCCTCCTTCAGCCCTCCATCCCAAAAGCAGACATATCTAATGCATGAACTCATCGCCAGGCATTGTGGGGGAATGCTAGCATCAACCAACAACGTGCTCAATAAAACATGGACGCATCGCATTCAAAGCCATGGTAAACGCAGCTGTCATGGGGGAGAGCGGACGCAGCCTGAAGCTTTTGTAAGGCGGGCAGAAAGAGAGAGCGGAAACAACAGAAGAGGAAGACAGACAGACGGACAGAGAGAGAGAGTGTGTTGTAACTTTCATATACTTGACCGTGTGAGTTACCGAGTTAGGGAGTGCGCGAGTGATCGGCCCGTCCGCGTGAAGGAAGAGCCAAGCAGGGAAAACAAGATGGAGCGAGGGCCAACTGCGGGGCCAATGGTGTGTCTGCACATCATCATGTTTCGTAATTACCTGCAGCAGAAATTAGAGCCGGGATGAGGACATTTCCATCGTGTCTGTTTTCGTTGGGCTCCGCACAGCTAATCACCGCCAATGGAATGCCGCTGTCAGTCACCGCATGACTCCGGTCCTCCATTCATAATTCCAGAGTCCCTCGACGGCCCTGCCGACCCTGGTCCACACACACACACACACACACACACACACACACACACACACACACACACACACACACACACACA
>JAODLI010000016.1:372149-382149 GCA_027575585.1 Percopsis omiscomaycus
CCCCCCCCCCCCCCCCCCCCCCCCCCCCCCCCCCCCCCCCCCCCCCCCCCCCCCCCCCCCCCCCCCCCACTTGGCAGTCATACGTGCCACTTGTTCCAGCGTGTTAACACTGTGTCGCCCCCCCCCCCCCCGTGTTGGAAGCTGAAAGGCCAACATGGCGGGGGTCAGCAGCGAACGGGTGAGGCTAATTAGCGAGCCAATCAATGCAATTGGAACAGCAGCTGTGCCTTATCAATACTAAGTGGTCTTGTGGTCTTCAAACTCGTGGAAAGGTTTCTATCTGCGGCAGTAGAAGATTTAATCTGATTTAATCTGATTTAATCTGATTTAATCTGATTTAATCTGATTTAATCTGATTTAATCTGAAAACTGTGCTGTAGTCTGCATTGCTGAAGGCTAATCCGCATGCTGCTTTCACCTGAGGAAACAATGATCATAGTTTTTCCACTTATAGAAATAGTTTTTATCAATGATGTGGGTTAAGTTGTATAGCATAATGTGCTGTAGTGCCTTAATGGGATATTAGCAAGTTGGCTAGAGTCCGAATACATTGACAATGATTGCACTCGGAAAGACGTCTCCAGTCCCTGGAAAGGGTCGTTTAATCCGAGAAAGGGACTGAAGTGAATTGTCAGAAAGAGCTAACTGCTCAGAGGTTGTTTGGAGGCTTCCTCGTTGACACAGAATCGGTCATTGAGTGAGCTATATGACCCTGCGTTCAGCAATTATTGATAATGTAAAAATACACAAAACAGTAACCGCTACGCATAGATACAGCAGGCCATCTTTAAACCGAGATGCTAGTCTACCTCTTTCGTTCTTCCATTCAGTGACACGTATGACCCTGCTAGGAGCTCATATTAAGCTATTAGCGTGGTCCTCTTATTAGCTGCTAGCCATGGTCCACATGCGTTTGCCTGATGCGCTTCCACAAAGCCATCACAGACAGCACAGAATTAATTCCACTTAGTGAGTAGAACGATTCGCAGTGGACAGAAACGATGATGTATTTTCTGTCGCCCCCCTCTTTGTCTCCTGCCTTTCAGGCCATGCTGAGGTCACGGTGTACGCTGCATTAAGTGGTCTAAGGATGATGAATGCATACAACACAAACACTTAGAGGATGTGCAGAAAACCAGCGCCATGATTCACTCAACAGGTGTGTACTTTGTCCTGATTTAGAGGGTTAGCTGTTAGCTGTTTTTTTACGAGTCATAGATCTTTTTAGACACGGAAACGAGAGCTGTTTTTTTTTTCCCGTTTCCCGTTCGCGGTATGTTTGGAGTACAATGGGGAATTTGATGGTTCGGAATTTGCGTCACATGTTGATGTCAGACTGTATCACTAAGCCCCGCCCAGAACAGATAAGCTCCACCCCAACCATGACATATTAGCAGCACATCAGCCAATCAGGTTTATACACAAACAAAACAAAAAAGATTGCCCAAGCCAAGGGCCCCAGAAATTAAATATACTGTATATATTTTTTAATTACACATTAAATTAAAAGTTAAAAACATTAAATATTTTAGCAGACCTAACGACATAATGTGTTGTTAGGTGCAATGTGGCACCTAATTGCGATTAGAGACAGTCCGTTCTCTGAAAAAACACATTCCTCGCTCAAACAGGCAGTGATCCCAGGAGGAAGCTCTATTTGAGCCAACCTGGCCCAGTTCTCTGGAGTGTGTCTCCTTTACCTGCTGACAGTGAGCAGAGAAACAGCAAGAGAGACAGAGACAGACGAAGAGGAAGACAGCTGATCCCCTGGCGGTGGTGTGCTGTGGTCTACCTCTCTGTCAGGCTGCTCAGTGGAGAGACAGAGGTGCGCCAGGCCAATTAATCAAAGTCAGATGTGGCTCGATGCCTGAAGTCAGTCACGATCCCACCGCTGTCCCTCTCTCCTGTTACGCCTCCCTCCCTCTCTCTCTCTCTCTCTCTCTCTCTCTCTCTCTCTCTCGCTATCACTTTTTTCTCCCTCTCTCATGTTCTCTCTCGCTGTCTGCAGCTCACTGTCAGTGTATTATAGCTAGGAGGGCATGCCTTCGCTGTCTCGGACGCACGCACGCACGCATGCACGCACGCACGCACGCACGCAAACGCATGCACGCTAACACACATGTATAGAGCAGGCAGAAACGCACGCACGCACACTCACACTTAGACAGACACACACGCTTCCTATCAAGTCACTGTGAAGTCATCCCGGCAGGTGAGAGCTCGGTTGAGTCTGGGATGTAAAGTGGAGGGAATGGTCCTCCCATGTGTCCTCCCGAACGCACAGATCATCTCCCATGGTTCTGCTTAAATTTGTCAAAGTGGCACTTTTGCTCGAAAAGGGGAATTTGGGAGAAGGCATGTTTGGCGTCATCCCGTCACCTCTCGAAAGACGCAACACTTTTTTACCGTTTGACTCTCATTTACACTTTGGTACAAGATGTGAAGAACAATCTTTCACTTTGTTTGATTTACAGCAGGTTTGAAGAGGAAACATTATTTGGAAGACACTTCCGTAGAAAGAGAAAACGTCTTACTTACAGTACTAGGCACAAAACAACAATGCATAGTAGGCTAAAGTTAGCATCACATTTTAACATGTAGCAGTTTGTCATTATTATATGTACTACTGTTCTTAGCAATTAATTAGTTATGCAACTGAGGTACCTACTAACTAATCTATCTCAAACTGCTGCTGATCACTGCTTTGTTAGAATGTGTTTGCTTGTGTTTGCTGGCGTGAAGCCACTGATGATTTAATTTTTTGAGTTTAACAAACTTTATGAAAATCCTCCCTGAGCTAAAGAATACCAAAAGAAGTGTGTTGCAAACAGCTGTCAGAATATTTGACCCTATCGGATTGTTTGCTCCCTTCACAATCCAAATAAAATGTATCTTGCAGGAAATCTGGCAAGAAGAAATTCTCTGGGACCGGGAGCTGATCCCCAGATTTAGTGACAAGTGGACGCAATGGGGCAACGGATTAAATGGTCTAGGATTAATATACATTCTTTGACGTTATATTGGCGGGTGACGTCACAGTAGCTCCGTCCACTATACTGTCAATGCGGCCAACGAAATTGTCATTACATCTCGGGGGCAGGATAGACCTAGTGGTCTGGGTGTTGGACACCCAGCCAGTAGGGGGCAGGTTAGTCTGGTGGTCTGGGTGTTGGACTCCCAGCCAGAAGGTCGTGGGTTCAAGCCCCAGAGGTGGCCTACCTGTAAGCATCCTTGAGCAAGATGCCTAACCCCTACCTGCACCATATAATTGTAAGTTGCTTTGGATAAAAGTGTCTGCTAAATGACCTAATTGTAATCTGCATTAGCAGTACTGCCGGCCTTGTGCGGTCTGGAAACTAGAAGCCTATAAAACAAGTGCGAGAGCATTTTTGGATATTGAAGTGGAGACACTTGACTATACATTTTGTACACTGCAACAAGTTTCCATATGAACATATAGACTGGAGTAGATTTTGCTGGTACTTTTTACATGTGCTCTTATGAGAGCATCTTGAATTGGTGAATGACCTAACTACTGAAAGGTTATTTCTGGCTTTTAGGAGATTTGTGGCCAGAACATGACTGGCCACAATGCAAAAACCTTTAAAAGAAGTGACCATGAACTAAAATACATGTTGGTTTGAACATTTAAAGGAAGATTCTAAGCAAATCATTCTTGACATTTAAAGAGCTTTAAAGATTGTTAACAAAAATTGAAGCAGTTATTAATTCCCTATAACTTATGTTCATTCAGAAATTAACGAGCCATTCCCACTTAGTCCTGCACATTTATTTACTGGAGAAAGGATCACTGTACTACCACCACAGTCAAATGCTGTATCCTAGTTGATGCAATCAATGCTAGCCAAGGTCAATTGACCAGAAGATGGAAATACAGACAAAGGCTTATGTTCTGGATGAGATGGAGAAAAGAACACTTGTTGGAATTACCATCTGCTCACTGTTCTGTTCCTATTCACAGAGCCTCAGGGTTTAAAGTTGGAGATTTGGGGCTCCTTCAAGTGGACAAATTACCAGTATGTACAGTATGTGGAAAACAGAGCAACTATGTTGCAACTATGTTGTTTTAAGCTTCTGTAGGCGGGATGGGAGAGCTAGCAACGAGAGCTAGCTAAAAAAAAGAACAAAAGAGTACGATTTTGAAAATCAACAACCCAAAAGCCCACCCTCTCCTCCTCCTCTGCTCCCTCCCTCTGGAGTGTGTGCGCACATTCCTGTGATTGACAGGCAAGGTAGATTCGCTGGGAAAAGAGGCCCTGATTGGTCAGAAATCTCCTCGGGCGCAAAATCTAAATGGACTCATATAGAGGCAGGGGCTATCAACCAGAGCACATATTCTCACAGAGCATTTGCGTCACTGACAGCTGATGGATGTCTATTGCGTTTTTAACAAATTACACAAAATTTATAGCTCTAAATTCCTACCTACATTTCCACCTTTGAGCAATGATCTGCTAATTGATGTAATTCCAGTCTCCACCTCCTGGCTGATTGAGGTCTTCATCTCACCTGTCCATAAATTGATTGGGGTAAGAACAGGGTCAGAATCTCTCTTATCTAGCGTGAAATATTGTTTTCTGAATCCACGCAACAGGCACTGTATTTCTACAACAGGCACTGTATTTCTACAACAGGCACTGTATGTCTACAACAGGCACTGAAATTACACATGTGATCGCTATCCCTTGCTGACAATAAACAACACCATTAGACCACCGGATGAAAGCATTCCTAATTACACACACAGAACGCTGTTATGTGTGTAATGTAGCCGCCGCATTTCTTGTGTTGCTGAATACACTATTAGGGGCGGTTTTATTTGAACAAACAGCTAAATAGTATGTTACAGGAACCGTGTATTACACGCACATGGATAACAGCTCTTGTTTAACATCCAAGTCAACACAGCCATGTCTCAGTTACTGTGTGTACCGTACAGCGTTGCTTTGAAGGCTTTGGGTAAGCTGTTTACGCGGAGGAGGTGTATAGTGATTATCCCAGTTCAAATGGAAGAGGGGATTATAGCTGACAGCCTCCTGCGTCCGGGCGCTACGCAGAGGAAGGAGGAAGGAAGGGGAGGGGGGCGAGGGGGAATATATGCATGCACATATGTATTTTGCCGTGCCATGCATTTATGTAGGAGAACGAAGGGTTAAAGGGCACACATTTCCAACGTATTCACTCCTCGTCGCTCCCTTCCTGTATCCCTCTCTCCTCATCCCTTCATCCTCCCGCTCTCTCTCACCCTTCCATCTACCCTCTTTAAAACTCCTTCTCCCCTCCTCCCACAACCCCCACCTGTGCCCCCCCCCCCCCACACCCTTGGCACGAGCGAGAGCCAAGATGAAGCCCTAATGGAGTCTGGGGGGAGTCGACGTTTACCACATCTGAAGCACACAGACAGGTTCCTTCTGCCTCGCTGTCCCACCGAGGGCCTCAGTTTTCCCGGCCACCTCCAAGAGCTTCATCCACAGCCAGAAAGCCCTTATCGCGGCTTCATGCGTCCCGGTGAACCACGCTGGGTTAGCTTGGGTTTGCCTCTGCCTCCCTCTGATGTGTGCCAATGTTCGACAAGCTGCTTGCCTTTTGTTGGAGCCTTCTGTTGGAGCCAAGCGATATTCCTGATAACACGTCACAGGCGGGGGCTACATCCCCTCTGCGTTCAGGAGGGAAAAGAGAAAGATTGTGGCGGTTGGAACACAACTGGTGCTCATAAAGACTTACATTAATGTTCTATAAGCACCGCATAAACTATATGACATGTCTAGCGGCTTAAAAATATCGCGCAGTTTATTAGTATTATTATTATAGTTGTATTATTATTTTTGTATGATTTTATTTTGTATTATTTGTACTATATATTATTATAATTAGACACAGACATGTGTAGAGAGGCATTGATAAAGCGCAGAGGTTAACAAATCAGGTCCATGAAGTTAAAACGTCCAATCAGCTTCTAGCTAAACCACTAAACAATCCGATTTCACTCATTATGTCCTCCCTTCCCCTTGCTGGAGAGCTGTGGTACTGCACGTTTGAAGAAAACACCTGGTTAGGATTTTTACTTTATGTCCACCTCGGATTCAACCTTTAATGAACCTTCACGAGGAAATATTAGTACTTCTTCTGCACCGCACGCTATGGCGGTTTGTCTGGGGTGAAAATACAAAACTTCTCTGTATTCCCCCCCCCTACTTTGTCTCCCCCGCCCGGCTCTTGGTCAACTAAAGTGCTGCGGAACAATAGCAAGTAAATCTGACGTCGACCTACTCTAGATAGAGTGGGGCCGTGTGAAACAGACAATGACCTTTAGAAGACAATATGCTAATAAATAGTCGTGGCAAGGGCCCCGGAAATCCACACAAAGGGACCTTGGGAAATGGGCAGGGTTTTAATCAGGTGCGCCTCTTTTAAAAAGAGCCCGTGGCCACATAATTGATCCCAAAAGGTAGGTCCCCGCACGGAACCTTGGGACGCCGCTCCGTAGCTATAAAGAACTAACAGCAGGCTTTGTTTGGCTCTCGGCGGAGAGGGAGGGGAGGGGAGGGGGGGGGGCATATTTAAATCTACTGTATATGCGCTACAAAGGCCAAAAAACGGTAAGCATTTTAATGATGAAAATGTTTTGATGTCTTACACCTAACATGAATATGGAAGAAGGAGGGCTGTGTGTTTTGTCCCCTCCAGTGACGATGCATAGGAAAACAGCCTGGCCCAGATAAAAAAGACCAGGGAATGGGGGGGGGACCTCTGAATCAGTGTTATTACTGATTCGGCTGGGTGGAGGTGTGTGTGTGTGTGTGTGTGTGTGTGTGTTGGGGTGTAGTGTTGTTAACTTTGAAGCCAGAAGTGCCCTCCTCTGCTATAGCCTATCTATTGCCGTCTCGTCTGCGGCCATTTTGCCCGGAGTTATGAAGTATTAGAATTCCGTCGGCATGCCTGCCACATTTACGGCCGTGCGCGAGCACACGTGCGCGAGCACACGTGCGCGAGCACACGTGCACACACGTGCGCACTGAAGGGCTTCAGCGACCGTAAAGGGCCGGTAACAAGGTTGCTCAACAGGTAAAAAGGGAAATAAAAGGAACCATTTCCTATTTTAACTGTACCAATCGATGGAAAAAAGGCTGGAGAAAGTAGAGAATCTCTGAAACAATTAATCTCCTCTTTCCATTACAAGTGCCACCATTGATTTGGCGATAAAGATGAGATAAATGAGCATGGAGCCTGCTGGCGGTTTTAAGTGGCCGCCAAGAAGCGATCCCTGGCGGTAGTTAGTCAAAGCTTTTGTTCAGCGGCCACAGTGTAAACACACACCAGCTCTTGGCAGGGCAGAACCCATCTGAGCCACGCTGCGGTTGGCGCTGATTACAGACCCACGGAGGTTGCAGATTCTGTCAAGGGGAAAACATCAGTCGAAAGACGAATCTTCTGGCTCCTAGTTGGCAGGTGAAACCACGAGGGCACCCCCCTCCCCCGCAACGCCGCCGCCGGGCCTGGGCGTTGCCCGTCGGCTCATTTTAAATCCGCGAACCATCGTTGATGAGGTAACGTGACAACCCCTCCGTTGTGGTGGAGATGAAAGAGGAAATAAGCCCAAACCGGACACCGGACACCCCTCAAGTAAACTCTGTTGCTTACTGGAAGCGTTATCTGCCAAATGACAAAACTTCCATGATGTTACTGGCACACCTATGGTAGAAGCAATACGTCAAACCACGGATCTTTAAAAGATTACCGATTGTGGTTTTTGTGCAGCTTCCATGTGACCGAGAGAGCGATCCTTGGAAAATAAATGAGGTAATTACATTAGGTTTTTCCCCGAGTGCCGTATAGAGATCATCTTTCCCAGCTGGGTAAACACATCACATGGAGCACAAACATCAACTTAAATGTGAAATATTACACCGATTAAATCAGGACACGCCAATGTATTCCCTGCCAGTACAGCATAAACACTAGCGGGAGGAAATTGAAAATATTTCTCAGTGGCTCCGTCTGAAAAGGGTAACCGAAGCCTGCGGACTGGATGTAGGAAGTAAAAACATACTGGAGTTCAGTTTATTCAAAGAGCGGCTAGATGGCAGATTAATTCGTCAAACTTGAGATGAGGCATACCGGTCATATGTATCACATCCCATACTTTGTATCAGGCCACTGTGAAATGTTTCTGTAATTGTCACAGCTCTAATGGACAACATAGCCCCTTTCACAAATTTCACATTACGGACATTCCCTTTTATTGTCATATTGAAAATCCAAGGACAGTGCCCTTTTTTTTCTACACCGTCTGTGCTGCGCTAACATAGCGCCTTGCCTCCAAACCATCCCATAAAATCCCATCGCTGCACTTAATTGTTCAATATGACGCCAAAGCATTTGAGGTAATTCAAATGTCTTTCTCCGATGAATATGTGCAATTGTCCTCTTTCCCCATTCTAATTTAATGCCATCTAGGGAAGGTGATTGGCTCTGTGTTGCCTCTACTGTCAAGCGGGGTCAGTTTTACCATCAAGCGCTGTAATTGAGTAGTTAGTGGCAATTTTCCCCCCTAATTTCTATCTGCAAAATCCAGGCTTGGCATGGCAAATAGCACATTACACAGGCGTGATTGTGGCAAAGTGTAATAACATCGTTTTCACAGTTTGAAAACTTCCCCCCGAAACAAATGAGAATCGCCGCCGTACATGTCGGCTCAAAACTCCTTCCTTCCCTGTTTCGGCATTCCTCCTTAATCGCACACACATGCCCACGCACACACACAAAGGTTTGCTGGAGTAAAGAGGACGTCCACGCCCGCATACAGAACGCGCTGACGTCCCATTAACATATAGATAATTAGCTGCCCGACAGTGGGTGTCCTTCACCAACCGCTTAATCCCCCGGCAAAGCCTTCAGCCGGCATCACCACAAACACCCATGTTGACTCGGCCGCGGCTTTAAGGAGGCCATCTTGTCGGGCTTACCCACCGCGACACGTCGCTATCAGAGGCGGAAGAGGGGTGAAGACGATTTACGAGGGCGTAATCTATAACCAATGCCGTTCCGTGTGGATATTTTTGGAGGGAAAAAGGCCCGGGTGGAGATGTAAGCTAATGGGCCGGCAGGTTAGAGCGTTGCGACGAGATAAGTTTGCGGGGCAGATTTATGAAGATCGTAAAGCTGCGTCAGGGACAAAGAAGAGTGAATATATGAGCTGGACCGCTAATGGCTAGGTTACGCACAGGGGGATTTTATTTGGCGGCGATCGCACGTACACACACCCGCACACACACACACACACACACACACACAAAGGCCTCCCTATTCCCCATTTCATCGTGTGGAAAACGAATGCTTTATTCAAACCCTAATGATCTTCTTTCAGAAACACAGAAAGGATGATTTTAAGAAAATGTTATTTGGAATAATACATTAAGTGCCGTCAACGTTGAGATGCTGTTTTCATAGTAACATAAATTAGATTTTATAACTCTGAAAGGAATGAGTCCCTGCTTACCCTTCACTGCCCCCCATTCTCTCTCTCTCTCTCTCCTTCTCTCTCTTTTAGCATTTTGTAATTACTCTGACACCCTACATCAAAAGAGAAGTAATAATAGTTGTAATTTAATCTATTCACACAAGTCATTTTCACAAACTCCTGCCTCTCTCGCTGCCTAATGTACATTTCATCCATTATTGATGGTGTGCTGATGATGTGGCCGTGTCAACCGCCATTGTTTTCCCCTCCTTTACTTACATGTAGGCTGCTTGATTCAGGGGTTTCATTACAGGCGGCGCACAGGGCAAACAAAAGATAATTAACGGGGGCGGGGGAGGGGGTTCAGGACACTTTGGGCGCCTGCCCAAATGCCGCATCCCCGGCCACGACGTACTGTAGCTCCCCTCGGCTCAAACGCCATAATTAGTGAGGACTTCTTGCTAGAGGAAACGACGGCCATTCATTTCTCCCCCCCCCTCTCTCTCTCTCGTTGTTAAA
>JAODLI010000016.1:419220-429583 GCA_027575585.1 Percopsis omiscomaycus
CCCAAACCTTCAAAAACAACAACACCGGGGGTCCCTTGGCTCGCGGGGGGGGGGGACCATACGTCACTCTGTTTGACGGTTGTTAGGGGACAGAGGGAACGTTTTGGACGGCGTTGGGGGGGGGGGGGGGAGCATAGTAATAGTTATAATGTGTCCATCGTCATCAGATATTTAATCCTGCAGGTTTCTGTGGCCGGGACGGATCATGACAGAAAATCATTAGCCACAACGGGGCTGTTAGCTGTCACAGGAGTGATTGAACAGGCAGCGAGCCGTGGCGCTTTGTATGGCAGTTAAGCGTCTGGCTTGAACCCCCCCCCCCCCGCCCTCCCCCGCGCCCCCCCGCGGCGGAGACCCATCGAGGGCCCAATGATGAAGCAGATTTGGCGGATGGCTGCTCCTCGCGGCCCTTCATGTCCCGCAAGTCGCCCAACGAGAAAAGGGGTCAAGCCTGGCATATGGCGAGTCTGCTGCAGACATGACTGAAGTCTCTCTAAGTGGAAGATGATGGTTATAGTGGAGACACTGGAGACAGCTCATAGCTCAGTTACTTAAGAGACGCTTTCGTACGTTTTGTGTTTCGTGAATGGGATTCACTACTGTTATAGTTTAATGATAGATTGACTTCCTTCTGGTTACAGTCCTCCACACCAATCAGGTGAGGGTGGACGTACAAATCTTGTTGTACCAGTGTATGTGTGTGAAGAATACAAGAACCTCTCCCCATGTGGCCTCTCAGTTCCCCAACTCTGTCACTGACTGAGGGTTTTCCGGCATCGGTGTAGTGCGGTCACACTGCACATTGGTTTATCACTAAGCATTTGTCTTCTTTTTGATATTATTATTACATGTAAATGCATGAAAGAGGGAAAAAGGAAGGAGGAGGAAGGAAATTGTCAAATTATAAATTAAGCCACCGCTTCAATTATTTGCTTGGTTTGATAATAACGTGGTACATTTTTTGAACGAGGTTAATTACAAGAGGGTTAATGATATTCTAATAAAAAGCAGGAACTCATCAGATTTTCCTGGCTAATTTAAACAGACCAAATATTTTCTTCAATTAAATGTTAATTGTTAATAAATATCTTACAGTTTTAGGGGAACACAGGTTGAGGCCATGTTTTGTAAAGACATGTTTGAATAGATTCTTGACACATTTTGTAATGGTAATTGCGGTCGCCGACCTTTAACCTGAGGCAATCTGAGTCTGGCTGTTTTAGAGAGGTGGATGAATTATTTCATTAAGTGGAGCAGATCTCACATTAACAAGATGCCTCAAGTATACAAAACATTAGAAGAATACAGAACAATAATATACTGTTGCACCGTCCCAAAGCCACCTTAAATCCCTGTTCAAATTACTGTAGTTAGCTTAGCTAAGCCACGGCTTTTAGCTGAATTGTCAAAGCCTCGTGAAACCACCCTGAACTCATGAGCTCACAAATAGTCTCACCCCACTGTCTGGAAACCCTCCGTAGAAGCCCGCCCCCGCGCCCCAGCCAGAGAAACGCTCGACGCGAAGAGATAGAGACCTTATGCCGTCAATCCTATATCCCGTATCCTCCAATTTATGTCCGAACACTCGCAGGGCAGCCATCTTGGAATGGCGTGGCAGGACGTATAGAGTACATACCGTTTGTCCAGCCATCAACGTTAGGCAGTATAAAGCGTGGTGAGCTTGTCATTCTGCCCCCGGTGTGGCCCGACACACATTTCTACCACGGCGGATAAGAAAGCTGTATTTCAATTCACCTTAAAACATGATGGTTTAAGTGGATTTAACAGCTGAAGTTACTGAGGGGGCTTTTACCTGGCCTCACCTGGGCCGTTTCAAGAAAAGAGAGCAGATTGAATGTGCTGCGTGTGTGCTGCGTGTGTGCGTGTGTGTGCTGTGTGTGTGTGTGCGTGTGTGCGTGTGTGTGCTGTGTGTGTGTGTGCGTGTGTGTGTGTGCGTGCGTTTGAGACAAACATGAGGCAGGCAAGCGGATGCTATCACTCATTCGCTGTAGAAGAGGCATGATTACCCGGCCCTGGGTGATCCTCCAGCTCTCTCCTTTATTCCTCTCCCATCCATCTCCCTCCGTCTCGCTTTCTTCTCTCTCCTTACTCTCTCTCTCTCTCTCTCTCTCTCTCTCTGTCAGGTTTTTCATGTTGTCAGAGTGGTTTATTTACTCCTGTAGATCAGCTCCTGTCTCCCTAATAGCTCTCCAGCAGCCTGATAAATAAAGCTGTTTGTCTTTTTACAGTACCCGGGGTGCTTGCCGTAAATGCCTCCTCATCCCCCTCTGCCATTTATCAGACGACAGATGCAGGATTACTGGGCGGGAGTGTTGCCTGCAGCACTTCTCAACTAGGCCTATTGGATTCATAGTATAGCCTCTAGTATTGACGGTTCCTGGGGTGGCGGTTACGTTTTGAAACCGTTAAAGTTTGCATTCGCACAGTGGCATTTTTTAGCAGTAAAGGCTTCAATATCAAACTTTTTTTCCATATATAAATATATGGCCGTTTGCTTTCCACATAAACAACTGGATAATGTTGCTGATCTGTATGGATTACTGAGCATGTTTCTGTAATCAACTGCAGAGAAAAACACACCAGTACCATACATACACACGAGCACCAAACTTCTGTCTGCCTCCAGATTACTGCCATCCCATTTGGACCAGCTAGTTAAGCTAACTAATGAGCCATCGCCTGCACTGCTGTAAATGTACAGCCGACTAGCCTCTCCTCATCGAGTTGGTTTGATTGACAAGTACTGCCAATGGGAAGCCATGCTGAGGTGAAGGCGGGACTTGCACAAGGAGAAATAGAAATAGGATGTGATACATAATGAGAAGTATAAATGCCAATTATGCTCCTAGGGTTATTAGAGACTATGCTTTATACATTGGTTTTGAAATATAGAACAACATAATCAAAGTGCACATTTCGAAGGTCATTCAAGATAAAAACAACACGGCTTGTGGTCCAAACATCAGCTTCAGCCGACTGGAAGATACACAGAAGATTAGAAATACACGGCTCCAGCCTGATGAAGTGGAGGCCTTGGAAAGGCCCGGGCCGTGGTCAATTATGAATCAAATAACAGTTGAGTCGCTGTTCTTTTTTAGGGACAGGTTTCTGGTTCACTAAAGGGTGGTGACAGTAAGAATCCAAAAGTTTGACTGCAGAGTGCGCTCACAGAATGACTTGAATCGATCTGAGTCGAAGGATTTAATCTCCCCTTGTTAGAGGGGCACAGGGGAATGGTGGAGGCTTTTTTTTTAAGCAGGCTAAAATATTTCCATCATAGCCAGGCAGTGTCCTTTTATGCTCTATCCAACAGAGTTCATATTGACATGCTTGGCTTAAAACCACCTTGTTAACAAAAAATGAAAGTGCAAAAGAATTCCACACTGTAAAAACCCTGACATCGCTTTCAGCATGCGTACTTGAAATATGTTTTATCAAACACTTGTCTTTTCTTTACTATAATAGATGTCAGTTTTCTCTGATGTAGCTCAAGTAGGGTGGGGGAGACGCATGTTGAGTATCACTCTTTTCACATTTGAAGCTATCACTCAATAGCAGATCTGTGTTGCTCCACATCAAACAAGGGAGACACACGCGCTATCACCTGCCGAGTGCTCCAACGGGATGAAGCAAAGTATCTTCAAATCACTTGTCCAAGACATTTCCCCCTATTAAAGGCTGCCGTCCTCTGCGTGCGGTTTAAGACCCGAGACAAGCCCTTTAGGTTGGCTGTGGCCAAACAGGAGTGCCACCGCCACGAGAGCAGCTTGTGTTCCTATACAGGCACCCTTACAGAAGACAGGATAGGAGAATCTGTATGAGCCGTCCATACCTCACTTTACAGGTCAAAGGACAGACAGACAGACAGACAGAGATAGAGAGACAGACAGACAGACAGACAGACAGACAGAGATAGAGAGATAGAGAGATAGACAGACAGACAGACAGAGATAGAGAGATAGAGAGATAGACAGACAGACAGACAGACAGACAGACAGACAGACAGACAGACAGAGAGATAGAGAGATAGAGAGATAGAGAGACAGAGAGACAGACAGACTTTTGTTTTTGGTAAAGCTGACACATTATAACATACTAATCAGCAAATATTGCTAGTGACTAATTAATTATTATCAATTATATATTATACATGTTTTATATTTTAGATATTTGTGGTCCTTTTTGCCTGACTTAATTTCTACACACAAAAAAATTATTTTAGCACGGATCCCTCATACAGTTTTTAAAGGGAAGTTGTGAAAAAGATGATTTGATTAAACTTAAAAAAACCTGTTAGCTAAACTGCCTATTCCCTAACTGCAAGATGTATGATACAGCTTTTCAATTATATTATGATTTCTGTCAATATATTCCGATTTAGAATGTCATAATTAAATACAATTATTACAGAGAGTGCAATAAGAGAAAAACATAAATAAAACTGCTAATTTCCGCAATAAATAGACTGTCTATTCTATATAGAATTCTATATATGAAATTATTTTAAAAAAGTATAAAATATATCTATATATATATTTATAGTATACCGTAAGTAATTATTTATTTTTCTTATTCTTCAATTAAAGACAATAAAAAAGAGGCAGTACATGCTTATGTGTGTGTATTGTGTGTGCTTGTGTATCTTAGGTGTATTACTCACAATGATTCCATGGCTCTACATGCTGGCAACGTGCGTGTGTGTGTGTGTGTGTTTGTGTTGTGTGTGGTGTGTGTGGTGTGTGTGGTGGTGTGTGTGGTGTGTGTGGTGGTGTGTGTGTGTGTGTGTGTGTGTGTGTTTGTGTTGTGTGTGGTGTGTGTGGTGTGTGTGGTGGTGTGTGGTGGTGTGTGTGTGTGTGTGTGTGTGTGTGTTGTAATCTCGGCAGATCATGTTTTCCAGGCCTCAGATGAGGCAAAGCAGCTTTGGCAGTGGGCCGTTTCATCTCAGACACTGGGGCCCAAAACAAAGAGAAAATGATTGATTGGATGATGAATTATTTAGAGGTGGAGGGCCGAGGAACGAGCCACGCCACGCTGAAGTGAGAGAGGGAGAGAGAGAGAGAGAGAGATACAGTTTGTTTCCCCTCTCTCTCTCTCTCTCTCTCTCTCTCTCCCTCGCCCTTATAGAAGATAGGCATGCAGCTAAAAACATTCCCCTAATTGTACTAATGCATGTCACCGCAAATTTGCCAAAATAAAATATTGATGCGGACAGAGATGGGTCAGCGTTACACTGTGTGCTGATTGAAATGGAGGCCCGTTTGCTCAGGGATCTATAGGATGTTTGACCCTGCAACGCTGGACAAAGAAGAGGGGTCAGCGAATCGCCTCTCGCATCGTAACGGCGTCACTGTCCTCTGTGCCATCGCCACGGTTCCCCAAGCAGACACCCCCGGATGTTTACCTGGAAAGATTTAGATAAACCCAAAGAATTAGTCTCAAATGCAGCACATAGAAGCAGCTTAATTCTTAAAATGTCAGCTTTAAAGACGCGCGGGTGTGTGTGTGTGTGTGTGTAGCAGTCGACTCTTACGCGATACCCAATCTGTCCACAGGGGGCACTGATGTGATATGCGAGACAGACGTGAGGGAGGCAGGTGGAGAGCAAGAGACATGGAAGGAAGGGAGGAGAGGAAACGAGAGGCAGGGAGGAAGAGAAGAGAAGAGAAAAGAAGAGAAGAGAGAGAGGGAGGGAGGGAGGGAGGGGAGAGAGATGCAATGAGGCAAGGCCACAGGGATGAACGGAACATGACTCTCCCTCTTTCTTTCATTTTTTTTTTTCAATATCCCCCTCCTCATGAAATTTCATTTGGATTGTAAATGTTCAGTAATTTACCATCATAAATGTGTAATGGGTCCCTGAATCCAATGACATTGTGCTGGCTAATCAACTCATTTGAAAATGAATATAGATCTATTAAAGGGAAGCCCGCATTTCTGGCATGCTGTCAAACATGAAACACTTCCCAAAACTAGCTCTTTTTTTTAGAAGAGGACTCCTCTTTTGGAAAAAATGATCCACTTATCTAATTTCTTCCTTAAATACAAATGATGAGGGAGATTAAGTGCTTGTGCTAAACTCTGATTTGTTTTGTTATTAGGAATCTGATACGTAATCGACTTAAGGGGGGGAAAAAAGACTCATTTAAAAGCTCATTTAAAAAAATAGACGAGAGGGAAAGTTAATGACACTTCATTTCCAGCTGGGGAAAAATAGCTAAATTAAAGCCTTGAATTTTAAAGCGCCGCTCGGTCCCGCGACAGACGGCTTCGCGGAATCGCTCCAAAAACACACAATAACACACACCAGGATTACTGCTCCTTATCTGTGGGAGACGGAGCCCGGGGCCTCACCTACAGTACAAACACTTAATCAAAAACCAAGTTCAACTCGTGGCAGAGCGACTCTTAGAAATAGCAACTAACCGAGGGAGTGCGGCATGCAAATTGCAAATGTCTGTGAGTGTGTGTGTGTCTGTGTGTGTGTGTGTGTGTGTGTGTATACATGATGCTTACGTGTGTGTGTGTGTGTGTGTGTGTGTGTGTGTGTGTGTGTGTGTGTGTGTGTGTGTGTGTGTGTGTGTGTGTGTGTGTAATTTACCCTCTGGTAAGACCAAATGAGTTTCTCCGAGAGTGAAAATATATAGTTCCCAGAGTTTCGAGAGAGCAGCACATATTAGGTGTCAGTAAATGTCAGTTTCACAGGCCTGGCCGCGGTCCTCCAAAAGAGAAACACACACAGAGATGGAGATGGAGACATCCGAGAGGTCTTCCAACTGCGACTCACAGCGGGGAAACGTCGGTGCGTTGAATCTGACCGTGATACAGTTTCTTTTTCTGTTCTTGCTAACTCTGTTCCGGCGGTTGCGGAACAGATCGGATAAAGATTAGCAGACCAATCAGCTGACCAGATTGTCATCATCACCGCCGCGAGCGTTCAAATTAATGATTACATTTTTCCGTAGTCCTGGTCTAATAAATGCATGTGTTTGCATTCTCACCTTTATGTGTGCTCTTGGAGTGAACTGCTTTTATGAGAGTTGTCACAGTGGTTTTTAATGCTGTCAGACAGATTGTACTACTGGCAAAAGACATGTCTTTCAGGACACCCCAGCTGAGGTGACTCCACCAACACGTAGCCCTACTGCGGTAGTATTGGGGGCTTACCGACAGTGATACTGTGCTGTTATTTCCAAGTCCAAGCCGGCAATTGTACCTTAATGCCTCCTCTGTCCCTTCTGCTTCTTTGTTAGTCTCTCTCTCTCTGTGTCTCTCTCTCTGTCGGTCTCACTCTCTCTCTGTCTGTCTCTCTCTCTCTCCCTGTCTGTCTCTCTCTCTCTCTCTCTCTCTCTCTCTCTCTCTCTATGTCTCTCTCCCAGCCCTGAGAGCAGAAAAAGGAAGTCATTTATCAGGTCTGATGGCAGCCAGCGGTGCACTGTGCCACGGCGGCTGGGGGTGGGTGGTGGGTGGTGGGGGTGGGCTGGCCCAGGCACGAGGCTCTAGGCTAGCACCCTGTTGTAAGGTCACCGTAATTAGGCCTCGCCTCCCAAGCTGTGGCCGGAGCCTCTGAGCTTCCAGCGCCTTCCCCGTCCTCAGAAGTCCTCTTTCGGCACCATTTGCTTATGAGATCATACAAAGAGTCTCATCCCACACCAAATATTAGGCTCCATCTGGGAATATTGATTTTTTTTTCCAGGGCTTGGAATGAGTTAGATTCCTCCCCCTCTTAACTTTCTCTGTGATTACTTTGTGGAAATAGAATATTAGACTTTGGGTGATTGCTGTAAGGGGAAGCTCTCAGCTGGACTAAACACCTTTTTGATTGCCAATCTAGGGTCCTAAACCTGCCCACCGCTCACTTCTACTGTGCTGTGTGAGGGAATGGGGGAAGAAAAAGAGATGGAAAATGACAGATAATAGATTTACCATTATCAAATATATATTTTCCATACGCCTTTCTTTTTCTTCTCCGGCTCATTCGCTTTCAACTTTTTTTTAAATCCTTTTGTCTTTCTACTCTAAAGTCATACCAGGAGTTGTGCTGTCTTTGTGCCTCCCCTAAAGAGATTTTCTACACACAGGTGATGTTGTTGATGAGTCATAATGACATTCCTAATCATATTCGTCCTTAAGGACTTATGACAGATTCTCCTATATGATCTCCAAACGCAAACTGTAATCCACTGTGTACCTGAAGCAAACTAAACGCTAATGCTATGTTTTGAAGTCATAGTATCCTTAAATCCTTAAATACTTCAGATACCGAGTTGTTCTGCGTGGCAGAAAATAGTCCTTTCAAGCTACAAAGGAATTACAGTTTAAAGAAATTTGACCCAGTTTGCGACCATTATCACGTGAGGATTCCTACAGGAACGTATTGCGGGCAAAGGATGGATTGTTTACCGATCGACAATATCTTGGAGAGAGTACAATTTTGAAAATGTAGTTAGTGTTTGGTCCGTTCTTTATCTATTGCGCATTGCTGTGGTCGCAGCGGCTGTGAATGCCTTCCCCACTGCGGCCCTCTCACATTTTCCTCTCCTCTCAAGCCTTTATTGGTTCTCATCTGCTCCCAGGGTTTTCCCTCCGAGTTGTCTCATTAGAATGCAGAATGCTGGGTACATTTCTCCCACAGTTTAGTGGTTCATTCAATCTGAAGTCAAAGAATGGAGAACACATCTATAATAGAGATACTTTCGCAGGGTGCTTGTAGGTCTTGTAGGAAAATATGATCTGAACTGGCAGGAGGTTTAAAACCTGTTTTACACAGGGTTGTTTAAGTAGCGTACGCATTCGTAATATCTGAGAAGAATTCGTGTTTTGCCTCTGTGCCACGGTGCCACTTGTTTACAAGGAAATCCGTTCATCCACATTGTTTGGAAGCAAACGGAGAAACACGATTGGTAACTCACATTAACACACATTACCTCTTTTAATGGTACCTCAAACACAGGTTGTGTCAGCACCCAGCACAGCCAACACTGCTATAGAGCGCTGGATTAAAGACCTACAACACTGTACACCACTGTAGCTGTAATCACACGATCAATCAAAACTGCCTGTATATTCTGTCTGTGTGTGTTTACATATGTACATTGGCACCACATGTAGGCTATAGACGTGTCTTATCAATCAACCCCTGTGCAAATTGCATTGTGGATAACCGATAGCGTATGTCTCCAAATATTGTTCTTACTTTTCTATTTGCTGTACATTGTGCATTCTCTATGTATTAGATTATCTTGTATATGTATATAGACCAGTAGAGAGCGAAGACAGTGTGTAATTATGTTTCGTTTCGGTCCACTATACATACATTATAATCAATCACAGATGTAGTAATAGTTCGCCCAACCACCAGATGACGAAGAAATCTGTGAACCGGTTATAATAATATAATAAATAGACTTTTAACGCTATGCTAATTAATCTTACGTGACACCAATTGGCTGAGTTACATGTTCAGGGACAAGGTAAAATGGCCACATGTCTCTGTGTTTTGGATATTTGTGATGGGATGAACATAGTCACCCTACAATAAACTTTGTGGGATTAACATATTAACATATGTTTAAATTCTGCCCACATCCCTGACAGGTGACTGAGCTACATTCTAACGAGCGGTGTAGAGGGGCGCGTCTCGGAAAACAAGCAAACAACCAAACTGAAGTGCCTGCAGTCCTTAAGCACTTCATCCTTGGAGCTCCGAAGGCCAACCGACAGAGAGAGGAAAGAAGGGCCTGCAAAGAATGCAAATTAAGACTTACCATTCCACCGCACAACAATACAATTTAAATCAATGGGACAAGCCCTGACTGGTGTCATGAATTACCCGTGTGCTTGAAACCAGTGTGTGACAATAAAGTTCAAATTCAAGTTCAAAGTTTCAAATTCGGTTGCATTGCTCCCTACCGCTCTCATAGGATTACAGCACTCTCAAACCCTTCTAATACAGCTGCCTTACCCTTCTGCGGAGAAGTACTGTACTCTTAAAAGACGCACAGCACATTAAAAATATCCTCAAATGCCAGATCCATAACTGACAATATGAGAAGAGAAAAAGGGAGGGAAAGTGATGAGAGCGAGGGAGAGAGAGAGGGAGAAAGAGAGAGAGAGAGAGAGAGAGAGAGAGAAAGAGAGAGCGAGGGAGAGAGAGGCCAGAGGCGTGTTGGGGATTCCGTGTGTGTCATCTTGTTGTCTAGGGTGCATTACCAACCACGGACCCAGTTCCAGTTTTCTTGTTGTCATGGAGAGTGTCCTCAGGCGATAACAGCGGGGGGGGGGGGGGGGGGGGGGGGGGGGGGGGGGGGGGGGGGGGGGGGGGGGGGGGGGGGGGGGGGGGGGG
>JAODLI010000016.1:437344-450107 GCA_027575585.1 Percopsis omiscomaycus
TTATATTATTATATTTACAAGAATATGCAGTGGTCTCTTAATTTTTTCCATGGCTGTATATATATATATATATATATTGTATATACACAAAGTATAATACATACAATATATTGTGTGTATTTCTAAAGTGGTGTCCAAATGTCCAATACCTCTATCTCTTTCCATATTTCTCTCCTTCTTTCTTTATTTCCCACTACAGGTTTCATCATTCATAAAAATCTAACACAAAATCTCTACTCACTTGATGTCAAGACAATTCAATAATATCAAAAAGTCTGATTTTGCGCCTTCCTACCATATTTTACTATCATTTTATAGTAGAATATTCTACAGTTTGATTATGAAAATAATTATTACCTGCAACCCCACTAAAGACATTGCGTTTGCACTAAATTTTCTTAAATTTTCAGGAAATTAAAGGAACGAATGTGGAACCAAATATTTTCATTAGTACTGTATACTTTCTGTACTAATGAAAATATATATATACATATATATATATATGGAAAAGTCCAAACTGTGGACTGATCTTAAAAGTTCGTAGTTGTGGTTATGTTTACTGTGTCTGGGTTACGGTGACACAAAGCATCAGCAAACAAAAAAATGTTTATTTATTCTACAGTCTCAATAATGCAAATCTGCAATCCCACAGAGCATTGGGGTTTAAAGAGAGCGTGAAACGCAAAAGCCTTCGAGAAGATTACATTTTAAATCAAGCAGTCCATGTAAATGATGATGTGTGCGACAGGGGGCCCCGCGCAATTAGCATGCCAGGCCAGTGTTAAAGCAATTAGGCAAAAGAGACGGCTGCAACACCAGGGCCAAGCATGACAATAGAGGAAGGACAGCTATTTCCATACTGTTCTCCGGGACACGAGAGCGTGTGTGTTTTTTTTCCGAGGGGTGTTTCTGCGTTTCAATTGTTTCGTGGCGTTCTCTGAGGGAAACAGGGGTTAATGGGAACTCAAAACTGCTCACAGAGAACGCACGCTGCCATTTTGAAAGTGAGAGTGCACGAAGAAGAAGAAGAAGAAGAAGAAGAACAACAAGAAGAAGAAGAAGAAGAAGAAGAAGAAGAAGAAGAAGGGAAAAAAGGAAGCTAAATAAAAAATTCAGTGTTTCTTGCTAAATAAAGCATGGGAAAAACACTCCCTGCTTAAGGGAATCACAACAGCATTTGCTGGTAAACAAGCCCCCAGCGCAAACACAGTGAAGTGCTGTTAAAAAGGAAAGAATCACACATTTGGGCAACTCTCTCAGGTGGAGCCATCAAAAGCTGTGTCGCCTTTTACGCCGAGACTTAGCGGAAAGGACCACCTGGAGACCAGAAGTGACATTCGTTTGAGTGTAAATTACCCAAACAAGCATGCCAGGAAACGGCAGTTTAGTGCTTGATGCTACCCAGCGGGGACGGCTGTAGAGGCTGCTAATTCAAACAAGAAGCTGCACAATAGCGACGCGGCTAAACACAAACATGCGTAGCGCCGTGGAAACGTGGCCCGTCGGGACGTTAGGCAGCAAAGTTGCTTGTTGTCTGTCGCACGCAGAACGCAAACAGGATTTGGCTGAGGGCTCATATGTGGGTGTTATTGTTTATGGAATGTGGTTATTTACTATAATTGTACATAGAGCTTAAAAAAACGTTTTTGTATTGCATTTATTGGGTCATGTTTGATATGATATGTTTATTATTGTGTTGAGAACAAATAAGTGTAGAGGATAATGGGAAGGCACCAAAACAACTAGCTCATTTTAAGGTTTGCTACAGGGGATGTTCTCTGAAAGCAACTACAAGGACCTTTGCTGAGGAGATAGTGTAGTAAAGACTACATATCCCATAAGCCCCGATGCCTCGTGGCAAAGCGCCACCTGATCTCTGGAGTGGAGTGTGTCTGGTGTGTCTGCATATAACAGTTGAGAGCATTTCAGAACCTCAACTGTCTTACAAGTTGAGGCAAGAAAACAATAACTTTTCAGTCTTTATGACGTAAATCCACGTTACATTTTTCAGCAGATGTGACCCAGTGGCTGGCATTACAATGACACTGCCAACTTTACTGTTAGTGGTGCACAGATGCACAACAAAACACGGACACTTGTAGCTGCTTTAACGTTCACCTTAATAAAGAATGTACAGTGTTTATTTACGCCACTGCTATCAATATGTATTTTCTATCAACTGAATCAATGAATCAAATAGACAGCTAGAGTCAAATCCAAATGTGACCAGTGTGAAATATTTAAGCATCAATACTCTCTCTCAGTGTTTGAGTAAAATTCAGTCTTCGTGTGCGTTTCCGCGTGTTGCTTCCCTGCAGCTGAAAGGTCATGACCTCTGCTGCTTTAAAAGAAATCCCCTCCTGGTGGCAAAGCATGCCAGCACACGTGTATCCGCCCAGGAACGTTACAGTAGCATTACCTCACCCTCGAGACACGCGGAGCCATTTTATATACATGCGCACGTGTTACATGCATTATGCAGCTGCCTCATAGGTCGAACAACAGGAAGCTATACAACGAATGTGTACCCAACTGGACAAAGGAATAACCTTACTTTTGTCATTACACAATGGACACTTGCTTGGGCCATTGCCCAAGAAATTACATCTGTTTATATAATTATTGGATCCCGCTTTCTATAAATAGCCTCCTCCGGTACGCAACTCAATTAATCGGAATTCGGTTCAAATTGAATCATTAGAGATTGCGCTAATTAGTCTCCCCTCAAGTCCCCCATCTTGGATGTATGCCGTGTAGAACAATCCATCAGACCATGTAGCGCCATATGGCCTGCATGGCCTGTGGGAGAATTAGGCACTTTATAGAGAGAGTCCAACGAAGTAAACCGATGGTCTAAAGAGAAAGAGCTCTCTCTCTCTCTCTCTCTCTCTCTCTCTCTCTCTCTCTCTCTCTCTCTCTCTCTCATGTCTGACTACTACTGAGCAAGAACTGTTGACGGCCTATCCCAAATGCATGCAACAAAAAATGGCCAAAGTGCATTTTTGTGTCTAAACCGTTGATCAACCAGAAGCGCACTGGCTCACTCTCTGGTTTGCGGGACCGTCTTAACCATGAGCGCTCCTCCCTTTTTGAAAGGGAGGGTTTCTGGCGCGGGGTTTCTGGCGCGGGGATTCTGGCGCGGGGTTTAGCCCCCGGGTGGAGGCAGGGCAGTGGACCCATTCACCCTTTACAACATGTTTTCGGTTACGCAATGCCAGCTTGAAAAAGCATAACGCTACACACCACCAACATGCAAAAAAAAAAGAAAGAAAGAAAAACACACAGGGGAGAAAGAAACTGTCTGGATTTGTCAAGCAAAAGTTTGGCTTAGGTAATCTAGTCCAAGGTATGTTCTGACAGCAGCGGAGCTCGACTTGTTTGGCCTGTGCTCGTGACACATCGCCTTCCTTAATTTTAAGTCTATCCTTGAACGAGACAAGGTTTTTAAAACAATGGACCCTCTAACAAAGCTTCCCACCGAGAATTGACTCGGGCCTTAGTTGCTATTTACATACAGACAGAGTGCATTGCTAGGAATTAGCATAATGTTTTGTGTAGCTGGCGTGCTCAGGGGATCTACATTGTAACATATTGGTGCCTAATGAACTCTGAAAAAAAATTGATTTTCCACAGAGTAAATTAAGAAATGCATTATAGCTGTTAAGCCAATCTTGGGGGAAATCGGAGCCTTCCACCGCTAAACTACGCTTGATAAGTAATAAATTACATGTTACACTTATTTGCTTTAATTCATGCTAATTTTGCCCAATTAATGTATCACTGTAGTTCTAAGGGCAGCCACTGGAGATTTAATTATTTATGGGATTGTGTTGTGCGTGTGTGTGTTGTTGTGTTTACTTACGGTGTGTGTGCACTGTGTAGGCCCCAGAATACAGGGAGTTGCTTGAAGATATGATCTTACTCTGTATGTACTAGTTTGTATGTATCCCCATGCATCTATTTGTGTGTGTTAGTGTGTGTGTGTGTGGAAAAGAGAGGTAAAGCCCCAGTGTGTGCAGGGGAAGCCCACACACAGAAACACAACTCTAGTGTCTGCACACACACACACACACACACACACACCACCACAGCCAGCCAGCAGGGCCAGTCATCATTTACATGCCCTTGTCCTATCGCCCCGTGCTGAGCAGGCTTTTCCATTTAGTCCCAGCTCCTGCATGCGGGGACATGACACCGAGGCCAGCCCTGTGCTTCCTGAGCCCGCCTGTAGGGGACACAATGTAAAGGACGGGACTAGCAGAAGGAATAGCGGAAATGTGTAAAAAAAATAAAATACAAAAAAGCCCATTCGAGATATTTTGAAAACTGCGTCACTTTCCCTTTCCCAATTACAGTAAATCGTTGAATTTATTTAGTATGTAAACACACAAATGACTCGCACAGACCTCGATTCACCTTTGTGAATGGAATCCCAGTGCATCACTTAATGTCCCCAGAGAGACGCGGCTGGAAACCTTGACTGTTGAATTAGACTTTAGTTTCACCCGGTTAGAGCGGAGGAAGGCCTCTTCACTCCCGTAACCTGCATCATGTTATTTTACATTCAGTGTGCATGGCAATGCACTCTGAACCAGAAACTCCAACAGGAAAAGGGCTCTTTTGGTTATATTTAGTGTTTATTTCATATTTAGGCTTTTAATAAAGCCCTCTATAAACACTAGTTATTATTTAGTTATTAGATAAAGGATTTGCTATTTCGCTACAATACATACTACGTGACATTATCCACTGCATGGCATACATTGTTATTCCACACGTTTATTTAGTGCTTATATTAAAGGGGCTTTATTGAAGGCTACATAAAGCCTGAAGGAGCAGTCTGACATTTCATACAATGGTTTTGTTTTCAAAAGATGCAAATTTCGCGCAATCATGTAAAATCCCTGTGAGATTTACCTGAAGAAAAATAGTCCTGAATGTGAGTTGTGGCCTAGTTAACTATCAGCCTTGTCTCCAAACATGGGGAATTAGTCAACGCATATTCCCCAACCCCCCCCCCCCCCCCCTTACAACCCACACATACACATCCTCAAAGCAGCCACTGACGTGTGTATACTCGCTGCACTGATATTAAAAAAGCTTAACCGACAAAGGGTTTTCAAGTAAATTAAAGAAAACAAAATCTCTGCGATTAGTCAATTAAGTGGCACATTAGCCTGGGACTTAATTAAAAGATAGTGGGGCATAGAGTCTTTAAGGATATACAAAGAGGCGGCGAGTGTGTTTAAACAGCAGATTGAACAAATGGCATGCATTAAAAACTTGACTCTGAGTCACTTGACACCTCGAGCTACATAAACAGAGTGTCAACTCTGTGGGTTTCCTATGCAAACGCCCCGGGATGAGCAAAGACTCTCCCAGTCCGGAACGTCAAAATGCCTTCCTAAAGAACCAGGGTTTTAGCAGCCGCTGCCACCGCAACACAGAGAACACACCGCAATCGGTGTCTCTCACACTAAACCGCGTCGCGCGCTTCGGTTTTCTGAATGGTAATTATCTGTGATTTATGGGGAGTTTTGGGGCGAGGAATCTGCGATGAGCTCCTCACCTGGAGACAGTAACGCACAACAGAGACTCACCTTGTGTTGAAACGCAGGGGTCCAATTGGTAGGTCTTGTTCCCAGTCAAATTTAAAGGAACATAAAACCCTTTTTTGAGTTCTGTGTGCGTGTGTGCGTGTGTGCACGTGCGTGTGTGCGTGTGTGCACGTGCGTGTGTGTGCGTGTGTGCATGTGTGCATGTGTGCATGTGTGCGTGTGCGTGTGCGTGCGCGTGCGTGTGCGTGCGCGTGCGTTCGTGCATACATAACCACAGCATCCACCTCTGCTTTTAAAAGTCATCTTTAATTAAACCTTTTGTTCTTCAAAATGGGGAAAAAAAGAGGCACCAAGCGAGCAAACGGCAGTTATTGTGTCTGAGCTCTGAGACCGGAGATCTAGGTACACTAAAACATCACAGTTCACTGCTCACGTCGCCATCTCGGCTTCGCAGCCCGCCTGGAACAATGAGACAGCTGACAGCTTGCACCCAAGAATCATCACGCTAAACTGAATTATTTCTGCCACGTGTTAATTTATTAACAACTTGTGCATGCTCTAATGTATCCCACATTTGCATATACATTTTTAACCTGCAAGCCAGAATCGTCATGAATATTCTTTTCGGATGGATGAGACTATTTCAAGCCCCCTATTTTTTGTTGCCACGCGCTTTTGAAATTTTGAGGGATGGGGCGGAGAAAAGAAGGGAGAGAGATACATAAATCTCGCAGCATGTCCGCGGGGCACTCATTCTATAAGGGCAGATATCAGCACTTCATCACTTTGCAACATATGAGCAGTGGCACCTCAGATCTCCTCCTGCATGCTCCCCGCCTGGCACACACACACACACACACACACACACACACACACACACACACTCTCTCTCTCTCTATCAAAGAAGCACCCACTTCTTGAGAGAGGGCTTCAAAGACCAGGAGCGGCCATGTTTACACCCTCCGAGCCACTAAATAGTGGGGAACAAACTGTACTAATAGGTAGACAACTAACTATACAAGTGCACTATGGGGCCTAAAAATAGGAAGATTCATTAATTATATGGCGAAAAGAACACATTTCCAGAGTCCATTTTGAGATTTTGAATTCATTACTATTTGTAAACACTTGTTTTGTACGTGCATTCACACAATATAATAAATAATAATAATAATAATATACCCAGTGTGTCAGTTCTGATATGACTCTGGAGCACAACAACAGAAAATACAGAAAATACAGATACAGAAAATGAGTATCGTAAAAAGTTACGACACGTTGCTGCTTTAGAACAGACAACCCTCCAGACTGTTTTCAGCGGATGCATCCGACTAGCAAAGTAAACCAGCGCTTTTCTCCCAGCAAACCCTCACCTTAACACTGTAAGGCAGTGGGAAACGATCACACACACACACACATGCAGTACGGGTGTGTGTGCGCGCGTGTGTTTGCGTCCTCTGCTAACACTGTCTCCTGCCTCATTACTATGTGTTATTTCATGATTCAAGACCGTTGCATTCGCAGTGTTTAACAAATGTACATTTGAAATCCCTAAGTGGCAACAGATGCTTGTGACGTTACCTTAGCCTCTCCTATATGTACTGTACAATATGTCTTATACCGCATGCCAATGTGTGGAATTCACGTTTGTAGCAGAGCGGAGGCACAAATAGAGACGCCACACTGGATGTGTTTTATCGCTGGCAGGTGAGACAATTAGGACAGTCTGACGGGCAACACAACAAGCTTATGTGTGTTGTTGTAAAGGGAAGCATTAGCATTCATCCGTTATGGTACAGCCATGACAACTAACAGCAAAACAACAGCATCTGACATACAACTTGTGTTTGATTACATATGTGGGAAAAGGCCAGCAAGCTTGCCTGTAAACTGTGTGGGTGTGTGTGTGTGTGTGTGGGGGGGGTATTTCAGCCCAAATATCTGTGTATGACTTGTGTGTTTGCTAGATTTACTGTGCTCTGTGTGTGTGTGAGTGTTTGTGCGCGAGCCCTCGTATGTGTATGTTCCTGTTTGTGTGTGTCTGTTTGTGAACACACAGGGCTTTGTCTGTCACTCATGTTAACTCAATGTGAAGAGGCTAGTCGAAGCGGAAAGTTGAGTCCAATATATCTGCCACAGCGGCTGGTATTATTAAGACCTCGATCCGCCTGTGTTGTCTTTCTGCATGGAGTAAGGTAAGCTACTGGGCACTATAGTCTCTCGTTACTTCCATCCCGGATAGAGTGATTTTTTATTCACCGTTGAGTTGAGGCGGGTTGCAGACACATTGCTAATACACATGCAGTCTTGGCCTGGCAAACCTTTTTTAAACCCCGGTGTGCACAAAGGGTACAATCTGTGTATTATGCACTTAGTTTGGACAGAACTCAATTTGTTGGCTGGAAAAGGTTTTAATAAGTGAACACTTAAAAAAGCAATGCTAACACCACGCGATAGCTTAATATAGGCTACACACTGTAGTATACACACCCTGTCACAAGCTTACTCGCACTACACACACACACACACACACACACACACACACACACACACACACACACACACACAAAATATACACAAATAAATACCTGCAGACATTGTAAATCAATTTCAATAAGTACTCACAGAATCCACAGATTTATCACCACTAACATCTACAACAATGTTGTAAATTGATATATACTGTCACTGAACCGCATGCCTGCAGACCAAGCTACCAATCAAAGGGGAGGTTCGGACAGCTGAGTGGTGCGTGCTATAGCCGGGTAGAAACAAAAACACCCACCTCGGCGGTCCCTGCATCTCCCTCGTTTGCCTCACCCGCAGTCCGCTGCGTTTAAAATGGAAGGCCAGGTGATAAAACATTAGACCGATTAAAGAGTTATTAAAGAGTCCCACATACAGTATGACAAATATAAATCAAATGCACACCAGAAGAATGAAAACACAAGTGGCAACAAGAAAATATACATACACATAAGATGGCAGGTTGGCAGGTTGTCGAGGGCATGTAATTGGAAGCTATGTAAAACGATTTGAAAACACATCGGCGTGCCTGTTTTTTCTCAGGCAGGCGTAGCGAGTGATGTCTTCTCTGGGGCCAAATCCACGGCGGAAACTTTGAACTTCACCCGCCCCCCACATCCGTGCCACAAGCCACCTTTCCACCGCCACGGCAATGCCTCCAGATAACAAGGAGATTAGATGTAGTCGGAGGCCTTTGTACAACAGGAAGGCTTTAGCGAAAGGGGGTCTTTAAATATTTAGGGTGTGAGTACAATGAGACACCTCTTTTACCTGGGAATCATTTACATTTGACTGTTGTGCGCATGTTTTTAAGTGGATGCAATTGTGAGTGTTGCATTTTGTACAAGAAAATACATGTTTTAGCCTGAGGGTATTACCTTCATGATGTGACGTTGAATCGGGGGGGCGGGGGCGGGGGGTATATCTAGTATGTGACAGATATCAAATAAAGTATACATATTTGTCACTTCTATGAAATACCAAGCTTCTATCCAGGAGGAAATATGCTAAAACACAACAACAATTTTCATATTTTAGTATTCTGTTCCAGTTATCTGTAGATATTATGCCTTTATCGCCGCTGTGATTTCCTTGACACTTCGAACAAACAACAGGAGGCTTAAGGCAGGCCAGCCTTCTCTGGCCTCTTGTCAAAGTCCTCCCATAATGAACCCATTTGCATTGGAAACCAGCCCCGTGCGTTTGAAGGCCGAAGAGTACATTAATGAGAAGTGACATTAATGAAAACCGTGTCTACCAAGTGTGGACCCATGAAAGATTTTCACACAGTTCTACACCTCTGAACCGCCAGGTCAAGTCTTCAAGTCACTATCACGGACGTTAAGTTGCTGCGTTCGTGTGTTGCTGTGTTCATTTTTTGGATGTCACAAGTCCATTATGAGGCATCGTGGGAACATTATGAATAATTAACAGCACATATTGAATGCGTAATAGCAAAAACACTAATAAGATCACACAATATTGCCCACACAATCAAGGGACACCTTCTGTGGCACGTATAACTAATAACACTCTCATGCCAGATTCCTGTTTAAGGCATGCCATAATTTAGGATAATTTTCTTTTGTGTTTATAATGCAGCAACAGTTCACAGATGCTGGCATGGCACTAATAACGTCCTTACAATATCATTCAAGCATTCACAATGGCTAATATCTGCTCTTGCGGTCTAATAACAGCTAAAACACAGGCTTGAATAAAGAACATGAAATCACAAACAGTATGCTTTCTGCTCTGTAACAAAACCCACAGAGGTTCCATTTGAAACAAACGAGATACGCATAAAGAAAACTGCCACATTGCGAGATCTCCTTTTGTGTCGATGTACAGCAATTACACATTATCTATTAGACATAATTACAATATGGCTGTAGTCCCATCCGCACAGCTTTCACGTCCATGCATGATGGACACACAAAAAAACAACACAAAAGTTTTTCCTCCACACAAACTTTTTAATGAAGAGGACAGGTAAAATAGTTCCCAGGATGGGGCCAGCTCTGATATAAAGTCCTTTTGTTCATGCCAAATGTGGGCTTTACACGACCCAGGTGAACATAGTGGAGTCAGGGATGGACCGATGGAGCGCCACAACTAAATTACTTTATAAATATTCCCACGAAAATGACCTTGAGACCACAGGACTGCCCCCCACCGCCACTGCAAACAAAGACAATAGAGTACTGCTAATTGTGACATTACCATCCGCAGCACAGCCAGAGAACAGGGGGGGATTGATTAGAGGAGTGGAAAGGTGGACGACTTTGTGAAAAGGTCACTACACACTCTACCTTGAGTCTCCCTAGCCTCCACCGCCAGAAAAGTGTGAAAAAGAGCGAAAGAAGGCGGGGGGAAAAAATAGTAAAAACTCCTTTGTGATTAGAGCGTCTGCACAGTGATATTTCCCCCCCCCCCCACAACGCATTAGTGAAATCAGACGGTAATTTCCTGGGACCAGGGGTGTATCCAGGCAGAAAATGATAAAAAGGACAAAAAGATGGAATGTGTGTGTGTGTGTGTGTGTGGGTGCGCACGTGTGTTCTATCTGCGTCCAGCAGGTGGGGCAGTGTCGAGGTTAATTGAAGGGGTTAAAAGGCTGCGGTGTCGACTGAAGGGCAGGCCACTGTGCCAGGCAAGTTTGATGTTACCGTGTCACACCACGTGTGTGTGTGTGTCCTGCTATAATAGGGACCGTACAAAGAGAGGGAAGGGAGGCTTTAGATGTGACCGTTGCATTAGCGCACCGTTTCCGCTCTCTAGTACCACCGCCGCACTGACGCCATCTTGGAGAGTCTGAACCTCATCTCTTCACTGCCCGTTGTTAGTGACAGAATGGTAGACCGGCGGCTTGTGGAATACAGCCAACTGTGTTGAAATGTCTACGGAAAATTCAGCGCTGAAATGTAATAATCCTTAAATTCTTTTTTTTTTTTTTTTTTAACTTTGAAGAGACTTCATAAACTAATGTGGGACACGAAGTTTGACACATAAATGAAAAAGCCAATGAGAATGCAACAAATGTGAACTGAACATCAGTTTTGATCTCACAAACTAATATTTTATCAAATCATTCTTTCCAGAGTTTCTGGCAGTATCTTTTTTATTATACGTTTATTAATACAGATAATCTTTTCCATCCCATTTATAGTGGGTTTGTTAACATTACTCTAAGAATGATTTGGTGTGGCAGAAAACATTAATGAATAATAAAAACTATAACATTTGCTTATTTTGTAGCAGTTTATTTTCAAAACTGACTGTAGAAAATTGGAGATTATGCACAAAACGAGGTGCATTGAAAAAAGTTTCATCACAAGAGAGGAAGATAAGACGAAAGTACACCAAAATATATAGAAGACAAACAGCTACAGTTATACACTATTTCCGGTGGATGAATTCTTCACATTATAGTGTGGAGATTGTAATAAACATATGGGTGATTTAAAATCATTATATAAAAATTGGAGGTTTAATTTATTGTGTTGACGGGGCTTTATTGTATTGACAGAAACCCACATGACAACCAGGGTCACCATATTGGAATTACTCATCAGTGCAGTGTAACAAGTCATCCTTCAACTGCATCAAGGATACAGTACATACTAGA
Organism: Percopsis omiscomaycus; assembly: GCA_027575585.1. Lineage (NCBI taxonomy): Eukaryota > Metazoa > Chordata > Actinopteri > Percopsiformes > Percopsidae > Percopsis > Percopsis omiscomaycus. The sequence goes on from JAODLI010000016.1 coordinate 449,057, forward strand.
AGATCTCACAGACTTGTACCATACGTAATTGTCAAAGCACAAATCAGTCAGAGAATTGCCATAACAGTAAAGAAATTAGCTTCGTATGGTTTTACTTTGACATGAGATGTAAATGTGCAGTTAGATCCAATTTAAATCCCAGTATCCAAGTCTGTATCTTCACCATATTTCCAGTAAATCCAATAATAACTGTGAAAATCATGGTGCTGGAGATGAGACTCTTTGATGAGATGACTTTTGTTGATATTTCACACACCAAGCAACAAACTTAGGGAATTATCATCAGGTTATCTTTGTGCAGTTTTGTCATTAATAATAGGTACATTTTGTCCCCACAACTGACACATTGTCCACTGTGATAATATTCGGTTTCATAAACTTGAAAACAAACAAGTCCCGATTCATATTTCCTGTTTCACACATATTTCAAGATACAGTAGACGACGTAAAAATTAATATCCGAGTAAAGTCGTGTTGCAAAACAACAGCATGAGTAAGTAAGATATGAACTCTCATTAAACGTTTTACAGTGTCATACAGTACTGACAAAAAAAAAAAACATGAATTTTCAATGGTATCAAAGTTACAATAACTCAAGAAGCACTGGATTAATAATTGTTGAGTGTATACAAAATGTTTTTGTTTTTTTTCCATTTTTAAGGCGGTCTGGGATAATACTTTTTAAGCATGGTTAAAATACAAAATGAACAATCTACAGTTAAGGCCTAAGTGGCAGGTTCGCATAACAGGTTTATTCCAGCTACAACTAGTTTCCTCTCCTGTGAAAACAGGTGTGTAGCATCCATCATTCCACACGCAAAATAATTATCACACATACTTCATAAAGGCATCAACACTCTCTCGCCCTCTCCCCCCCCCACCCCGCCCGCCAAACACACCCACACCCCACACACGTGCACACACACACACACACACGCACGCAGCCTCACTCCTTCAGTCTGCCTCCTGCTGGGCTCAATCGGCAACAGCGGGGGGTCCCTCCCGGCCCCCCACCCCCCCCCCCGGCGCCCCGGTAAGGGGGGCCGGGGGC
>JAODLI010000016.1:474072-484563 GCA_027575585.1 Percopsis omiscomaycus
ATTTAACTGCATTTACAAAAAACGATAAGTTACTGTCCAAAATCTCCCGTTTTTTAACAGTAATTTGTTACAGTGCACAACATAATAAAGTTAAAACTACAGGAGTAAACAGGTAAATACAGAATGTATATCTCTGGGCACACAAACATTGTTTTAATCTAATTTAATCAAGGTTTAAACACGGAACATTGCTCCAAATATAGCAAAATGTACGTGTCAAAGTGTAAACAATACTAGAAAACAACATTAAACTAGCGTACTGGTATCTGGTACATATTTTTACATACCGCAACATCGGGATGCACTTATGATAAATGGCCTAGGTCTTTAAAATGTCAGTCTCATTGGAAACGGCAAGTTTATTTCAACGTGTCGGTTTGATATTACCAGAGGGAACGTATAGCATCACATTCTGACATATTTACCTTAGAATGTCTCCCCTGCACTCTCAAATCGATGCTTGTTTTCCCCGCAGAGCGAAGGTTAATCTTCAAAGCACCTCTTTTCAAATGTACTCTAGAAAAATGTGGCCGTTCCCATTCCCGGGATGACAGCACTGGAGTCCTCTCCTCATGTAAATGAGTGACTTTAGGAGGTGGAGGTGGTGGTGGTGGTGGTGGTGGTGGTGGTGGGGGGGGGGTTCAGATCCTCTCTGCCGTAGGATCTGAACCACGGCTGCTTTTAATGGTTGGTCAGCACCACCTTTATACAGGGAGGTGCTTTCCCCTGGTCTAATCCACTCCCCGATACACCTTCTCTCTCTCTCCCCCGCTCTGCCCAGGACCAAAGCCTTCGCCATTAAATATAAATCCTGCCCTCCTCTCTCCCCCCTCCTCCTGTTTCTTCTTCCCCGTGCATCTCTCCAGTCCTTCCTCCATCTTCCCATCCACCCTCATTACTGCCGAGCCTCTGAATCGTCGGCAGCCGGTGTCACCTGCTTTGTAATGTGATTACTTCACAGAGGAATTAGTATGTATATTTAATGTAGGGATATTTTCCCCTCCTTTTTCACCTCTCTCTCTATCCTATTCTTTTTAAATCTTGATGACTGATGTAGGGGGGGCAGATATGGATGGGGGGGGGGGGGGGGTCTCTGCTTGCATGCCAGAGCCGTGCTAATAAATGACAGCTGATTTATGCGTCTGTATTCTTTTATTTATAAAAAAGAAAAAAAAAGAAATAGCAAGTGGGCTGATTTCTGATATTAATAATACAAGTGGATCCACTTTGATTAGGGTTCTGTGGAGAGCTGTGCATATTCAGCATTACAATTAAAGCCTCTGATGTGAAATAGGAATGACACGCTAATGAAGCGAGCTGGCGAGCCTGAACCGCGACTGTCCAACAGCATTACGGCCCGTCGCAGATGAAGAGTAATTACACCAGGAACAGTGAAATGTCATTAAAAATCTTCAGTAAGTGATTTAACCCGCCGCTTCTTTGCTAAAGCTAGCTGGTTCCTTTTTTTTTCTTTAGCACCTCCTCACGAGCACCCAGGCATGTGCTTTTTAACCTGCATTTTTTTGTTGTTTTTGTTGTTTTTGTTGTTTTTGTTTTTTCACTTCCCCAAGCCTACATTCATTGCTCTACTTTAAAAGTTCTAAGAATAAGGTCGTATTGTTGGAATATAGGTACAGGAATTAGAGACAAGCACACAATCAACTTACTGGAATTAAATATGAGGTCATCTGTGGAAATGTATTCAAATGCATATGATTTGGCACTGGGTCAAGTAGCAAACGGGTTCAAGAAGATTAAATATTGGAGTAAATATTTCAGAGCCTTTGAGTCACTTGCTGGTTTAAAACTTAAGACAGCTACACACCGATGGGCAATAAATATCCAAAATGAAACGCGATGAAATGAAAGACTACAGCCGAGAGGGTTTGCCTTTTGAAAAGGGGATTTTGTTACAACGATGCTGTCGCTTCATTCATGTCTGATGTGCACATTTTTCCAGGCATGCAAATTACCATCAGGTGGGTTGTTGTTAGAAAAACAATTAATGAGCTACAGTAAATCTTGTTATCATATTCATTGTTATTCATTAGGCCATTGTGAGGAGTGAATGTGTGTGTGTGTGTCTGTTTACCGATGAGCATGTATTGTATGTGTGTGTCTGTGAGAATTTATCTGTGAGCATCTCTCTGAACGTGGATTTGTGTGAATGTGTGTGCATGTGTGTGTGTTGTACTGTAGGTAGTGGCAATGCCAAAGGCAAGAATTTATGAATATCAGCACTTTTGCACCATTTCGTTAGGTGAATCTCTTGTTTCTGTTGGAGAAATAAGCATTTCTCTTGCATATATTATGTGCGTCCTTACACACAACACCTTCGCGAAGGCAAATGTGTCCTTACATCATTGATGATGCAACGACAAGTTACTTTTCCTGTTTGTTGAGGTTTATCGAGTTTCAAATATTCTAAACGCAACACAAACAGAAAATAAGAGAAAAAAAGCCCAGCCTTTCTCAAAATGACAATTTCATGTTTGTGACAGGAAGTTGACAGAACAGGAAGTTGAGGCAGTTTGAACAATTTGTACTCACAAACAGGAAAAGACACCAAAAATTATTTTTCTCGAGTTTTGGTAAATTACTTCCCCCCCCCCCTTGTAACCTTACGCGTCAGACTAGCTTATCTTTTGCGTGAAGGCTTGTTCGTTAACGCGCCCACAGTTGCTGACAAGACAACCACGTGACTGGCGTGACCACGTCTGATCCGGAACGCGGCACTGGCTGATACAAAAACGGGCACCGGCTGGGGGTGGCTTGGGGGTTGGAGGACAGGCACTTCGGTCTCCCACCGTCGAACAAACCGATGTGCCTCCAAGCTACGCAATTATTTTTGCACTGCGTCCAATATCAACTCGAGAGCAATGCAAATTATTTAAGACGCGCTTCTCAGGGCTCGCAATTATAATAATGATGATCTCAATTAGCGGTGCCATTGCCTCGGACTATTTAGCAGGCAATTTTGCAGCCTCGGGGTGAGGGTATTCCGAAGAGCCGACACGCATTGTCAGGTCAGGAGGGGTGGGGTGAGAGATGGTGATTGAAAGTGAGTGAGAGAGAGAGAGAGGGAGAGGGAGAGAGAGAGACAGAAATACTCTCAATCAATAATGATTGGAGATATTTACCGCCACATCCCGCAACCGGACAGGTCCCAAATTGACCTAATTGGTTGCCGCTGAAGATTAAATGAAACGTAGCCAGAGCGTGCCGTCTAACTCACGGGGCAAAAAAAAAAAACCTTCAGATAACACCAACAGGCCTATTAGCAGTGGCTGAGGATAAGCTAATAGCTTGTATTTGCTTCGCTGGGCTACTACAATTAACTGTTGATGTTACCGCTACAAAAGAACCACTTTGCGCATCAGTTATGAATATGACATTTCAATGCCGCAAAAAAAGAGAAAAAGAATAAAGATTTTGTTTAAGGTATAAAACTATCGCCTGAACCCTGTTCCTTTTTTCAGTAGGCCCTTTTTATTCATTTATTTATTTTCTCAAATTAACGCTGACCCATTTAGGAGGATTCTCCGCGTCACTGTGAATTAGAGGGGGCTCCTATTCCCCCCCGCTGCCCGCTCACGCTGAAATGACTCGCGCCTTCACCCACCCGTTCTTTTATTCATCGCACTGTAAATAACGACACTTTATGAAAAGCAGCCAGTAGTGTGACTCACAGATACCGCAGACTCTCTAACCCACAACCCATTATTATTTCATGGCCTTTAGAAAAGAAGGGGGTCTGTGGCGGCCCCGCTCTCGCCGACGGTAATGCGCGCTCCGCGTCTGATGTTGTGCGGTAGGCCTACACACACAGCGGCCCTTGTTTTGTGCGCTCCGCGCGCGATCCCCACCCACTTGAATTCACAAACACTTCCAAGTGCATAAGTAGCATATAGAGGACGAGCGCCTCGCGAGCCAGCTAATGCTCCGGAAACGCCATTGAGGAGATAACAGCGGGCTGCCACTCTCGTTGCTGTGTGTGTGTGTGTGTGTGTGTGTGCGTGTGTGTGTGTGTGTCTGAACGCTTGTGTGAAAAATGCTGTTGTTTTCTGACCTCTCGCGGGACTTCATATGGTAAAACAAAAACCCAACACGCATCGGCGTTACGATTAAATGACCAGTGGACATGATTCAGAGGGTTCTCGGCGTCCCACGGAAGGCTTCTTGGAATACAGACAAGCTAATGGGCAACCATATTGGTCACGGTAGATTCAGCTTGAATCTCAATGAGCGTGTCAGTAAGTTGTTCCATGACCGACAAGGTGCGGTAGGCCTGGTGGAGTTGATTTCTCCTAGCAAGCCTGTCATAGCCGTCAGTCGACACCAATTGAAGGTTGTTTTTCCCCCTCCCCTGCTGTCTTTAAGATGCCAGGGTTAACTTATGATGAGTTGTCTTATCGTGTCTTATTGTAGCCTCATCTTATCTCGTCTTACACTAATTTACATGAATCATATTAAATCGCGTGAATCATGCGATTTAATTTGAACAGAATGCCAAAGCAAACATAATTGTAGCCACACTGCTTTTGAATAGCCGAGAGGTTATCTTGTCGGCGAATCACTTTTTAATTTTTTTTGCACAAAACTGCAGGCACACAACACTGCGGTTGCTAGCTACACTTGAAGTGCATTGCGACTTGCTAGGTTGTGCATTAAAACAGAATGAGGGCTCGAATCACACAAAGTCTAAAACCATTACCGGTCCAGAGGGCTAGACTACACAAAGCCCCTTCCCCTTTCCTCTAAACAAGCTCCAGGTGCTGGAACAAAGCCTTGTAACATATACATTAAACTTTAAGTGTCCCCTCCCTCTTCACCCATTCCCTCTCTCATCTCTGAAGTAGCAGCCCCTGAAATGTTAAAAGTATAATGCCAGCTAGATTTTCATGGCTGTGCCTTTGTAAAATAAATAGATATGTGTGTAAGAGCGGAAAGAAATAGTACTCCCCGATGCGAGAACAACACAGGCCCCGTTTCAAATTCCTAGTTTTGGTCCTTTATTTTATTCAGCAGTGAAATGCCATGAATACAGAAAATAATAACGGCTGTTACAATTCTCAACCATGACCTTCTAATGTCAGAGAACCTTTAACGTATGGACACAGTACACGGTAATGAAAAGTATTTAAAAAAAAATCAGTTGAATCTCGTTCGAAAAAAAAGAAAAGAAAAATAACTGTAAAACAAAAGTATTCACCAATTACATCAACATATGTGTTTGCTACAGTCTTCAATTTACTGTATACATAGGGGGATCACATTCCCAATCGTTAGAGAAGGACAGCAGTAGAAAGGGTACATGTCTCAACTGCCAGACATAATGCTTCATAAAGTATGCACAGAGGTACAAGCAATAAATACACACATTAGGTTAGGCCTCACAGCTACGCAAAGCAGATGCAGAAAAAAGCAGGTTTGCTATTCTTAGCGAGCAATGAGAGAAACAGTAAAAATTCATGTTAAGTCAGAAAAGAAACATTGAGATTTTTTTTCCCGCTTAGAAAAAAGTCTGGTAAATTTTATGGGTCCACCAACATTTTTTTTTTTACATAAGTATGCACAGTTATCAAAATACAGACAAAATCAACCCAGAAAAATCCAGACTATCCTAAAATCTAGTGGAGAAGATCGCAGTTCTGGAGGTCTTTCTGGTATTATGTGCAAGCAACTATTTTAGACATTTTTTTTTACTTAATTTATACAAAACCCATGCAAATCTACAGGTAATATGCATTCTGTGGCTGACAGTTTAATATCCTTCCCAAAACAAAACGGTATATCTGAGGTATGCACTCCTATGCATTGTACATGTAGGCCATCGTCCCAAAAATTATTATATTCTTTTTATTATTATTTCTTGTTTCCAGTCCACCAAATGATTTTTTAGACATGCATTTTTAAAAACACATAATTCCCTTACAGGTGATCTATACATCATCATTCTACAAATGTTTGAGGACAACCTATCACAATGCAGATCTTCCATATCTTGACGCAGGGAATGTAAACGTCGGTTTTTGAGCCGTGTCCTTTTGGAGAGACGAGCGTAGTAAAAGTGACTCGCCCGCTTGGCATCCTAATAACTCGTGCAATCCGTCATAATTGTTCTGAATTTGTTGTGCAGAGGTAGAAGCTTTTTTTCGAAAGCCCATTTTGGGTAAGTGGGAGAAACCCTTGGTTTTTTTCTTTTCTTTTGAAAGACGTGACGTCCTTTTTTGGTGTGATGCGATTATTATGAACGCCGTCTTCAAGTCATTTTCGCTGACTCCAGCTAAGTACTAACGGGATAAGCTCAACACCCCTCTTGAAACTGGCATGAGCGTGTGTGTGTGTGTGTGTGTGTGTGTGTGTGCAGGTGCATGTTTGTACAGTATTTTGTGTGTTTTGTGCACAACAGACACACAGTAGGTTACAGTTATGCTACATTACACACTTGGCTCTTTATTGTAGGACAAATCCAGTTGTTGCTTTGACAACTGGAGATTTCTCAAAACAAGGGCTAGGAAAGCAGACCAATATCTGTGTGTGTTTGTTGTGTGCGTGCATGTGTGTGTGTGCGTGTGTGTGCTAATCTCAGAAGGTGTGGTTATTTTCACTTTTTATTTATCCCATACAAGTGGAGGCAGAATTTTGTGTAACTTTGGTTTGACTGAAAACGGAAATAACCATTTAAAGCAACAGTACTTTTCTAGATGACATTAGCTGTGACGGTTATATGATGGAAGGACGTTTTTAAACTTCCCATCAGTCACCAGAAATACCAAATGTGTAAAAAGCTGGCTACCCATATAGAGTACATTGGTGGTGTAAAGACTGCTTTGCTAACACCAGTTGTACCTATATCATTAAGAAGCTATGAACCACACAATGAGTATTTGACAACAACAGGTTAAAGCAAATATCACCTAGAAAAGGTTCCCCATTCATCTTCAATATCCTCTTTCTAAAATGGCTATTATTATTTGCTTTTACATGGTAACCAAGCCACAGCATTCCATGTCAACTTGAAATTATGACTTATTTGGCTTCACTAGATTTTTTTTTTTTAACGTTTGGTTAGCGATGTTTTCAGTTTGGGTTTTGATGCGGCTTGGAACAAAGCCGCCACAGAAATAAGACGTGACGTTATTTGACAGTCCTACTTTACATTACATCACCAGGTTAGAAAAAACACTGACTCGATGGGCAACGAAAATGGTCAAAAAGGAGAGAGAACAATGCAAAACAATAAAAAAGAAATAAAAGAAAAAGAAAACGCAAAGTCAAATAACAATGTCCACAACAACACAATGTCTGCACTTCCATTAAAATACACAAATGTCTTGTTTTGGTCATGATCCACTTGCTAGTTAGCTAGCTGCTCCACCAGTCCAACTCCCAGCATATAAATGCTTGTAGTTAACGTATGTAACGTTACTCCCATGTCTGGCAGATATCTCCTCTACACTCCTATGTGGACAATCTACGACTGCTCGAACTACACATCACAATCAGCATTTTTTTTTATCTCTTTGTCTTTAGTCATCTTTGTACAGGGCTAAATGAAACAATCCCAGAGGTTATTCGAAGGTAGTTTGCGGAAAAAAAAGCTTCTCTTTGTACTAGTTTAAAGTCACAGAAGGCTGACCAAGGAGTTTTGGTGACTTCTGTCTATAAGCTATTGGCCATTGCTAGTTAGTGTTGGCTTTGGTTTCTAGCTGTTGCCTGTGACTGTTTGCAGGTAGACAAAGCTTTAGAGCGAGGAGGTAAGGTGAATGGCAAGAAGGAAATTATGCACAAAGGTTTTTCGGAAATGGTGCTTTACACAAACATATACACATTTTCCCCCCAACGTAATTTCTCCTTTTTTTTTCTATCTTTTTTGTATCACAAACAGTTAATAGACTGGAAGCTGACGTTTCTGATAGCTGCAAAAACAGTCTTGAGTACCGCAGTTATGTTCTTGGTGTGACTCAGGGAATGGCATTTACAGTTGGTGGTGGTTTAAAACCGCAACATAAAAATTAACAATGGAAACCAAGACGGAAATAAAAATAAAAACACTGGTTTTCATAATCGTAGCAACATACAGGCAGTGACACTAATTTCTGAGACTATTTCTGTGCAAATGATGAACAGAGCAACAACTTGAATTGAACCAGCAATCGTCTGCAGACATAAACAACTACTGTGGGTTGAATTAATCGTGTGAAACGTCGTCCTTTTTTGGCAGTATGTGAGGCCGATAGCTTTCTACAGAACAGAATTAGTTTGGTGTGTTTCCTCTTTTTCATTTTGCCTCCATCCGTTATTGTGTCTGTCAGCGTACGTCGTACAGCGTTCCTTCTGAAAAACAGGCATCTCATGCCTGTTAGGTTTTGGGGTGGGCTCTCAAAGGGCTCCAACAAAGAGTTCCTTTTGGCCGGGTCACCGTCCGGATGCATGCTCAATAAATAGTCCCAGTGGAGAGAAGGGAGTCAGATGTGAATGCTTGGGTTGTGGAGTGGTTATATAGTCTTGGGCGGGCGGGGGGAATGGAGGGGGAGGGGGTAAACACGGGTTAGGCGGAGGGGTTACACGCGAACCTGAACTATGTCCAGGCTACTCCAGGTCCTCTGATAGGTTCCCTTCCTCCAGCTCCCGGTCCTCGTCCAGCTCGGGACTGTGATTGGCTGTCGTCACCAGTGACATCGGGCAATCGTCGTCGTCCATGTTCTGTGGCTCCTCCTTCACGTGAATCTGGGGCCTGGGAAACACAGCGGTGGCAGATGTTATTTCTCTACCCAGCAGACTTCCTTCTCCTTTCTTTTCTTTTCTTTTCTGGTGATACTAAAACTAACAGCATTCTGAATTATTTCCATCAATTTCCCATCTGAATAAGCTTCTATCTTCTAACAGTAATGTGAAAATGTGACAGTTAAGGGCAGAGGAAAAACAGGTGAGGTTTTATAATATTAGGCTTTACAAACAGGATACGCATTGCACCTCTCGCCAGAGAGATAAATAAAGCAACAAATTCGAGTGCGTGGGGGCGACAGCCTCGTTGTCTGAGGGACGCTAATTCGACGCGAAGTGCCACGTCTACGGTAAGCAAGCGCATGAAGATTACATGAAAAAACACGGCTTGTGTTCGGGGCGATAAGCCGTGACGTGCCAGACATGTTTGGCATTTAAAAGTTTACTGATGACACCAGGTTGAAATACATGAAAAAGGGGAAGAGGTGGAGAGGGGGAAACAGGCCACATGATAAATAATGGAGAATTTCTCATCCCCGAGCCCCCGGAGCAAAGGCAGAGAAGAGTGCTTTTTTTTTTTTTTATCTAGTTAATAGAAAGAGCAGCCACTCGTTAATATGCTGGAGCTGTGCATGTCGCTTCTGAAGAGGGAGGGGAGAAAAAAAGAAGAAGAAAAACACCAGCCAGGTTCCCCCATTAATCAATTTCAGCCCCGGCAGTTTGGCTCGGACACCGCGATACATGTTTTTAACTCTGAAAATGGATGAATATCTTTAGCCACTGTCAATAAAGCGGCGAGGGGCGGCCCCGCGAGGGTCGGCGACGACGCCGGAGTGGGCGGAAAGGCAGGGGAGAGAAAAGAAGCGCGGGGTGACTAACAAGAATAATAATGCTGTCACACACAAACAAGGCTTAACATGATCCGGGGGCCCGAGTTGGGGAGAGGGGTTGGTGCCACGATGATAAATCTGACAAAACCTAATTATTTCTGACACGTCGGATGCATCAGGAAATCCCCTAAGACTTGGAGAGAGAGAGAGAGAGAATAGAGAGAGAGAGAGAGAGAGAGAGAGAGAGAGAGAGAGAGCGGGTTGAATAACAGAAAGAAATGAAAGACCTACTGTAGCTGCAGACAGATGGAGAGAGTGGAAGAGTTTGTAGAGACAAAGAAGTAGAGAAACCAAAAAGACACAGCAGAGACAAGCAGAAGTGTGTACTGTGTTATGTATGGCTTGGCTTCATGTGGGCATCTGACCTATATACTGGCATACAGTATGCATGTATGTATACAATATGTATGTAAGAGAAGTATCGCCTGCCGCGTGTGTCCAATATTACATCTGTGTGTCTGTTTAGCGCCCACGAGAAGGTAGTCGACCATGAGTTCAGCAACGTTTTCGAAAAAAAACGCGTTGTTCATGTCAAACAGTTCACTAAATGTAGCGAGCGTTCAGTCTACCGAGCGACCCCTCTCCTTCCTCCGCCGACCCCCATGTTCATTTCCATGCCCTTTCATCTCCCCTGCCCTTCATCCTTACTCCTCCTCCTCTTCTCCAAGCGCTTCTGCCGCTTCTCCTCTCTCAGCCGTGCCTCCTCCTCCTCCTGTTGCTGCCGACACTTGTGGAAGTTCTCCACCACCACGCCCACAAACATGTTGAGCACGAAGAAGCTGACGATGAGGAGGAAGGAGATGAAGAACAGCAGCATCCACGGGTTGTTGTTTCTTATTGGCTACCAGAATGGGGGGGGGGGGGGGGGGAG
>JAODLI010000016.1:569070-580294 GCA_027575585.1 Percopsis omiscomaycus
GGGGGGGGGGGGGGGGGAGTCGGGCGGCGTCGAGGGTGCCGCGCGACGCCGCTCTCCCACTCCGCCGCGCCGGTGAGAGTGACACCACCGTCGGCCTACCAGGCATCACCCGCGGTGACAGCCACAGGCCTTCAGGCACGTGAATCACTCCCCATTGAGGGAAGATACACATTTACATATTAATGACGCCGGGACATAAATGCTAATGAGAGCCAAACTGTAATGGCGTAAACTGTCGGCTTTAAAAAAAATATATATATATTAAATGTATCGCTCCAAACGAAGCTGCATGGAACCCGTAGCGGCCCGTGTGTTCCACTATGTGCCTCACTATGGGATGGATATCGCCAAGGGGCCCGGTGAGGCCATCCACGGGACAGGTCTGCTGCGGCCAACGGGAGTAACCCTAGCTGGCGTCTGACTGGGTTCATCTCGCAGAAGAAGAGCGGTAGGAGGAGGGAAAACGCACGCGCGCACGCGGATTGCTGGGGTGCCCGCTAGCGCCACCCTCTGGCGAGCCGCTCAGCGCAGCTTCCCGAAGCAGCCAGACGCGGGCGTGGGCGGGCCCTCCAGCTCTGGGCAGCGCTGACGTCGCCACGGAGCACAAAGCATTGCGGCCCGGCGGTCACATAAGGGGGAGGCGGCACCGTTTTAATATATACTGTACTTAGGCCACGGGGTATCCATGGCAACTTGCCTTGCGCCCCGCTCAGGAGATCCCTAATGAAATGCCTATTAAGTGGCTGATGATGATGATGATGACGGTGGCCAAATATATTTGCATATGCATATTCACCGTATCTATGGGCAGGGGAGGGGGGGGGGGGGGGGGGGTGGTTGGTGTGAACATAACGGACACAGCCATGTTTGTTCTCATAGTCTGACACTGAATCTGAACCATACATAGACAATATATGATCATTTGATTACTGTTGAGACTGTATATTCAGTTTTGAATCAATAAAAAAAGGAGAGACAGAAAGAGAAAGGTATCACAATATCGTGGATCACTGCCTGTGGTTTTTCCCTGGTATTCTCCACATACGACTTCCTTTCACGCCTCTGGCCCCGCGCCCAACAGGACATCCCAGAGTAAAAGTGTTTGCTTGGCTCAGTATCAACAGGCTGGGTGAGACAGCTTTGGCGAGAGGGCCTCCCAGCCGCGGCTCGCCGCTCCTACCATAAATAAACCAGAAATACCTCCACGTACGGCTCCAGAGAGGCCTAATGATACCTGCACCCTCCCTTCCATCTGCTTCTGCTGCCAATGGCCCCGTTAGACGCAGGCAGGCAGGCAGGCAGGCAGAGAGGCAGGCAGGCAGGCAGGCAGGCAGGCAGAGAGGCAGAGAGGCAGAGAGGCAGGCAGTCAGGCAGGCAGGCAGGCAGGCAGGCAGACAGGCAGGCAGGCAGACAGGCAGGCAGGCAGGCAGGCAGGCAGGCAGAGAGGCAGGCAGGCAGGCAGACAGGCAGGCAGGCAGGCGTGAGAAGCATACATTAGGGCAACAAAGACAAAAGGCAAACATGGACATGACAGAAGTCAGGCGGTTGGAGCTGACCGCGCCCCTTCAGACGGAGACGACAACACACTCCAGGTCTAATTAGCCCTCCTGCCTCCTCTTGTTGTCCCAGAAAGCCCTCCTGCGACAAAATGAAGAATGTAGGTTTTTCTTCAAAGGCGTATTTTAATTATGGAATATCGGAAGATGGGCTGACAGAATCAAAGGGCTTGGTTGTGCCAGGTACATTTAAACAGGCAAGTGGGGCTCACAGCAGTTTACCTATTTTACAGCAGATTGGCGCGAGATGAAAGCAGACAACTTCACAGTGGTGGATATTGTCACATTGTAAAAGGGTAAAGGATACGATACAGAGCATATGCGTGGTTTCTTCTTCTCTAACGCGCGCGGTCGCTAAGGTGCCATCGGGATATAAGAGAGCGGCTTAAAAATAAATAAATCCCCCAACCATGTTGGTTACGATAGCCGCTTCACGCCTTGAGATTTCCTGTTGAGGGGTGAATCTGAAACCCGTTTATGACACTGATCTGCAGTGCCCGTAGACCACCCCCGCCCCCCCACAAGCACCGGCTCTGCCAAAGGGATTATTGTTCCCAGAACGACGGCTACACAGTTGGCTGGCAGCGAGTCAAGCTCCAGTGGCCGTCAAAAGAGCAACACACCTGTAAACGCTATGCAACAAGCGCCGCCCGCCATCCATGGAATCCCATCAACGCATTTGCAAGAGGCATTAAAAAGCACTTCCATGCGAGACGACTGTAATCGTCAACACAGGCCCAGAGAATTAAGATACTGGTGGAAGTTGGAAGTGATCTCCGGAAGTTATTGAGACCGGGAGAGTTCTGCGCTCAGGCTCTGGAGGAAGAGCTCCGCCCATCCTTCTGACTTACCGCTGACACGGTGGCCAGCCATTCATGACTAAGGAAACCATTCAACCAGACACCAATTACACCTACAAAAAAAAAAACTACTGATCAAATTTATTTCAGGAAAATGGCATTCCACCAAAGAATAATAAACTCATTATATGGAAATATCAAACTCTGCTATTCTCCACACCGCTGCTAATTCAAACCTAATTTTTACTAGCCACTAATTTGAGGGCGAAGGGCGGGGGATAGGAATTACATCTGGAGGTAATTCACTGTGTGGAGCTGAGCCCAGTGCAGGCTGGGCTACCCAAATAAAAGAGAAAGAGGGAAGGGAGAGAGAGAGAGAAGAAACTATTCAGGAGAGTGGGAGTTCCGGCGCTCTGAAACGGAACTTTTCACAAAAATGTTTTCACCACGTTGTCACCAGACAGGGGCTGGAGAAGATGTGGGTGTTGCAGGCGGAGAGAGAGAGAAAGAAACAGGGGTCAGGGCTCCTCCAGATGGCCACAAGTGCAAAGTGTGGAGGTGCACAGTTCAGTAAACAGCCAGAGGTCCGGACGTCAACAGGAAGCCACTGGGGATCAACAGGGCGACCCCCCCGCGCCATTTGTGAGAAAGTGACTAACTCAGGTTTCCAAAAAGATGGAACCTGACACTTGGCCAAAGACTGTTGTTTCATGGCACCAAGTAAGATAAACCATTTCATGTTCCAAATCTGTTCCAAGTCCAGAAACGAGGCTCGAGCGTTTGAAACAACATTTGATGTATTTCAATGAGAAAATTAGACAAACGTATACACACCCGTTGCAGGTTGACTCGTGCTGACTGTTTTCCCTGAAGAGATACAATCCCATCTTTAAATCTATGAGAGCAAAGCGGGAAATCTTTCTTGTGCGGTAGATGGTGAGTGGTCAAACAGTCCTAGATTTGTTTATCATATTACAACCTCTGGCAACCCCTGTGTAAATATATCCCACTAACGACACCATCAAAAGTTTATCGGCTCCGGTGAGAACTGGCAATTCAAGGGCGTTTCGACGCAGATCTCCGTTGTTGTTTTGTCCCTGCATTACAAATGTTCAGTTGAACACAGCCTACCTTCTGCAGGGCTTGACAATGCCGTGTTTATGATGGTGAGGATTTGTTTAGGAGGCAGTAATGTGCATTTCTTGATAAAGGCTTCAACAACAGCAAATCAGACTTTTTGTGTTAGCCAAGACGGGAGGAAACAAAGTTTGGCTTCCGGGGAGGAAAAAAAAGTAATAAAAAAAAGTCTGTGCAGGAAGACATTAACATTCGATAGAGAAATACACCAGAGCAACCTTCCACCCTCAGCTCAATTTACAACCCCCCACTACCACCACCAGTACCCTCTAAGCACCCCTACCCCTCTGACAGAAAATGTGTTTTTCAAATGAAAAAAAAAAAGGAGTCTCGGCCGGTGTGAGGCAGGCGTACTCGAATATGAGATCAAATAAGGCTCCCGCGGAGGCTGAAAGGAGAAATAAAATGGCTTCTGAGGGGAGATGTAGCAGGTAATAAAATTACTCCTTTATATCGTCCTAAACGACACGTTCCCCTGCCGTGAGTAAGGGCTCCACTCAGTCAAAGACAAGCATGCAAGTGCCAATTTTTCCTTCAGGGAAGATTCCCCCGATACACTTCCCAGACATAGCGCTCCGCAATCTTCCTGAAAACGACAAAACTATTTCAGCAACAAGTTAAGCGGAACTTTGGAAGTTTTGCGTTGACGATGTACTGGCACACTCTGTCATTGAAAGCTATGTTCCATTAAATTGGAACAGCAGGATGATTCATATGCCAATTGCTTTTCAACGAGTTCAAACTTGGTTGACGAGTTGTATTTTACGCATACAGGTGAGGCGGAACAGACCATGATGTACCGCAAACAAAAAGAAACCTGAATCACTCCAGTTTTTTGGATGGGGGGGGGGGGGGGGGATGACAAATGTCACCGCTTAGGTTATGTGCTCTCTATTCCAAACTTTCAAGTGCTATTCCATTTGCCATTCGGGGCTGCATTTATGGCAAAACAGAATGAATGTACTGTACCGTGCAGCTGATTTGTGTTCTTAAATAGCGAGTCACAATAACATTCAGATGGACTTTTTATTTATTTATTTGCCAAAGCAGAAAGAGAGATATTAGAGGGAATTTGCAATTTGATGGAATACATTAATATTCATTATGGAGTAGCTATTAAACCTTCGATGAAAAATGCTTTAGCAATAGAATTGAGCCACTTAGCAGACATGCTGGGTACCTTTTAAAAGCTGTCCATGTTCAGTGCCCTGAGTGGCAAAAAAGCAATTGCAGATGACTTTAAAATTAGCTCTAGATGAACAATTTATCAAAACATAAAGGTGTGCCAAGATTTGAGGGATGCGAGGGTGGTAGCTGTTTGTTCAAAGTCCCTAGAAAAAAAAGAGATTGAGATTTAATAGCAACAGTGATACCATTTCAAAAAGTTAGCAAAAGTATGCCTTAACCGTTAAAAGCGGCTTAAAAACGTCAAAAATATTTATAGGTTAGCCTACAGCGTGTGTTGTTCACACAATCCTTAATTAGTTTATGAGACATTCAAGCGTATGCTGTCTGACAACAAAACGCAAGTCAAACACCTGTACTTAACTTCTATACTTAATAGTGCACCTTTTTTTTTTTTTTTACTGCATTCAAGTTAATGAGTTTAATCGCAGAAAAGTACACAGCAAATAAAAACTAATTTCACTCGTGTGCCCCCTGCTACAAATAATGTCCTTTGCAAACAGCTTGTTTTATGCACTGTTGGCATGTAATGAATTGGTTTCCCAGCTGAAGATGTTTGTGCCGTGAGCGTGGTGAGAGCGTAATAGAGAAACACTCGCGGTGACAATCTGTGAGCCTGTTGTTTACAAACAAACACACGCGTAGAGAACGCTCTAATTACCGATCCGGTAACACCGCAGCCCCAAAAATAGAGCGCAATGCTTGTCAAGCTATCATCATGGCTGACTCTTAATTCACACAAAGACTCCCAATTATATTTAGAGGCAGCTTTTTCAACACTTCAAGAACTTGGGAAATGTCATTAACTTTCTATCTCTATTGCCTTTTGCCCCCCGCCAAAGCCCGCCGCAAACCGCTCGGGAAGACGAAAGGCAAAGGGGACATTTCTGACAGCTTTAAAGTACCCATCAGCTGCCTGCGAGATGTCTCCGCACACACCCTCCCCCCAAACAAACAGCGGAGCCGACTTCAAATGCATAGCAGGACTATTAGGTAATCCTCTGCTTTTGTTCGCTCGCCCCGAGCCTCGGTGACCGACCTCCGTCTCTCCCCCTCCGTCTCTCCTGCCTTCGAGCTGACAACGCAACACTTAGCGCTGCCAGGCAGTGCGGGAGTGTGCCGTGATGAATGGCGGAGAATTATCTGGAAAATATACGCGCACACGCCATCCCCAGTATTCAGAGGGGGGTATTTGTTGTGCTGCGTTGACAGTAACGGTACCAGCATGGATTCAAATCGGCTGAGGAAAACAGGGGTACGGCCGGTAGCACAAGGGCCCTTTTGTTTTGTTTTTTCGACGGGGACAAATCTGAGGTTTCCTTTTGGATATTCAATATCCTGCAAGGTACCAAACGGAGTTACAGTAGTCTACTGTCTGTTTCCTTTTCTCTCCCCCTCCTCCCCCCACTCTCTTCTCGGAGGGGGAGGGGCAGGCCTCATCAAGTGAGTCTGTGAATCGTTGCGTGCTTCCTCGTCGGTTGCCGAGCGCTTCGCGTGAGTCGCCTCTCAACTGGACCTGGCAAATCAATCAATCTGTGAAGAAATGCTCCCTATGCCAGATGTGCCACTTAAAAGAACGACATGAAAAGACTCGCCTGGGTTAGGGTCTTTCTGCGGGTCCAAACAGTAGAAAAACGTTCCTGAAATGGGATATTTACTACAAATGAATAGTCCTGGGGGGGGAATCTTGGTTCCTTTTCTGTTTTCGATTAAAGAATGCTTAGCTGGTACATAGTGTGTCAAATATATAAACATTTCAGCTGGAAATATTTCTCTGCTATTTACTTAGCAGTTGCCAAGGAAAAACAAGGAAAAACAAGGAAAAACAAGGAAAAACCAGGAAAAACGTTTCATTAGCAGGTGACCCACAGCCCCCGCTCGTTGTCTTTTACAGGTCTACAGTAGTTCCGTTTCTTGACACATTCCCGTGCACGCAGCAGGACAATTATATATGCAAGGCCTTCTACGGGGAGCTGAACTTTTCACACCTTGCAAAGCCACAAAATTGGATGGTTTTGTGGCTCTGCAGCTGCCGCTTCACGCTAACGCAAGGCGGTGTCATGTGAAAAATATTCGTCTCCCCAAACCACAGGGCTGGTCATTAATGAAACACAGGCCGCGCAGTGAGGTCATACAGAGTCTAGATTTCAGCAGCCACACTTAAAAACCACTCAGAGAGAATAGAGAAACATGAACACAAATCAGATTCCAGTTCCAAGGACGGGGGGGTGAAGTAAATAAACAGAGAAAGGCACCGGCCCTGCTCACATTTTTTCCCCCCCCGCGCTCCGCTCTGCAAACAACCGTCAACTGCGGCTCAGAAACAGCTCACAATGAGAGCAGACTAAACAATCTGTTCCCAGCCAAGGAAAATGCTAAGCAACTCGTGCACACAGGATGTCTCACCCTAATTGCCAACTATCAAATCTCACAATGGAATCTGTCCATTTGGCGAAAACTTCAGAGCAAACTTGGCAATATATTTTTTGCATTTTCAAAAATGTCAAACTTTTTTTTTCCCCAGAGAAGAGGCGGGAGGGAATGGGAGTGGAGGGGGGGTGGTGGGGGTGGAGAGGGGGGCGCAGAAAAACCTAATTTCTGGGATTTCATTTGTAACATTTTGGCGGATTTGGCTGTATTTAGGGAGCTTACAGGAAACCTGGCGAAAAATAAACATGATTAGATAAAGGTGTTGGGGGTCTTGTAAACTAATGATTAAAATCCTCACTGTGAAGATAAACACACTGAACAGGCCCCTGGACGGGCACCCCCGAGAAGGCGAGAGGCGGAGAAAGCCTTGGCACCACGAGGTAACTGGGACCGAGGGAGTGGTGTTAAGAGACGGCGTTACTGGGAAGGGCCCGCGCACTCGAAGCGAGCGGGCCAGCATCCCTCCACCCTCGAACGCCATGTGGCATTGTGTGTTTTCCCAGCCGGTCAAAGCTGCGCTCTCGCAGAGCCCCCTGACTTCAAACCGCCAAAATAGCACCACATTCATGAAACAGAACAGAACTACTGGGAATTAGGAAAGTCAGGGGGGGAAAAAGAAAACACACACACACACACAGGTAGCAGGCCTCAACAGCAGATGGTAAAATTAACATTTCAACAGTTCTTTCCTTTCATGTAGGTCTCGGCAGAACTACTTTTCTGGGGGAGAAGAAAAAATAAAACGCGAGAGGGTCTCGGGTTCGGGAGAGATGCAGCCGTCGGAGGAGGCATCTGGAAAAGGGGAAGAGGAATATTGGCTTATTGCTCCTCATGGTCCACGTCTATGAAACATTAAATAGGTCTGTTTTGCAGGGGTTCCCCCCTCTAGAGTGCTCTAAGCTGGGTTATGGAAACATCATCTCGGTAATAAATACACCAAAGAACACCTGGTGATGAAAGAAAACAAACTTTTTCTCCCTCCGTTCCAAAGCCAAGGTTTGGACATTTTAGCGCCACTTGTTTAATTAATATCTCTCATCCCGCCTTGCTGAGGAAGCCTTATTTAGCCAGGGCCATCTGAAGGACTCTTGAGTGACACGCAAAATACTTGTAGAGATTTAATATTTTAGTGTCTGTATCTCCAGAGAGCGGGGAAATTAAGGCGTCGCTAATAAATGAAGACCCAAACAATAGACAGCCTCTCTCATTTTCCCAGGCCTGTCCAACGGAGCGGCTCGGTAGCACACATTAATTTGGACACAGTTATGGCTAAATTACATGTGTTTCACCTCTGTGACATTTTTAATGCAATTAAAAGCTGGTTATGGGAAGTGTGCACGGACGTCCGTTGGATGAAGGTGTAAGGGGGGGGGGGGGGCTGACGTGATTAACATGCAAACGAGCTCACGCTGGCAGACTAGATTGGGGTTTGAAAACCTCAATTACTTTTGTGTGATTATCTATTTACCAGTACACAGATTTCCATTTTTCATCTCCAGGCGAGTCCCACGTGCACAAGCCTCAATTATGAGCGAGCCCACCTTTATTTATGATGCGCGACGTCACTGAAATAGGAAGCGGGGTTATTTCTCATTGCCGTTTTACCTCAAGAAACCAACCAAAATAAACGAACACGAACGCGCGTCCACAGGGCTCTCGGGAAGGAGCGCCTCCTAATACTGAACCATTGGCTTATGGGTCAGCTCATTTTGGCCACCGACTGGCCAACCTCTTCCAACCAAATCCCACACACCCACACACACCCACACACACCCACACACACACACACACCCACACACACCAGCATACAGCATGTATCTAATTTGTACGTCAAAAGAGTAAAAAAAAAACGTTACACGCACATTTTAACAGTTATCCCCCCCCCCGCGCCACCTTTATTCATGCTAACACAGAACAGTCAAGAGTTAGCGGCCAAGTGGGTGCGGGGGCGCGACGGCAGGTAGAGTTCCCAGTTTCTCAAGTGGTAGCTTGGGAGAGCCGCGGTGTGCCCGGGAAACAACCCCCCAGGCCCTACTATGCATCAGCGTGTTGTTGCAATTATCACGTTCAAATCATCCAATTTATTTAATTTCAATAATCCAACAAATCCTCTTGGAGGAGGTTTTTTCTTTGCCCGGATATGATTACAAGATACATGCAACCCAAACTTTGTATTCCTGATAAGTAAGTGTCTAACACACATCCATTAATAATCTCGGTCTACGGCTGTATTGTCTGCCAGTGGGTTCTTGGTGCCCAGGGACACACACAAAAGAAGGGGGTGGGGGGTGTGGGGGGGTGGGCATATCGTGGCACAGCCTGGCTTTGCACACTGTGCCCGGCATACATAAAACATGCCCTGTTGCTTTCAGCGGGAGCAGAATAGGAAAACAGTGCCATCAAGTGAAATTTCTGAGGATTCCTCGAGTGCCGTGTCTGCCGCCCCGATGAGAACCCACTGTGAACGGCGTGCGCCTTGCCCTACCTGAACCCCGGAGGCGCTTTCTGCCCAACGTTATTTACACAGTGAGTGTTAGAGAGGGGAAGATGAGGAAGGGGAAGATGAGGAAGAATGAATAACTTGAAGTGTGAATGATAACTTGTGATTATTGTAATTACTGACTGTTTTGAGGAGCGAATGATAAACCTTGGAGTAATTTTGTGCCAAATGCATAGGTGAAGTAACCACGGTTACATGATGCTGTCCTTATCCTGGGAGAATGGCGGGTCGACGTCAGGTGGACGGACGTGGCGTGCCGCATGCGATCGCCGCACAACGTGGCCTGCGGGAACAAAGGCAATCATTGTTGCCATCTTAACCCCCCGGTTGCCGGGGCGAGAGGCACCTAGTGCGAGGTAACCGGAGCAGGCAACAAAAATGCAACAGAGGATGACTCAGTAAGTGAGTGAAACTATACTGGTAAAGACTGGAAAACAGAGAGGGAGAGAGGGGGAGAGAGAGAGGGGGGAGAGTGAGGGGGGGAGAGAGGGAGAGGGAGAGAGAGAGAGAGAGAGAGAGAGGGAGAGAGGGAGAGAGAGTGAGAGAGAGAGAGAGAGAGAGAGGGAGAGAGAGAGAGAGGGAGAGAGAGAGAGATGGAGAGAGGGAGAGAGCGAGAGGGAGAGAGAGACCTAGTCTCAGGCCAGTGGTATCTCTCTGTTTCCCTTGTCGGATTTGAAGAAACATAAATACACACATTTCCATCCAGAAAAAGTTTTGGATTCCGTTGCAGCAGGAGGCGTATTGTATCCATGACAACCTTCCCGAGCTCCACGTCGGCATTAACTTTATGTGCGAGAGTGAGAAATTAAGAATATGACTTCCTAAAACATCTGGTCCCAACATCAGGCCTGCAGAGGAGTCATAAGCAGCTCCACGGGCCTTTTAATATTCACTCCATCCAGATACAGACATGACCTGCAGCGTGTTCGCTATCTGCGTTGCTATGGAATCGTCCCAAGTTGACTCCCGAAGCAGATAATCACCTGATAACTTCTGGGCCATTCTGAAGGCGACCGTATATCGGTGCTGTTTTAGACCAGCAGAGCAGTCCGTCACGCCTGTTAGGTGACGTCATGATGGCAGGAGTCCCCTGAAAGAGGAATGGAGTGAGGGGGAGAAAAGAGGGGATGAGAGAAAGATAAGGCTTCAGCAAGGCAGCGTGTCTGCTTTGACCTGTGTGGTTCACGCGACCTTCACGTGTGGTCACGTGATCCACAGCTGGGTGCTCGCAGGTAGGCCAAGCCCGGGACTCAAACCCATGACCTTCTGGCTGAGAGTCACCCAGACACCCAACGCTCCCAGGCTGGCAGTGGGAGACATGAGGGGACCGGGAGCGGGGGGAGGGTTCACAGCAGCCACTCTGTGTGTGGCCTGCCTCTCCTGTGTTTAGCAATCTGACCGCAGTGTGACGTCTGACGGGGACCAAACACACACATGGCCGGGCAGGGAAGCCCACTCTGTTTAGCCTGTGCACACGTTAGCTCCCTCTCTCTCTCCCTGTCTCTCTCTCTCTCTCTCCCTGTCTCTCTCTTGCCCCCGCTCTCTCTTGCTCTCTCTCTCCCTCTCTCTGCCCCTCTCTTTCTCCCCCCCTCCCTCTCTCTCTCCCTGTCTCTCTC
>JAODLI010000016.1:604111-614625 GCA_027575585.1 Percopsis omiscomaycus
GCCTACCTGTAAGCATCCTTGAGCAAGATGCCTAACCCCTACCTGCTCCATGTAACAGAACAATGTAATTGTAAGTCACTTTGGATAAAAGCATTTGGTAAATGTAAATGTAAAACCCTTTTCGGAACGTTCCTCCAACTCCAGCAGCTCTCCCTCTGGGTCACTCACACTGTTACTTTTTTAGGAGATATTCAGCTGAGCATGAAACGTTGATACAGGCTACAAGGCGCGCATGGCGGATGGTTTGAACACCCGGCCTTCATTGACATGCATGCTACACTTTGTGTTACAGCCAGACAGCAGCTACGCATAAGACACTGTTAAGCTTTTAAATGTTTCTTCATTAGTAGCCCACACGCCGGACGAGGCCTTTTGACACGGATCCACGGTACTCTCTGTACATTTGGACTTGGAGTTTGTTGTTTGTTGACCAATTTAACCGCTTAAAGTAAAATATTCTTTATATTTACTGTAAATAAGGGATGATTTTGCAGACATTGTGTGGGTATCTTGAAGGCTGAAGCTCTTTATTCGCTGCCGAGTTACATGCTTACTCCGTGTTTACTTACGGCTGTGGGCGTCAAACGGGGTGAGAGTTGACTGGGAGGGTGAGACCCGCGGCGTTACCGTGGCAACGAAAACACCTCCGTGTAGGATGTACTTGCTTTGCCACGCGTGCAATGAATCCTTTTTTAATTGTGAATATAGGTGTCGATATCTCAAGGCATTCGGACGCTAGCCTATAGCCTCAGCTGAGCACTTTCTCGTTGCTTCCTTTGACCCGGCTGCGTTAGCAGTTGGGTCGCGAGACGAAGGGATAATCATGGACGGCTTAGTGCATTTGTTGAAAATAAGGTGCACACACACACACACATACACACACCTTGTTTGGTAGCCTATATTTTTTTGTTTTTTTTTCTAAGAACAAACATACTGTTCCCCATAAACCAAAATCTGTTTTTTGGAGAACAAACGGGATAATCTGTTACTCTGATGTTAGATTAACATACCAGATGAGGCCGTGTGTGTGTGTGTGTGTGTGTGTGTGTGTGTGTGTGTGTGTGTGTGTGCGCGCGCGCGTACCCGCGTACACATTCACATTTCAAAGAAGAAAAAAAAACTAAACATTTCCATGGCGATAGATGCAGATGAATCAAGTGAGCATAATCTCGCTGCATTCACCAGACGGGGACATTTACACCATGACAGCAAATGTGATGAGCCATCAATCTCACGCGCGTGGTACACACTGAGACTGTCATTGTTTGTCTTGACGTTGTCACAAATTCTTGGACCTCTTTCAAGAGACAGACAGTTGATTTTTGAAGGGCAAAGAAAAAAAAACTGATGTTGAGTTACCAACCTAACACCATAAATGTGGGCCAGATTCCACAGTTGTCTCATTCGCTTTGTAAGCACAAGTATTAATGCTCCCCTGCTGTTGAATTGAACTGTTATTTATTTTTGAGGGGCGTCTTGGCTACACACCATCCAGGACATAATCAATATTTTAACACCTTGTTAGCTATAAATTGACTCTCAAATGCCATGTCGTAATCGTGTGTAGCCGATATCCCAGGCTAGCCCACAACTTTGACGGACTTTCGTCCAACCATTCACAGATGGTAGCTTCAGCTCAGCTTTAAGATGCTGGTCACTATTTAATCACACTGTTCTAAATTAAATTTAGTATGACGTTAGGCGAGAGAAAATATTAAATATTCGTCTGCCTTAATTAAGCAGACGGCAGAACACCGAACGATGACTTGCGTTTCCCACAAGAGAAATTATAAACTAACCCTCTTTCGAAAATGAAATCCAAACATTTGTTAAAAGAATCAAATTTGTGGATTTTAACCCTTTGATAAACAAATATGTTTCATAGACGACTTCTGACAACTAAAAAATGCTGCTCTCAACATTTTTTTTTAATGATTTTATTAAATAAAGATTTTGCATTACAGCTACAGCCCGTCAAAGGTAGTAGCACCCTCACCCCCCCTCGCGCCCATGCTCTGACTCATGGTTTTATCTCTCGCTTTGTCGGCCTTTGTATAGCTCTGGCAAATTATGGAATCTTTTCACATGCTAAACGCTTTTTTGCATGTGACGTTGTGGATGAATGTCAGTGCCAGTGGATAATCAGCTACTCCATGACGTTTTGTTCCTGAGTTCCCACTGCATCCCACTGCATGACGCGGGTCCAGAGTCTGGATTGAAAATTGTATCGTGTTTGGATTGTGTGAATAGGATGCGTTTCATACAAGATCTGGCAACTGGTCAACACTAGACAAACATATCGGTCCGAATATCTTTAAAGGAGTTTGGGACATGCAAATTACGGGAGTTTCCCGGGAGAAATAAAAAACCGGGAGGGGTCCGGGAGATAGGGCTAAAAAAACGGGAGAAACCCGGGAAGAACGGGAGTGTTGGCAGGTATGGTCCAGACATCCTGGCCGGCTTCCTCTCCGCGGCGTTGATTCACGGCCTGTTCAGTATTTAATATCTAAAACATTATCACAGAAGACACAGGACAATCCGTTGTCACCCATAATTCATTATGGATTGTTTAGCGTCCGGCTTCAAAAACACCAATTACTTTTAAAGGGCCTCTTTGCCCTGTGAGAAACCAATTTTAGAATATAATTAATCTTGAGGGAGAGATGTTTTTTGTTTTAAATCAGTGAAGGCCCACAACTCTGGTGGTAAAAAACAAAAAAACGTCCACGGATAAAGGTAAATTGGTATTTTTCCATTCTGTTCACATCCAAACAGCGGAAATAATCTCTTTATGGCATCCTTGACCATGGACTGTGAGGTGAAAAAAATAGGCTCAAAACATGAAAAAACTGTAACACTGCCAGGACGTTAAACCACACCTTCACTATCAGCTAATAATGTAGTCAACCTGAAGACTTACAACCATTTCCACACCCTCTTATAGTAAGAGAAGATGGCAGATAATAACTATACGACAAGCATTGCACTTAAAACAGAATGACTGAACGGGACTGATCATAATCAGAAACACCGTGTTCCCATTTATGATGTGTTTTCTTTTCTGTTTTGCTCTATTCTAGATGTATTGTTTTGAGTCATTTGTTTATTGAATCACACATATTAGGAAGATGTTGGGACCTAGGCCCAAAGAAACTCGTTTTGCGGTTTAAGCAGAGAAAAATAAGTAAATAGGGCAAAAACAGCCACTCTACCTATAGTTTGGCCAACTGTAAAACAAATTAATAAAATATTGGGAATCAAGTTTCAGACTAGAATAATCTGCATTGTATAACTTTATTAATTGTTTCTATACATGAATAAATGTTTTTAAATTAGGTTTGTTTTACAGAACTGAGGGCTTCAGAAAAATGCTGGAAAATAGAAACGAGAGGTTTTCTTTTTCTGTTGACGTGAAAAACGGAGCGATGTGATTGGCTCTCAGAACCAGGAACTGGAGTCGATCTGTTGCTGCTGCTTGCCCGTCACCTGATTTCGACGCACGCGCGCCTGGTACCCTGACAAGCAGTGCGAGCGAGGTAACATGGCTCCCAAACTTGAACTTGGAGGTTTTTCGGCGACGTTTTGGCTCATAGCGGTGTGTCTCGTCCCCGCCGCGGAGGCATACGACGCAGGTGACGCCGTCGCCCTGTTGCTGGGCACCGCCATCTCCGTGGTGGGCTTCTGCGCGTGCCTCGGTTGGTACGCGCGGAAAAGAAACGGACATCTCTAGCGTTGCACCGCTGTTTTTCCCAGGTCGCTGTGGGGCCGTGCGACGTTTACGCACTTTATTACACGTTGAGTTATTCCGTAAAAGAAGTGACGTTGAAGCGTCTGAAAAGAATCGTGCCTTATTGGAAACAACGCGACAGAGAATAGAGAACCACCGGGAATGGAGACGAGGACAACAAACAGGAAATTAGGAAGGAAAACAAATGAAGTCTTCGTTATGCACTGTGCACCTTCCAGGACAAACCAATATGCGCATAACCTGCAAAGCTTGTCACCTTTTTCCATGTTGGGAATTCTCACTGGGTTTTATTTTCAAAGCGTGCTTCACAATGCTGCCCTTGCTACAAGCACCATATTATCAATGTGATTATACCAAGGCTACAGATGTCACCATAATAAAGTATAGCTTTGAGTAATGCAATGCCTAGGACTTCATTCCAATTTATGTTTGCATTCATTTTGCTTTATAAAATTAAACCAGGTCTGCCCAGTAGTTGATACAGGAAGTAGATTACCGGTACTGCCTCTAGAGGCTTTAGATGATTTCTTTTGGACAAGCTGCTACGGGATGTAGGCCGTCCCCAGGTAATCATTTATTATTGTAAAGAAGGGAAATGTTGCGTGCGATTGCTAGCCGGGGTGTTGTCTGTTTTCTAATGGCCGAAGATATAATCACAACAAACACTTGTTTTCCTAAAGGAGACAGGATGTATAGAGACCAAAAGGTACACTGTACTTGAAGGACAATTGTCCCACACAACCCAATATAGGGGATATTTTAAACGTGATCAGGAATAGATATTAGCCTACATTTTCTGTTCTTCCAAGTCCTGGTTATTTCACCCCACTGCCTAAATGAGTTGGATGGATTCAAAGTTAACATGCACCACAGTATATGAATTGATACTGCGAAAACCAGTTGCAATGCCACAGTACTTTACCAAAGGTATTGCTTTTAAACTTTTTACAGTTCATTAATAGCATAAAACCGGCAGTAAAGGTAGAACATACAACAGAAACAGAATTTACAAGCAAAAGCGACAAGTTTAGTCATGTTCAAGCCTGCAACCCTTCAACCTATATATGCAGTGTCAAATGTTGTTACAGAGACAAATGGCTGAGGTAAATAATAGTATAAAAACTGCGTAGATGTTGTAAACGTAAACCAAAACGTTTCTTTACTTTAGCTTGTGGTTATTATGACTATAGTGTAGAGATAAAAGTCATGGCGCCACACTGAGAGCTCGAACCGTTTTAATGTTGACCGCACAGACACAACTCTTCAGTTTGGAAACGACAGAGAATGGACGCTTCTCAGAGAGGCGTTCCTTACGGGTCTGTTCCAGTCTGCTCTACCGTATAGACACAACTAATCGGGTCTCAAGATTAATTATTTTCTTTTCTATTTTTCTATAGAAAATAAGAAACAAAAGCGGACACTGAATTGGACGGGAAGCACACACACACACTTATAAATGAATGAGTCAGTGTTCACTTGTCAGGTTGCCCATAACAACTCGTCTCCCTAATACATGATTCAAACATCAAGTCCCATCAATTTATCGCGGCGTCAGAGCACAATAAGCAGTGCTTGTCAATTATGCGCGGGTGCAGGAGAGACGTTACCTAACTTTACCCTTCTTGTTCCAGTGTAGGCCTACATAGCAGGCATTTTGAGGGCACCATAGCGCGTTAAGGGATGGCGGGGGGGGACAAATAATCGGGCAACCGCGAATCGTCACATTCACGTTAGCCCACGTCGCCGTGGTGACGGCGCAAACGGATATTTAGGTTACCCCGCCGTGATGTAACTTTACCGGCGGCCTGCCTTCTCTTGGACTGTGTGAACTACGAGGCGGCGAATGAGAGCAAGTGTAGTCCGCCGAGGCTGGGGAGACGGGCGACAGTGAAACAGGGGGTAGTGATGCGGCCCCCCTTCGAGCAGATGTTACCGTGGGAGACGAGGCTGAGGCTGCAACAAGAGACGAGACGAGTTGGATCACAAATAGGGGGACCCAGTGCGCATGCCCAGCCTTGCTCCCGTTTACTGTATATTCACCGTGGAGGAAAAAAGGGCAGGCAACAAACCGAGGTTTTTAACGGCAAACGGACTCCTGCAATGTAAATAACCTACAGGGAAAAACAAAACGGGATTATCAACAGGTAGGACTTTGGTTGATCTTGTGGGTTTCCGTGTGATTCGCCCTTGTCTTGAATATGTCTACGATTCGAGTGAATTAGCGGACACTTATTCTGTCTAATGGACGTGCGGATTCAACACTGTAGCCTATGCTTTATCCAGCAATCTACCATTTCAGACGCAAGGGTAGTAATGTTATCCAGCGATGTAACGTTACGCGACAAAAATATAGTTATCCTACATCCCGTCAAACGCGCGAAAAGATCCCTTTTAACAATTGGATGACGCGTAAAAACCCATACACCTGCTTAAGCAAATATTTTTCGAAATATATGGCTTCGTGATACGCTCTAAGCCACATTATGTTATAATTCACACACTGACAGCTAAATGAAACGGCACAGTACGATCGCCATGGTCAGTTCTCATAACCCATTTCGATAAAGTCTGTCCCATTTTTTTATAGGCGTTTTAAAGCCCATAGGCTACTGACACAGTAAGCGCGATTTTATTTCTGTATTATAGTATGTAAGACGAGCTGCGATATTAGACGAGCTTTAGACGTGTTTAGACGAACGGCTGACTCAATAAACACCCTAATAAGAACATGGCTTATTAACGTCACCCTCCAATCCAGTCGACCATTAATCAGACAAAACATGGATGCTTTGCGTGAGCACGGTCCATACATAAATGCAGCAGGGCGAGTTTTATTCGAGGCATCCCTTCGGTCAGACACCGTACAGCCGTCATCTGTTCTGCGGGGAGTATGTAGGGTGTGAACGGGGGGCATTTGGGTGCATATTTTTTAACGTATGAACCCATTTCAAGCCCTTTCCCGCATACACATTCACCATCGAGTCGCAACCTTTTTGTTTTTATCCTCGCCAGACACCGCATCGTCTCATTATGTGTCTCGACGTTTGTGTCTCGTTATGGTGTTTTATTCCGTTAATTCTGACGATCCGTTACAAAGAAAACAACACACACAAAGAAACCGTCTGTCATTTCGACGAGGATTGATTTACACCTGCCAGCGGCTCGAGGTGGCCAATCCATGAGGACATTTAAATAAATAAATCGTCCGATAAGAGTGTAGGTAGCCATTGATCAAGTTCAGGTGAAACAATGCAGATCCCGTGTGTCAGATGATGCTGACGCCTGGGTGATATTTTTCAGGGATCTTTTTTTTTTTATTATTTAATTTTTTTTGTAGGTGTGATGAGACAAAGCAACAAAGGATGCCTTAGAGGAGAGGTCTCCTATACGCCTGGAAACCTCTTCAAAGCACACCGCCAGATGGATCTATCGCCTCCCCTCGCCGCCTCCCCTATCATGATCCTTGGCTGAAGCCGTCCCACCATCTTTATGATCCCTCCTCCATCTATGGCGAACTACAGCCATGCAGGGGACCACACCATCTTGCAGAATGTCTCTCCGCTCGCCACCTTCCTCAAACTGACCTCCCTGGGCTTCATCATCGGCGTCGGCGTGGTCGGAAACCTCCTGATCTCCATCCTGCTGGTGAAAGACAAGAGCCTGCACCGCGCGCCTTACTTCTTCCTGCTGGACCTGTGCGCCTCCGACATCCTGCGCTCGGCCATCTGCTTCCCCTTCGTCTTCACCTCCGTCAAGAACGGCTCGGCCTGGACCTACGGCACGCTCACCTGCAAAGTGATCGCCTTCCTGGGCGTGCTGTCCTGCTTCCACACCGCCTTCATGCTGTTCTGCGTGAGCGTCACGCGCTACCTGGCCATCGCGCACCACCGCTTCTACACCAAGCGGCTGACCTTCTGGACGTGCCTGGCCGTGGTCTGCATGGTGTGGACGCTGTCGGTGGCCATGGCGTTCCCGCCGGTGCTGGACGTGGGCACGTACTCCTTCATCCGCGAGGAGGACCAGTGCACGTTCCAGCACCGCTCCTTCAGGGCCAACGACTCGCTGGGCTTCATGCTGCTGCTGGCGCTCATCCTCCTCGCCACGCAGCTCGTCTACCTCAAGCTCATCTTCTTCGTGCACGACCGGCGGAAGATGAAGCCCGTCCAGTTCGTGCCGGCCGTCAGCCAGAACTGGACCTTTCACGGGCCGGGCGCCAGCGGGCAGGCGGCCGCCAACTGGCTGGCCGGGTTCGGGCGAGGCCCCACCCCGCCCACCCTGCTGGGCATCCGGCAGAACAGCAACGCGGCGGGCCGCCGGCGTCTCCTGGTCCTGGACGAGTTCAAAACGGAGAAGAGGATCAGCAGGATGTTTTACATCATGACGTTCTTCTTCCTGGCGCTGTGGGGGCCCTACCTGGTGGCCTGCTACTGGCGGGTGTTCGCCCGCGGGCCCGTCGTCCCCGGGGGTTACCTGACGGCCGCCGTGTGGATGAGCTTCGCCCAGGCCGGGGTCAACCCCTTCATCTGCATCTTCTCCAACAGGGAGCTGCGGCGTTGCTTCAGCACCACGCTCCTCTACTGCAGAAAGTCCAGGTTACCAAGGGAACCTTACTGCGTTATATGAAGGCTTGGCTGTGGGCTTTCCCTCCACCCCACCCCCACCCCACCCCCCCCCCACCACCCCTCTATATCTTATTTCCCTGATTGATCTTGATCCGGGCTCGCACCCGTTGTACAGCGCGCTCTCGTTCTCTATCTCGGCGCCCACCTCCTCCTCCTCCTCCTCCTCCTCCTCCTCCTCCTCGCCCTTGTTTTCAGAGGCGGAAGTTGGACTGTCAATCACGAGGGTGATTTAGCGTCCAGGGAGGAAGGCTGAAGGGAGTGCAGACGCGGGTTCGGTGGCTCTGCCGTGTTTATGTTCTAGTAAACGAACGCCGCGGGGCGGCCGCCTCCACGCAGAGGACGGGAGGGGGGGACGGGGGGGAGGGGGGGGAGAAAAGAATGATCCGAACCAAATGACCTCTTTGCTTTGGATATTTTGACGATGCGTATTTCTGTGAGGTATGAACAACACGAAACCGTGAAAAGAAAATTTAAAATAACAACAACAAAAAAAGCCCCCCACCCCCAGGTGATTACCTCTCAAGGAATCACCGGAGATGTTTTACATTTTAAAGGGTTGCACTAAAAAGGAGATGTACAGCTTTTTTCGGTCAACGGTTGCATTGCAGAGACAACTTGTTCCTTTCTTTTTCTTACCTAAACAATGAATGCTTTAATTGGCAACAGACTTCGCGATCGCTGTAAGTAAAGCAAATCTTGGTGACTGTTGGAATACTCCGTCACAAGAGGATAAAAATGGTTTTAATGTAAGTGATACCTTTTTTTTCATTTTCTGGGCGGGGCTTAACAATGTGGGATTTACAGTGTGTGGTTTTGAAGTTGCAACTTAAGAACTTTAGAAATGAATTTTACTTGTAGTTTTACGATCCATGTGTCCCCCTGTCTGGCATTGTTATTTTCGTATCGCCTTTTACATCAACAAAAAAAATTGAGGGAAAAAAAAAAGATTAAACAATGTTTGGATTTTAAATATGTTGCTTTTGAGAACAACCTTGTGCTTAAAAAAAGAAAAGAAAAAAAAGACAGTGACCAACTAGTTAAATGTTTCATCATATTCATGTACCTGAACACTGACCATATTGTTAACAGTATTGCTGATGCCACTCCGGATGTTTTTGCCTTAACGGTTATGATATTGTCATTGTTTCCTTCGCCTTTTTATTTATTTAGACAGATTTTTTTTCTTAACGCAAAGGGAGTGTTTCTTGCATCAACCTGAACTGCATGTCCATTTTAAAAGCTGGTCCACTCTCATGGGTATCACAGGTCATGCATACACGCATACATACAGCTCATTTCTACTTTGCAATGGTTTGCTACACCCACAGAGTGCTGAGAGCACATGGAGAGTGTGTGTTTGTGTGTGTGTACAGTATGTGTGTGTGTACAGTATGTGTGTGTGTGTGTTTGTGCGTGAGTGTGTGTGTGTGTGTGTGTGCGTGCGTGTGTGTGTGTGTTTGCAGTATACTGTATATCAAAACAACAGTCACTTCAAGACCAGAGCCTTAGTATTAAATCTTGCACAATTTGTAAAAAAAAAAAAAAAAAAAAAAAAAGCGAAATTATAATAAAAAAAAAAACGTAATAATACATTTAAGGCACACTGTCTTGTTTCTATTTTCCCCACATTTGCTCTCTACTGATTGTTTTCAAGAAACTTTTTCTCTTATGGCCATTTTAATATTTATTATGTATTCTTTTTTGTATATTAGATGGATTGTGAGTAAGTATGAGTCTTTAATTTTGAAGTCCAGAACGTGAGTACAGTTTCAGTTAGGATTGCATTTGCTGAAATTTAACTGTGTAATCTGTTGCTTACATTTTTGAAAATAAAAATTTTCCATTTTGCAAAATTGTTTTATCCCTCTCATTAGCAGAAATCATGCTCAGATGGTGGGACATGTTATTGGAAAATAGGTTGTTTATTTCCATTGGTTGGGATTTGGGCTGTTACTTTCTCAAGAACGACATCTAGAAGTCATAATTAAATCATCTCACCTGCATATTAGCATTTAGTGACTTCTCTCTCTCTCTCTCTCTCTCTCTCTCTCTCTCTATATATATATATATATCTATATATCTATCTATCCGGGATAAGGATTTGAAAATGTTTGTCTTCAAACAACCCAGAAGAATAAAAATTA
>JAODLI010000016.1:645018-679382 GCA_027575585.1 Percopsis omiscomaycus
ATATAGCTTTTGTTTCATTACATTTACAAGTCAATAAACTGCTCTGCTAAAAGGAAATTCTTATCATATTCACGACCATGGTGTTACATGGTGAATGCAGCAACATTGCACTCGTGCAAACATAAGACGCAGAATTTGCTCGACAAAGGAATATGTAAAAAAAAAAAAATGATTTTAGCAACTAAAATGCTGAAAATGTAACTTTAGACGGTTACATTAGACTAGATTAGGATTGAGGAATTTTTACTACTCCATGAAGACAAAAATAATAAATACAGCTATACAACACACAATACAACCAAAACAATGTGCATCCGACATTAACTAAACGTGACAGTAAATTCTGACCTTGTCCCCTCTTTTGACTTCAGTAACGTTACATTTGTGCAAATGCTTGTCACCCTTTCCACCTCATTCTTGATTCATACGTTATAATACGATTTTTTACATCACAGTCGAGTACAACACTAAGAGGAAAAGGCATTTCAAATCAACAATTCACTAGGCTGCGCACAACCTAGTCTGGTTTCAACCAGATTGTTTGAGTCTGGTTGAATGGCTTTCATATGCTAACATTAGCTAGCATTGACCAAAGTCTCAAATCTACAATGTACCCTTATTATATGACACATTATGTACTCACCTTTGTTTTAGCTAGGTATATCGTAACAAGGATGCATTTGCATTCATTGCGGTTTGATTAACGTTACCGCTCACAAGCGCTAACTGTTCCATGCCCTGCTGCACCCCAAACTAGCAAAACATGCTCAAGTGCGTTGCGTTCTGTCCATGCCAAATAGCAGCGAAAATGTATCCACAGATCTGCTTCACAAGGATTGGCCATTGCCCCATCCATCAACAGGGGATCACCGGCGCACATTCAGTTTGAGATCAGTGATTAAAAAACACTCCCTCCTTTTCCTGTTTGTAATGTTTTGTTCTACTGTCCTTTTGACAAACTATGCTTCTGGCTCCGCCTAGCGGACCAACTTGCAACTCCGCACAATGCAACTTTGGCACGTAAACAATGTAGTCCCAAATGATAATGGTAAACCAAATGGAAATCCACTATTCTATTTGGTAATAAATGCCAGGATTCAATTTTTAGATAAACCACCTAACTGTACCACTTTGTTGGTCTACAAATACATTGAAGTTCGTTGAGAGCAAGGAAATCTATTATAGCTCTACCCGCTCCCTCTCCTTTTGTGTGAGTCTAGGGCGGGGGCGTGTACAAACGATGTATTTTCTGTGGAGAGAAGTCGGAAACACCTGTCAGTCCAGACAACAGCGCCTATAGGTTCACATCAGAGGTAAGTAGGCTACAAATACATTACACATTACAATGTAATAACTTATTGAAGGCATTATATAATAATATTGTGATTTCGCCCCGGGAAGAAGCATTCCTCATTCCGATTTAAAAAATAAAAATAAAATGTTCTGAAAAGTTGAACTGATACTGTGAACAACTTCTACGTAGGTTGCTCATAAACTAAATATTGTCTTAGACTCAACCAAGTAAAAGGAAATGAGAATAATGCACGGTCAGATAGCTTTCTGCATTTCAGATTCATGATGCAGTGCACTATAATGCTAATAGCCTAATGTATTTGTTACATCATCATAATCATCATTGTAATACGGTGATATGGGTAGATTTACCTGAAATGATCGCTAAGCTAATTTTCCAAGGACATTTCTGTTGGCTATTTCAACATACATACACACAATTTTGCTTTTTATTTTTCGTTCCATATTAAACATTTTTTTACATAGTTTATTTTGTTATTATTATCTTTCATTCATTCATCCTCATTTGTCATCACGTTAACAAAACGAGCACACAAAATGAGTTTCGTTACAAATGAACGCTGCAAATGTTAATTTCATTTTTAAGAATTGCTGCCCCAACCAACCCTTCACCCCTTCTCCCTCTGTGCAGATGCAGATGTGGTTTGTGCTTGGTTTGGCCTTGTTGGCCCTGGTTAGCGCCTATCAATGTCCCAACGGTGATTCATGCAAGGAGGGGGACACCTGTTGCAACACCCCGGGCGATGGCTACGAGTGTTGTCCGTTGGATCGGGTAAGTGTGGCCACAAGCGTCACCATTTACATTGTTAAGTCTTAGACAAACCGTTCACACCAAGTACATAGTAAAGAGGTGGATTGTTTTAATGCACACATCCAATATTTTAGAGTGACCACTGTCACCCTAAAAGAGATAAGTGCTACTTGGAACATAACTCCTATTCACCCTCCACGCCGTATTACTATTTTATGAGTCTGATAATGACTAAATCTTTATTTGGCTTGTGTGATAGACATTTAAATTCAATTTGGCAGTCAAATCATTCCAACTACAGTTCTTTCTATGACATACGTAGGCTGAATGCTGCGAGGATCACATACACTGCTGTCCACTGGGCACCCTCTGCGCTGTCGGCGAGTCTCGATGTGTGAATGAAACTGTGTCAGTTCCCTGGGTGGAGAGACTTCCTGCTCAGTCAACCCAACTGTCCAAAGTAATGATAACCTGATTAGCAATACAATAAATAAAAATGTGTTGGGTTGAAAGGTCACACCATTGTTATTAACTAAATATTATTGCTATTATTCAGGTGATTGCCAGCTATAATATTCATACCCCCAAACCCTCTTTTCCCATGTAGTCTTTTAGAATGATCAAATCATCCGACATTGAGGACGATGACAACGTCTGCCCTGATAATTCTCGATGCCCGCCCGAGTTCTCCTGTTTAAAGGCGTTGACCAGGTTTGGCTGCTGTCCCCTTACCCAGGTAATCCAGCCCTGACCAGCTCAACACTGTTTACATGTCATTCCTACAACTGCACTGTGTAAGTGTATTCAGTAATCAGTAATGCTCTTGAATGCTTTCATTGACCCCAAATTATAGCAGTATATTCAAATGTAAGGTTTGGGTTGTTCCATTGACTTCTATATGATTTCCCGGTCACTCACAGGGAGTTTCGTGCCCTGATGGCAAACATTGCTGTCCAGAGGGCCACCAGTGCAGTGCAGACAGCCGTTCTTGCGTCAAGAAAGGTCAGATTTCTATAATAGGCTACTCCTCCTCAAAAGTGGTTTAATTTTACTCCAGGCTTCTTCACCATCATTTTAGACTTTTAAAGTTCAACTACAAGTTACGTTTATTGTCATTCATCCACATACAGGGTATACAAATGAACGAAATGACATTTCTCGTGATCCAAGGTGCTAACACACAGAAGTCACAACTCAAAGTAGTCTACAACATGCATCACGAAACCGCATACAACACAGTAACTAAGTAGGCTACACCAGATGAAACCGAGCTGATCTGATTTTCTATAAGGCGGACTGTGCATGGTGTGACTGGAGTATTAAGAATGCGGAGGGTAAACCCGTATAGAACATTAAAAAAATTCAGAACCCTAATTAGCTGCACAAATGTAGTCACGGATGCAGACACAGGCCACACACACAGACACACACACTTGCGTGTCTCAATTCTGGCCTTTCTATTGGACAAGCAAAGTCATGTGCATGAGCCAATCAGTAGGAGTGGGAGGGCTGAGTTGCACACTACAGACGATCAGAACAGAGCCGGAGTCAGAACTGTAATGGACGCTATTGTACCTTCTTTCTGTGAAGCTCAAACTGTATTTATTGCATTATTAAATTGAAAATCAAATCATGATGTCAGAATAAAAATATATTGAGGCGTAAAATGATTATTAAAGCATATAGAACTAGATTTAAAATAATAATAAGACTTTGTATCCAATTTATGACGATTTGGCAATATGGATGATCAAAACTCCCCGAATCTCATACAGTTCCACTATTGCAGATGTTGTGGGAGCAGTAATGTGCAGCGACGGGGAATCTGAATGTCCGGAGGAAACAACGTGCTGTGCGACCCCTGATGGAAGCTGGGGGTGTTGTCCTATGCCAAATGTATGAGCTAGACGTGACTAGTGCAGAGCCCGTATCTGAGATTTGCATATTCTGTCTCTGGTGGCTACATACCCCATATGGGCTTGAGTTAGCGCCTCATGTGGTTTTGTTATCTGAGCAGGCTGTGTGTTGCGAGGATAAGACCCACTGCTGCCCTGAAGGTAGCACCTGCGACGTCAAACACTCCAAATGTATCTCCTTGTCTACCAGGAAAGACATGCCAATGTGGGCCAAGTTGCCTGCAAGGAAAAGGGCAGAGTGGGAGAACAGGAAAGGTGAGAGTTTTGCCCTCTATGAAATATGCCCTCTGTTAATTGTAAATATAGACCTGTATCTTCACATAGGATTCACCTTGTGTGTGTGTGTGTGTGTATGTGTGTGTGTGTTAACTTTTAGAAGGCGCACAAGTGACACCACAAGTTATTTCTAATAACAATACCTCTGAAAAAGTCTCTGAGTTGACAACAGTTCCTCCTAAAAAGGAGGAAGTTTCTACGTCACCTGTCACTAGGGCAGAAGGTACGGCATTCTACACATGGAAGAAATTTCATTTATGTAGGCCATTGTGTTGGTTTTAAAGTACTGTAAACCCATGGTTTTCCAGGCAGGGATGTCCCTTGCAATACCACAGTGAGCTGTCCAGATGAAACCACGTGTTGTAAAACCAAAGAAGGCGGATGGGCCTGCTGTCCTCTGCCAGAGGTACGTTTGTGGAAGGATCTTTCCTCAACACAAGGGTTGGAGAGTTTAGCAAACTCAATGGGACAGGTGTTTTTCTAACACTTTAATATCTTTCTTTTTTGTTTCTGTTCTACCCAAGGCGGTTTGTTGTGAAGACTTTGTCCACTGCTGCCCGCATGGCAAGAAATGTAACCTAGCAGCCCAGTCATGTGACAACAGTTCCAGCTCTGTGCCCTGGGTAGAGAAGATCCCTGCATTACGCAGGTCAGGCAGTGATGTCCCTTGCAATAGCACAGTGAGCTGTCCAGATGAAACCACGTGTTGTAAAACCAAAGAAGGCGGATGGGCCTGCTGTCCTCTGCCAGAGGTACGTTTGTGGAAGGATCTTTCCTCAACACAAGGGTTGGAGAGTTTAGCAAACTCAATGGGACAGGTGTTTTTCTAACACTTTAATATCTTTCTTTTTTGTTTCTGTTCTACCCAAGGCGGTTTGTTGTGAAGACTTTGTCCACTGCTGCCCGCATGGCAAGAAATGTAACCTAGCAGCCCAGTCATGTGACAACAGTTCCAGCTCTGTGCCCTGGGTAGAGAAGGTCCCTGCATTACGCAGGACAGGTGAAAAGGCCCGTGACGTACAGTGTGACTCCACCACAAGTTGTCTAGAAGGCTCCACCTGTTGCAAGACGACATCAGGACAATGGGCTTGTTGTCCTCTTCCTGAGGTACAAGTACTGTACAGAAAATGTGTTACAGTTGTGAAAAACGCAAACTCATGAACCAGTAGATCCAGCATCACAAGATATCATCTGGTTGAAAAACAAAAACAAAAAATAATACAAAGGGATACTTTATACAGTATCTTGTATTCACAGTGAAAGGACATGGGGTTGAGCCCAGAATCTAGGAAATATTTAGAATACTATCCAACCTACTAGAGACTACTACCTACTAGATACTTCTATGATGTGATTATATTGGCTTTATTAAATCCTTAGTGAATATACATATAAAATATAAATCCCTATCCCCTTACAGGCGGTGTGCTGTGATGACCATATCCACTGCTGTCCCAGTGGTACCACCTGTGACACGACATCCCTCAGTTGTAACAGGCCCTCTGATTCCAGTCCCATGATGGAAAAGGTGTCTGCTTTCACAACTCCGGCACCCAGTAGTGTAGAAGCTACTACCCAGAGCCAGGTGACCGAGCCAGAGACAGGGGAGGAGGAGGGGGGCAAGGTGCAGTGTGACCTCCACACCACCTGCCCGGAGCACACCACCTGCTGTTTGATGCCTAACAAGAAGTGGGGTTGCTGCCCGTTGCCAAAGGTGAACTGTGAGCATAGAAGTTGGGCTTTTATTTGAAACCTTGGTCGCTTGATTTCTGCTTTCCTATTTTAAGGTCTATTAAACAGGAACTGAAAACGTGTTGCAAGTGAAACTGAATGCTACTTCCTCTTTTTCCCCACTTGTCCAGGCGGTGTGCTGTGAAGATGGGGAGCACTGTTGTCCCACCAACTACAAATGTAACACTGGCAAAACCACATGCGTAAAGGGGGACATTGTGATCCCGTGGTACAACAAGGTTCCGGCTAGCAACAGTATTGAGGCTTCCCCGCGAGCTCAGGAGTGTGACTCCGAGAATCAATGTCCCGAGGACGCCACTTGCTGCAAGCTTCCCACAGGCCAGTGGGGCTGCTGCCCGCTGCCCGAGGTGTGCGCTTCTGCGTGTGTGTGTGTGTGTGTGTGTGTGTGTGAGTGTGAGTGAGTGAGAGAGAGAGACAGAGGGAAGAGAGATTGCTTTTATCAGTTTTGTAAGGAAAATACTAGTGGCAGTATAGTTTATCTGTGTCACCACCTGCTTATGTAAAACAGGGACTTTCGTCAATGCTCTTGGGGCTTAGTTACAGTGCTCTTCAAGAGAGCTGTAACTAAAAAACATGTTTATTCGCAGAAAGCTGTCGAATTTTGGTTTGATGACCTAAGAGTATAATGCTTTTTGTGTATAAAGATGTTGTTAAAACAGTGAATATGCTCTTTATGAACTGCCCTCTACTGGTTAAACACAGGCTATTGCAGATTTGCTATTGGCTGAAGTAAATGGTCAGTGTAAAATTATTTAAAAAAACAGGGAGGAGTTATGTTTTGGATAGTTGAATCAGTCATCGTGGAGGATTCATTCAGAAACCAACTGATTGTTTGTCATCTGTCCAGCCCACAAAGTACAGCAAACAGTATGATACAAAATACAGTATATGAGAGTGAGTTCATGAACATAGGTAACGTTCTCGAGGAAACGTGTTGTTCGGTTCAAAAACTCAATTAAACAACAAGCGTTTGGTTTACTTGAACAGTTCCATCCCCATGGCTGTGTTCTTTGGCCACACCCCTCCAGCCTGCCTCCTCATACCATGCTGCTAGTTGTTTTAAGATGGATGCACGTCTGCTAGAACAATCTACTTAAACTAATCTTTAACCACTCTTCCACTTGTCTCCCTCCAGGCTGTGTGCTGTCAGGACGGGGAGCACTGCTGCCCACAAGGCTACAGCTGCAACATTGGCTGGGCCTCGTGTCAAAAACTGACCATGCTGCAGCTGCAGAGAGTGCCGCTTACCCGGGTCTACAAGCCGAGTCCCCAGGTCTCGGAGAGCAGCGTTAAGTGCGGTGACCAATTCAGCTGCAAACGTGGAGAGACCTGCTGCAGGACGCTGCAATCTATGTGGGGCTGTTGTCCCACTCCTAATGTACGCTATTCAGTAATCTTCTCAATTCTAAACTTTTAACAAGCTTATGTTATTTAAGATGATTGGTTAAAGCATGTGTCTAAAAGTAAAAGTTGTTGGCAACTTATTCTGTCAACATCCGGGCCTACACCCTCGGTTCCAAATGAAACTGCCTTTGTGATAATATAGCAGTTAATAGTAGGTTGTGGGGCAGGATGGTCTAGTGCTCTGGCTGTTTAACTCCCACCCAGAAGGTTGTCGGTTCGAGACCCTGGATGCCTAAACCCTATCTGCTCCTCGTAACACTTGTAATTGTACTCATTGTAAGTCGGTTTGGGTCAAAGCGCCTGCTAAATGACCCAGTTGTAAATGTTTT
Source organism: Percopsis omiscomaycus (assembly GCA_027575585.1). Taxonomy (NCBI): domain Eukaryota; kingdom Metazoa; phylum Chordata; class Actinopteri; order Percopsiformes; family Percopsidae; genus Percopsis; species Percopsis omiscomaycus. The sequence continues at coordinate 652,761 of JAODLI010000016.1, forward strand.
CGTTCCCCTTCCAGGGGGTGTGTTGTGCCGACCTCAAGCACTGCTGCCCCTCCGGTTATGCCTGCGGTGAAGGCGGGACCTGTACCCAAGACTCGGGACTCAGGTGGGACAACTGGCATGTGTTTTTCTCCAACAACAAGAGAGCGCTGACCCTGTGAGAACACAAGTCCGTCGTGCCATCCACTCCACTGTGCTTTATTCAATACGTACATTGCACTAATCAAAGTCAAGTTTACTAGATGTCTGCTAGATGATTGAAGTTGGAAATTGGGGATGTTGATTATGGTATTGTTAAATGAGGGCATTTCTTGCACTGAAACACATTTAAAACTTTTAATACTTGAAAAGTCTCCTAAATAGGAATATTGGAATATACAAGTTCCAGTAACTTGTAGTGACACTGGCCTAAAGGTCACATACTGTTCTAATCTTTTGCATACCTTGGGGAGTGTTGCTTGCAAAATGCATTTGGGTCTGACCATGACATTTTATGTGTATTCAGCTGTGAATGTGATTAAGTACTGCAATACAACTAAGATGTACTGCCACTTAACTTTTCTGATTATAGCTTGTGCACATTGCATTCATATGGCCAGCCTTTTTTCGCCTAGCAAAAATCTTAAAATGCTACTGCAACATTTTTGTTTTTTCATTAATTCTTGATAAGAGACATTGTATTAACCTGGTTTTGTTTTAATGTTTTCCTGTATGAAACAATGGCTTGAAATTAAAACATGCTGCCTCTTCAGTTAGTCGTTTATTTGTATTTTTCCACTGCAATGAATACTGGTTTTATTTTTTTAAATATCCATCATAAACACATAACAGGATTTGCGAATCTACTAAATGTTTTATGACGTTTGACAGGAATTTTGAAAGGTTAAAAAAAAAATCTATAAAATACAGCAAAGGGGGGGATCTGAATGAAAATTGTATGTACGTATAGAATCTACTTCGATTATTACACACATTAAATTACATGAACTATAATGGATTTTTTGCTTGCAATTAATCTATGACAAATACATACACAAGATCATTGCATAAATTAGAACACTTGACAAAAAAGGTGTATTATTTCTTTAATAACGTCATGGATTTATGGTGACGTTGCAATGTTTAGTTCACCGTCGCCCCTCCCACTTTTTTGACGTATGAATAATCCTTTCAAGATGGCGATACACCTGTTTCATCGGCGGTAGACGTTACTGTCTGCGCATTAAAAGTACAGGAAACTAAAAAATTGTGTTCTTTGACAAAAGAGCAGCCGCAGCACCTTTACATCGGACGGAAAAATCGTCTGTTGAAGTGATGTCGACAGAAGAATTGTCTACCTCGGATAGCGAGGGTGTCCTCGCTGGCGCTGGGGAGCGATGGGCACCCGTCGGTGCTGTGGCCAGTCCTGAGGATGAGAGTGGGAACGGGAGACCCGGGCTGCCTCGGCCGAGAGCCTCGTCCTCTACCACGGAGGAAGACATGGCTGGCCGGTTGAAGAAGCTGGAAGAGGAGCAGGACTTGCTGAACTCATCGCTACTTGCACTCACGTCCCATTTCGCACAGGTGCAATTCCGATTGAAGCAAATAGTTCACGCCCAAACCGAGGAGAAGGAGAGGATGTTAATGGAACTGGAGGAGTTTGCCTTCAAGGGCTGTCCCCACGTTGTGGGCTGCAGATCGCAGGATGCCAAGCAGCTGGAAAACTCGGTGAGATTTGATATGAGAGAAAGTAAACAGTGCTTGCCAGTGATGCTGCACACAGGCCCTTCCCCCCACTCAGATTATCCATTATGATTTTAGCATTTGAATTGAAATTCTATCATACGTTTTATTCTATACATTCATTTAGAAATAATCTGATCAAAAGGTTTAAGTGTTTTTTGTATTTGTTAGGAATAACCAAACGCCATGACTTCAACAATACGGGTTTTACTGTAATTTACATGGACACACATACTTGAAGCAACAGTCTTTTCAAGGGAAATATAATTATGCTTATTGGATGCAGGGCCTTTGTCTAAACTGTTGCCTGTTGCATCACACACAAGGGCTGTGCTAGCTCTCGTTTTGTTCCCTGAGAGCTATTATCTGAGGAAAATGGTGCTATCTGACCCAAGTGTATGACTCACACATGCACAGGCTTAAGGACCATGCCTCCAGCAGCCCTGCACCTGTTTTAATAATGCTACTGTATGGCCATCTAGTTTAAATGTGATGTTTACTCACTGTCTCACTTTACATTCAGGCCCGGCCGAGATTGGGTCCACACCTGGTTGTGCAATCATTTTTTCCACTTAAGCTATTTTTTTCTTATCTCTTCCTTATTGCATTCTTAACTTGCAGGAAGACTTGGTGAGTATGCCAGAATATGTGTGCAAATGCTATTGGCTTGTGTGTTGTTGTGTAAATGTTGTGATTCTTGGTATGTGGCGTTAGTTAGCAGAGATTTGAAAGAAGCTGTGCCAGCAAAGATGATTTTAAACATAACATCATGAATGACAATGGCAGAATATTGGAACTGTAGTAGTCTAAAATGTCACTTCAAGGGCAGTGGCAGTTGGTTAATTATTTGCCATTGATAGAAATATTGCTGCCAAAGTAGCAAAATAATTTCATCATGGCATCCTCTATGTTCACTCTATTTGTATTTATTCCTTACTTTTTTCTTTCTTGCCTTCATCTATATCCTCCTTTTTAAGTATAGTTGTCAGAGCATGCTCACTTGCTCTGTCAACGGTACATGGTTGCGTGTCTGATTCTGTTTACCTAGTGCAGCCTTCTGTTCTTTTCTTCATCAGAGTGAGAGGGAGAAAAGGGAGCGCCTGGAGGCTCAGAGAGAGAAACAGAAAGACCTTATCATTCAGCTGAAAACACAGTTGGACGACCTGGAGCAATTCGCCTACCAGGAAGGCAGCTACGACGCGTTACCCCAGTCGGTCGTGATGGAAAGGCAAAAGGTGGGGACCACAAAAAGGTCTAGAAGTTGACTTTGTTCAAAGAAAAAAAGGCAAATGTACAAACCTGTTTATGTTAACCTTCTGCTTATTAATGTTAAAGTCATGACGCTTGAGGCTGTGCAACACGACGTGTGACTTACGATTTCTAGGTCATCATCGACGAGTTGATTAAAAAGCTGGACGTCAACCTCAACGAGGACATCGGGAACCTGACGCCCGAGGAGCTGAGGCAGAGGGTGGACGCTGCCATCGCTCAGATAGTCAACCCTGCCAGGGTCAAGGAACAACTCGTGGACCAGCTTAAAACACAGATCAGGGACCTGGAGATGTTCATTGACTTCATTCAGGGTACAAAGACTTATTTGGACTGGTTTCATCTCAGTTATTCTCATTTCACTATCAACCTAAATAAAAATGTTCTTTTTTAATTTAGTTATCCTTACTGTTGAATTGATGGGAGGGGCTGTTGTAATGACTAGTGTCCATTCATCTATTTTTCGAGTGTGATATGTCAAACTGCTGGCTCAATTTGAAGGAAACTTGGATTTAAAAAAGTGTCTTTGCTGTGTGATTACATAACTGGTTTTGCATGCCGTAGTTTGGAAGACCACTAAGAGTAGTCATGGCCCGTCATAACTCAACAACTTGTGTTGTGTTCACATGAAAAGCGGAAAAAATCAACGGCACAGGATGACGGATGATACTGTATATGAAATAAAATGCCAGAAAAGTAGGACGGCACAACATTGATGTTCATCTTCTGTCAGAGAATCGGCTTCTGCTAGGCTATACCATCGCAGTAGACGACAAAAGTTTTAAAATGCAGTCTATCGTAACTCCATTTGCCATCCTACGCTCACCGGAGCAGTTTACTGTCTACCGCTTTTCAAGTGAATGCAGCATTAGCAATGCAGTGCTATAATCACAGGAGGCTCATTACTGTATAAAGTACCATGCTATCAATCAATCAAGCTTTCATTATGACTCATTAACACAAAAAGGACCAGTCGTGGGGGACAACTGTAAGTGTGCTTAATGAAGTCAGTTTCCAAACAGATGAGGTGGGGAACCCTCTTCTGTCAGACGGCGAACACAGCCAGCAGCCGCGGGCAGCAGGGACCAAACCGAGAGCTTCAGGCGGAAAGAAGAAAGGTGAGTTGGGTGATATCAACCGCTAAATGTAGTTGCCCTAGGATAGCTTCACGCGGTGCTGTAGAGGCCTCGCACAGCCAGATACCTACGTTCTGACGCTTCTCCTCTCGTTACCTCAGTAGACCCGGAGCAGGCCCAGAAGATTCGCGAGACGGGCCTGCAGCTCATCCAGAAGGCCCTCGCCGTGCTGCAGATCTTTGCAGTCAGCCAGTTCGGCTGCGCGGCGGGCCACATTCCACACGGCATGTGGTCTCAGGGGGGGACGGGGCAGGACTACGGCCCCCTGCTGCAGACCCTGGAGGCGGCTGTGGACAGGGTGCGAGTGCAGGCGTCGTGCCGGCAGCCATCCGTGGAGCATGTGGTGAACTACGCCAGTACCCCCTCCTCCCTGGGGCCCCGAGACGAGCTGACGTCGTCCGTGAGGAAGGAGCTGGCCATGGCCCTCAGGGACCTGCTGGCCCACGGCCTGTACTCTCCCTCCCAGACCATGAGCCTGGTGTTGGCACCCATTTCCTGCCTGCTGCCCCACAGGGCAGCCCCCCAGACCATGCACCCATGGGAACTCTTTGTCAAGTACTACCACTCGAAAAACGGCAAGGCTTTCGTGGAGTCTCCGGCCCGCCAGCTGTCGCAGTCCTTCAGCCTGCCCGTGGCGGGCGGCCCCGTGACGGTCACGCCCAAACAGTCCCTGCTCTGGGCCATCCACATGGTGCTGAAGGAGCACGGACGCTACAAGCGGGGTGCGGACTCCGAGTTCAAGGCGCTGGTGTGCATGGCGCTGAACGAGCAACGCCTGGTGTCCTGGCTCAACCTGGTGTGCAAGTCGGGGACGCTGGTGCACCCGCACTACCAGGCCTGGAGCTACATGGCTCAGACGGGCTTCGAGGGAGCCCTGCGGATCCTGGGTCGCCTGAGCCACCTCAAGTTCAACCTCCCTGTGGACCTGGCTGTTCGGCAGCTGAAGAACATCAAAGACGCTTTCTGAGGAGGGCCCAAGAAACCAAAATATAAAAGATACAGCAGACTATTACGAAAGAAATTGGACCATTCTATGTATGTTGTGTGTTGGCTAGCCTTTACGGCACATGCTGTACCTGTATTCAGGAAATGCCTTTGTGCCCTAGGTATTGCTCATTTGCTGTGAGATTGCTCATCTCACCTCTTAGCAAAGGTTGTAAAAACAGCCACTCAAATGAAGTCTGCATGCGTGGGTGATTTTACTACATGTTGTCAACTTTGCATAGGACTAACCGCACTCTGCATATTTAGCATTACAATCATGCTGACGTGGCACAATGTCTAGACAACATATCCACTTATACTCCACATGCCTTAGAATGGACATTAAGATGACCTCCTTGTTAGCCTTTGTGACCTGTGCTCAGCATTCAAGCCTCTATGTAAACCCTACTACCCTGACCTATGCAAGACATGTATTGGGAGCGATTTTTGTACTGTAGAACAATACTGTATTTATGATAGGATGGGATGTGTGGACAGAAATGAGACATTCCATATACACAGGAGGGGTTCTCTGATGTATTGTATGTGCTTGTGGCAGTCCGTTATTAATAGTTAAAGGTTCTGCTGTGGTTGGTTTTGTGTATGTCAGGCTTTGCATTTGTAGCAAACGGGTCAATGGAAAGGCTAAACAATGTACTCAAATGTAGAGATTTGTATACTTTGGATTTTGGGGAGAATGTAATGAGTGTAGTGATACATTTCCTAAATGGATTACATATACTGTATGCAGGTATAAGATATTTATCTCTTGAATCAATGTTGAATTACTAAATATATCAGTTCTTGCACATATTTGTATAGCATTTACACCCAGTATCAACTGCTGCTTTTTTTCTTTTTCCAAATATAGTTAAATTACCAATTAGTTATCTAATATTTAGATAGTCACAAAGTTTCCTGAAATACTGAGAATGTATAAACCATAATTGCTGTTACGTGATCTTGGATGCACCTAACCAAACTTTCACACCATTTGTTATTATCAGCTGTGGGTTTTCTCCACTTATTTCTATGTGTTATGGGACATACGACAGTGTTACCTGTGATCAGGACCTGCCACTTTTTCAATGTCACAAATTCACTGTGTTGGATTATGGATTTTGTTCGGTGTAGATAATCTAATAAAAAACGTAATCCTTTTTTGGCACATTTAGAAAATGCTGCCACAATTATTGTCTTGTTTATGTTGTATTGTGCTTAAAGAGTAATAGTTTTTTTCTGCATTTTTGTTATGTAGAAAATGCAAATGTAATTTACAATTAATTTTTTTCCTATTTTATTTCATTCTGGTCACTTTTTGCGTTTGTAACATATAAAGATATTTTATTTATTGGACAACATATATTACTTGGCGTGAGTCCTTACACTGGTAGCTCCAGTAATTGAAGATTTCGGAACACTATCCGTAAAAGAGCTGTATTTAAATCTGTGGACCAGAGAACACAGTACATGATGCCATTGGGATTGTATGGATTTGTTTTTCTACAGTAGTGGTGTTGGAATGTGTGCAATAAAAAGTATAGCCTATTTGGCATGCATGTTTATGTTTAATGAATACCAAAAATAGACAAATAAAATGAAAATATGTAATTTGGTATGCTTGGCTTGTATAATTTTACTTGCAATGCAATTATAATATATTATTGGTTCAAAATATAAATAATTAAATACATACAGTATATTCCTTCAATCCTTCATCAGTACAGTTCCTTCATATCATAAATAATATATGCTTTTTTAATGTGTGTTATTGTATGTGCAATGTTAGAAGATACATTTTAAATAAATGAAAAGGCTTTCTTGCCGTCCATTTCATTTTTTGAATATAATAGTTCCATAATAAAATAAGCAAGTTCATTTAAAAATAACGGCTAGAATGTCGCTTTTCTGAGGTCAGCGTCCAGGAGCGAGTAGTTTTGGTCTACAATTCTGTAACCCACTCAACTCACGCAACAACCCCAACATAATGGTTAGTTGTTATATTGCCATAATCATATAAACCACATTTACAATCGGAGGCAATTTAAATATATAAATATTTAAAAACAGTGTATAGGTTATTGAATGGTTCACGGCACGGCGTGAAAACGGAATTCTACCCGGACGTGACGTAGCTTGATGTGATGTGAAGGGTCACAAAAATCCTTTCAACTTCCTTTCCTGATAGCGGTGGCCATAGAACAGCACCAGTGAGTGAAATTTCCCAAACATAATCTACAATCATCGGCCAAAATCCAGTAAATAATGGCGTTTATATTATAACGCCCTTATAAAAATCATTCGTAGGGTCTAAATTAGACTATTATTGAAAGTATTTTTGTATTGCAATAGAAGAAAGAACAATATAGCAGTGGTTCGTTCCTACCAAGTTCTTTTCAACATGGCAGCTTCCTTGCTGTAAAGGCAGTGTGCAAAAGACTACTAGTATTTGGTTAACATTTTAGGCTTACTTTACATTTATGTAAGGCTCATCGAGAGACTTAAATGCGATTTTCTCTTTAAAAGCTAACGTTAGCATAGCTGCTATGTCGTAAATTAAATGCCACACACTGCAATTTATCCTAGCACGTCCGGTGCATAGATATTTTACGGACCCTGTCAGTAGATTAATTAAAATACCAATTTATAAACTATAGTAAACTTATAACTTATTTTCTGTCAGATATGGGCAAGTTCATGAAACCTGGGAAGGTGGTGATGGTCCTTGCTGGACGCTACGCTGGTCGCAAAGCAGTCATCGTCAAGGTAAGAAATGTTTGTGTGGAGCTAATATAGTAGATGTTTCAGCAGACATGGTAGTGTTGTTTGTCTGGAAGTGTTATTTCCTCTAACATTCAAAGTTAATAATTTGTCAAGTTATTGTACTGATAAAACTGTATTGCAGTGGAGACCATGAAGTGCTTTATTTAGTCTTGTCTCCAACTCTGTCATTGCAGAATATCGACGATGGCACTGCTGACCGCCCTTACAGCCACGCTCTGGTCTCAGGCATTGACCGCTACCCCCGCAAGGTGACCACAACCATGGGCAAGAAGAAGGTTGCCAAGAGGTCCAAGATCAAGGCCTTTGTTAAGGTGTACAACTACAATCACCTGATGCCCACCAGGTGAGTGGCTTAATGACTGAATATTTGTCTCTAAGGTAATGGTAAATGGTTCCTGTGTGACCTGCTTTTGTGTTATGGTGTATGTAGTCATTGCAAGCCAGTACTGACTTTACTGTCGGGGTTTAAGGAACAACTTATTTAACACTAAATTATGTGCATTATAGTTGGGCAGCATCTTTAGTATAGACTCGTGTTGGGATATGTCTGACTGTTGTCCAGGTGTACTAGATATGCAAATGTTATTGACTGTATTGGTGCAGCTGTATTAACCTGACAGTCTGGACAATAACGGGTTCATGGAGTGTTGGCATTCCTGTTAGTTTCTTAGTGAAGTGGTTGTTCCTGGATTTGGCAGAAAGGAACATTTGAATCTTTAAAAATGAGGGGGCAGGATAGCCTAGTGGTCTAGGTGTTGGACTCCCAGCCAGAAGGTCGTGGGTTCTGCTCCATGTAATTGTAAGTTGCTTTGGATAAAAGCAAATTACCTAATTGTAAAATTAACTACCATAAATGTTTTTTACGTGGATACCTAAAGGTTCTGTAGGTACGATTTTTAAAGCTATACATTTACTGTCATTTGTTAGAAATTCTTACCAGTGAGTCAAATGCTCTGAGAATATCTGCTCTGATTGATAGCTATATGATTGATACTTTTGTGTGTGTGTGTGTGTGTGTATATATATACACACATATACACACACACAAAAGATATGGTTTTCTCCCCGATTGGTCCGGCAAATCTACCTTGCCCGTCAATCACATAAATGCGCACACAGTTACAAAAGGCTTGGCAATGGCCAACCAACGGGCTCCGGCGGGAGCAGAGAGGATGGGTTGTTGATTTTCAGAATCTTTCCCTCTTTAGCTATCTTTTTAGCTAGCTCTCGGTGCAACTCAAATCCTACCTACAAAAGCATTTGTGATCAAACCCAGTAAAACCTTTGACTATAGAGCTTCCACGCCTCAATCTCCACATGCTAATGTTTGAGATTAAACATTCAATTTGGCTACTATATTTAAAACACTGAATCAGATTTTTTTTCCTGGTATTGTTTTCACAAAATTCCTGAAAGATGTACACCATTTGATGTCCCTTCTTAACTAAACTGCATAATCTCTAGCTGCAAGCTTTTTGACCATTATGTATATAGATGTCGGCAAGTGTATATACACCGATTAAATATTTTGCGTGTGATATGCCAATATCAGCTGATATATCGGCCCTAAGATATATCGCTCAGACTCTAATTGAATTCATTAAATTCAGCCCAAAACTAAATAGTTAATCTTGAACGTCAGTATGTGGACTGGTAGCTATACAGAAGCGGATTCCATCTTCATATTTTTAGTTTAAGTTCAAGCTAAGAATACATTTTCATTGTCACTTCAATATATACTTTGTTGTAAAATCTTTTCTCTCAGATACTCTGTGGATATTCCTCTGGACAAAACTGTTGTGAACAAGGATGTGTTCAGGGACCCTGCTCTGAAGCGTAAAGCAAGGAGGGAGGCCAAGATCAAGTTTGAGGAGAGGTAAGTTTTGCGACCGGTGTGTACATTCATGTTATGGAAGACCTAGAGTAGTAGACTCTGGTTTACTGATCAGTGAGATGAGCTGGTGTTTGGTAGCATAATTTGTTCATGTGTGAACTCAAGAAAATGCATGTTATGGTTTAATTTGTTAAATTTGCTATCGGTAGTCACCAGCTCAACCTAAGAGTTGTTTTTGGATGACAATCTTTTTTCTTTCTTTCTACAGGTACAAGACCGGCAAAAACAAGTGGTTCTTCCAGAAGCTCAGATTCTAGATGTAATTGGTTTCACAAATAAATGTATAAAAATGGCTCACATGGCACATTGTCTTATTACATCTGTCCAATATTTTGAGTGGGTTTTGAAACTAGTAGTTGCAATAAAATAGTTTGTCAGCTTGTTTTGCATTTAGTAATGGCATGTAAAGGGTTTATTAATTAGTGATTTATTCTGAAGTAAAAAAGGGCAATTTTATTTTAAATATTAAATCTATTATTTGGTGCAACTCGAACAGACTTACAACTAGGATGGCATTTTTCTTTTACTACTAAATTCATCAGATTTTGTGCTTGTAGATTATAATTTTTATCAATGTCAATTCATAATGACCTATGAGGACAACTTGAGAAATGCTTTATCTACTGCAAATCGGACCATCACATAATCTGAGAGGCTGTAGTATTTATCTGGTATTTGAATTGGTAAATGCTGAAAATGTCAGTAGTCGGTAAAGACTAATATTGGTCGTAAATACAGAACAGCTGTTTCGTAGAGATGGTATACCTAGTACGAATACAGTTTAAACTAAACATTTCGTTATATGTAGTTGGTATATACAGTATCTCGCAGAAGTACACCCCTCACATTTTTGTCTCTTCATGTGACAACACTGAAGAAATGACACTTTGCTATAATGTAAAGTAGTGAGTATACAGCTTGTATAACTAAATTTGCTGTCCCCTTAAGTAACTCAACACAGCCATTAATGTCTAAACCACTGGCAACAAAAGTGAGTACACCCTTAAGTGAAAATGTCCAAATTTCAATTTTCCCTCCCCAGTGTCATGTGACTTGTTAGTGTTCCAAGGTCTCAGGTGTTAGATTTGGTGTTATGCTCTCACACTCATACTGGTCACTGGAAGTTCAACATGGCACCTCATGGCAAAGAACTCGTGAGGATCTGAGAAAAAGAATTGTTGCTCCTCATAAAGATGGCCCAGGCTACAACAAGATTGCCAAGACCCTGAAACGTTTGCCGCACGGTTGCCAAGACCATACAGCGGTTTAACAGGACATGTTCCACTCAGAACAGGCCTCGCCATGGTCGACCAAAGAAGTTGAGTACACGTGCTCAGTGTCATATCCAGAGGTTGTCTTTAGGAAATAGACGTATGAGTGCTGCCAGCATTGTTGAAGGGGTGGGGGGTCAGCCTGTCAATGCTCAGACCATACGCTGCACACTGCATCAAATTGGTCTGCATAGCTGTCGTCCCAGAAGGAAGCCTTTTCTAAAGAAAGCCCGCAAACAGTTTGCTGAAGACAAGCAGACAAAGGACATGGATTACTGGAACCATGTCCTGTGGTCTGATGAGACCAAGATAAATTTATTTGGTTCAGATGGTATCAAGCGTGTGTGGTGGCAACCAGGTGAGGAGTACAAAGATAAGTGCCTACAGTCAAGCATGGTGGAGGGAGTGTCATGGTCTGGGGCTGCATGATTGCTGCCGGCACTGGGGAGCTACAGTTCATTGAGGGAACCATGAATGCCAAAATGTACTGTGACATACTGAAGCAGAGCATGATCCCCTCCCTTCGGAGACTGGGCCACAGGGCAGGCTTCCAACATGATAACGACCCCAAACACACCTGCAAGATGACCACTGCCTTGCTATAGAAGCTGAGGGTAAAGTTGATGGACTGGCCAAGCATGTCTCCAGACCTAAACCCTATTGAGCATCTGTGGGGCAACCTCAAATGGAAGGCGGAGGAGCGCAAGGTCTCTAACATCCACTAGCTCCATGATGTCTTCATGGAGGAGTGGAAGAGGACTCCAGTGGAAACCTGTGAAGCTCTGGTGAACTCCATGCCCAAGAGAGTTAAGGCAGTGCTGGAAAATAATGGTGGCCACACATAATATTGACACTTTGGGCCCAATTTGGACATTTTCACTTAGGGGTGTACTCACTTTCGTTGCCAGTGGTTTAGACATTAATGGTTGTGTGTTGTTATTTTGAGGGGACAGCAAATTTAGACTGTTATACAAGCTGTACACTCACTACTTTACATTGTAGCAAAGTGTCATTTCTTCAGTGTTGTCACATGAAAAGATCTAATCAAAAATGTGAGGGGTGTACTCACTTCTGTGAGCTTCTGTAGTTGACATTGCAAAGACCTGCAAAAATGAGAGGGGCGGGGTTATGGAATGCCATTTAAGTCAATATTAAATAAATAAATGTTCTTATGAAATTAATCCTGAAATGCATAAATGAGGCCAAAAATATAATAAATAAATACATAAATAGGTTTTTCATTTAAAAACGGCACCCCTTACTGGTAGAGTAAGTGTACTGCCCAACCCCGGTCTAACTTGTTTCTCTTGGTGTAGAGGAAAAAGAAACCGAAAGAATATAGTTAAGCCACGGGTCTTCGATATATGGTAAGCGAAGACTTTACTTTGTTTTGTGTGTGTGTGTATGTATAATTTTTACTTTTGATATGTTCATTTTAATGCCACAAGCAATTTGATTAGTTTTTTGTTTAATTCGACTCAAGTGGGAACTTCGTTGGCTATCATCTAATTTTAAAAGGCCTACGTGTTTTCTGATTGTTTGTTTTGATTTTAATTGGTTCTGTTAAATAACTTTTTGAACAAAATTGTCAGTAGGCTACGAAATCATTCCACTAATATGCTATGTAGCTAATAAATGTAAATATAATGTAAAACCTTTTATTCATTTTTTCCATAGTGCTTCGGTAATGTCTTCAGATGAGGTAAACGTTTCGTAAATTATTTCCCAGTTATTGGTTGTAAATAAAAATGTGGTTCATACTAATATGTCTACTATATATTTGCATATTTGACGTCGTTATAATATAGGCCTAGCTACTTTATGACCATGTAGGCCTAGAATTCCAACACTTTATAATCATTTTCGTTTTACTTACAACTGATTAGAAAGCCAGTTGTGACAAGTGCGGCCTTGTCTTGTAGGATTTTTCTATGATCATGGAAGACAACCAAGGTTTGGAATCGTCCTTGGAGGACATCAGACAGACAATCACGACTTACCAGGTAGATGAGATAAGACGCTAGGTCTAGGATCTTGTTCTGCTGCTGTTTTGGATTGTTTATGAGACTACTACTGTTAACGTGTCTAAAGATTAGGCATAAGCAACTACTTCAGGAACAGAATGACCTTATCGCTGCCAGGGACATCCAGCGTGATATGACTGCGAAATTTAGAGAACGGTCTGAAAAACTGAAGAAGTCTCTCGAAGAGGACCAGATTTCCTTCACCAAGGATGTTGAATTAGAAAAAGTACGGCAGCAGATACTTCAGTTATGATACTTTCTCTGATGTACACAACATATTTAACACCCCCTCCTCTTTTCTAGGAAAATCTTTCCAACCTAGCACAAGAGCGAGACAAACTAAACACAGATATTCAGGTGGCCATGGCAGCTCTTAAAGAACTTGAGCTCAACAACGAAGACCTGAAACAGAAAACTAATGTAAATATCATACACACATAAGCATCTATGGGACATTTCTATTTAAAGTCCCATATGTGAATCTGGACTGTACATTATGTCATTATAGATGTCCACAGCTGTGCCTGAGAGGAAAGTTGTCTTCACTGGAGCCACAGGGGATGCAGCGGACACACAAAAGTTTGACATGGAGACCCACATAGTCTATCCTATGGAGGGTGGAACTGCACTCATTACATTTGAGGATGAGCTAGGTAAGGTTGTGTGAATATCTCTAAACCAGCAGTCCTCAAACCTTCTGACATTTCTGTTAGGGGGTCATGTGCATACAACAACAACAAATAGTTCCTTGATTGTCAAAATACAATTAGGTGGGCGCTTTTATCCAAAAGGCACAATTACAATTACAAGGACCAGATAGGTAGACAAACCATGGGACTCAAAACCACGACCTTCTGGCTGGGAGCCCCACACCTATACCACTAGACTATCCTGCCCAGGGTTTTTATCAAACCCTGAACCACAAAATTCAGCGCCAGCAAACTGTTTATGTTTGAAACACAGGCTGTAGGATGAGGGTAGAGGAGTGTTTGAGGTGTGGTAGAGGCAAAGATGGGTACAAAGACGGTCATCTGTGTTTAGCCTGTGGCTGATCATCAGCTAGGTAGAGAGTTGTGTGTTTTTAAATGTGAAATGACACCTCAATAACTCACTTCCTCATGGTCGTGTTCTTCTCTCCTCAGTGGCCAATAATATCCTGCAAATGAAGAAGCATAAAGTGGTTCTACAAGATGATTTCAGCATCACTCTGGGGGCGTATCCAGTTCAGCTGATGGTGCCCGGCTATGTTGAGGTATGATTTAGATGCATCAAATATGAATGACATTATCATTAAATTGTTAAAGCACATAGTGATCCCTAAAAGCCAAGTAATATTTTTGCTACGTAAAGCAAATATGCTATAGAAACGATCATAATAAAGTTCATTACTTCATTCAGTTACAGTATTGTAACAGTAACAGAATAATAACAAAAAACGTATACAAAAGGCATATTAATTATGTATGTCTCTCGAAACGAAACAAACCAAATAGGATTTCTTCATACTTTTCCTCGCATCTATAGAGATTTTCAGCAGTACACTTGCACGATGTTAGCTTGTATGCTTTGTTTAGAAAAATAAACACTTAGCTTACCTTTTGTTCCTTGATGTGTTTGTGTGTGTTTGTCTCTCTCAGATGGACACACAGGTTTGTCCACGCCGCATTCTGGTGTCCAACTTACCTAAGGAAGATGAAAATATTTTGCTGGACAAACTGGAGATCCACTTCTCTAAAAGTCGTAACGGCGGGGGCGAAGTAGAGGATTGTGATTTACTGCACGACTCAGGGAACGTGGTTATCACCTTTTTAGATAACGGTGAGCATTTATCAATGGTCACTGATAACAACACCAGAACTCCCTCTCTAGCTCACTGTTTATGTTTTGAAACACAATTGTACATGGCACTAGAGGAGGGGTACATTTTGCCTATGGGGGAAAAGGAGAAAGGAATGTGAGACACTCAGAAGCATGCACTCTCATGTCCTTTTTTTAATAATATTGGTTTCTGCCACAATGGCAACTCTAGACACAAACTGCTTTACTTGATGCTGCTGTACATGTGTGAATAGAATGTCTCTTACCTATAAATATCAAAAAGGAAATTCAGATACACACAATAGAGAGACTGCATTTGTACATGCTATTGTAGGTACTTTTTACAATGTGGTCAGATACTTTTATCCAAAGCAACTGAACTTTTAAGTACAGGCAGAGGTTAGGTATCTAGCTCAAAGATGTTTTACTTAGGTACTAGTCAACCTGATTAACTTGACATTTTTTGGACGTTTGGTCAGTGGATGCTGTATTGTGAAGGAAAAAATATGTAATGATTGTACGTGCACCTGACAAGTTTTCTTCATTTTGTGTTTGGTATTGTAATTGAAGTTCTTTCTCCTTACAGTTGCCAAGGGTCTGACCGAAAGGCCCTACCACGAGGTGGAGTTTCAGAAAGGGAAAAAACACAGAGTGAAGGTCACTCCTTTCCTGAATGGAGAGATCACCTCGTTCAAGGTTAGCAAATTTCACATCTAGGTTTACTAAAACATGACTGCCAACATGGCTTCTAATGTTTTCCAATGTCCTTCCTGCCTGCCTGATGTTCTTCTCACCAGGCCAAACAGTCCATGTGCGCTCGCACCGTCCTGCTGACGGGCATTCCTGCCATCATGGATCGGGAAAGCATGCAGGACCTGCTGGAAATCCACTTCCAGAGGGAAATTCATGGTGGGGGGGAAGTGGAGTACTTCCTGTACAACCCACTTGGCCAGAATACCTTGGCCAGGTTTGAGGCAGACGCTGCCTCCGCTAAATGATAGAATTACTGCTTCCAGATCTCGACAGGATCACAACATTCAAAACTGCCTCAAACTGTTTATAGTATATTTTCACATCCTTTAAACATTTTATATAAGTAATGGGGAAATGTTTGGTTTTTCTTAGTTGGTCTTAAATATAAAGGTTGATTTATATGCCTATCCTTCGTCAAATTATATATATATATATAAACTGAGGCCAACTGTAAATAAAATTAAGCTCAAATTTAAAAATAGGGTTTTAATAAAATATAGTTGGAATGATTTATATGATGGTGTACATGGTCATAAGCTAACCAATAAGAATTGCTAATATTTACATATGATGGCATACAGTACATACATTTAAAAAGGGAGATATTGAAATAAAGATGTAATGGTGAAGTGCAATAAAGGCATTTGGTGGCTATTATTACTATACATTTGAACATTATTGGAACATGCACTCAGCAATTCTTCATAATATTATCTTACAAATAACTGGATACTTCTAGAACAGGGGTGGAAGAAAATCTGGGTAAAACTATGTTACAGTACACCCTCACAAAAAGATGTCAAGTAAACTCTTGGCAGAATTATTTTTAGGTCTACATACAGGGACCCGTATAGTGATAAACTACAGCAATATATGGCAGTATAAACTCAGTAGGAATTTATTTCAGAGAAAAATGAATTTCGCCTTTAAATACAATGTAAAAATACATGACATTACAATGCTAGTATTTCACAAAACCTTTTACTGACACTTGTAACCTAACAACTGGCTTAGACGGCACAAGTTTTGCCTACTTGAGATGAGATTGGTTCAAGTATATTCACAGAGATTGCCGACACAGGAGGAAAGCTAAACAACGCACTGCATGAATTTAGGGTCAGGGTTTAGGTATAGCATGTTCTCCATAAGGCAGTGTTCTATGAAGCATATATGCCTTGAGTTTAGCATAGAAAGTCTGAAGTAGGGGAGAAAAGAAAAAAAATACGGAGACTGAGCACAGAAGATAATCACGTTTAATGTGAAAACATGACATCCATTAAAAGTAATAGCACATTAAAAGTAACATCCCTAAGAACAAAAAAACTAAAAGTATCCAGAAACAACCCCTTGTGCGGACAGGAAAACAGGACATCCAAAGGTCACAGTTACGTACTTATGTCAGGCACTTAGACAGAAGGAACAGTCTTAAAGTAAGCAAACAGAAAATACATGTAAAGAGAAAAGCTAAAATATACACAAAAAACACTGGTGGTACTAACAAGTACTTTGGAAAAGAATAGGTCAAATTTGATAAAGAGACAAAATAACAACAGTTAGGGGAAGAAATAAATGCAAATATTTTTTTAAAAAGGTAAATATAATTTGTAATTTCTATACATTGTTTACATGGCTATAACACAACAAGCTAGTGCAGGAATCACTGCCGGCACATCTAAAATGGTCTCTTTCCCAAATATAGAGGCTACATCTACAGCGTTTAGGAGAGGGGCTTATGTTCCTCTCCTATGTGCGTGCTGAAGTACAACAAGACCTCGCATTTCAAATCTCTTGACAAAACGTCGCTGTCAATACTGTCCTTACAAAACCCACAGACATAAAAACCCACGCATGGAAATCTACACATTACCAAGGTCAGTGCAAAGCCAGTTTTACGACGCAATTGAACAAAAACAAAGAAACCATAGGCACCTGTTACGGTCAAAAGACATAGCCTAAAGCAATTAAAGCCACACTTGTTCTAATAGCGTTTGATGCTTTTAAGGTGGTCTATTCATTCTACCATAATAACGTTTGACATTTCACAAGTAACAGTACAATCCATGGCATAACTTTTCTATGACCATGACAAACGTAGTAATGGTCAACGCTACAAACAACCAAATTATGCTGCATTGCTAATATAATAAAATATGTCAGTTTGTGCCTATTTACATAATGTAACCAATCTTAGTTTGTGCCATTAGCTATAAGAAACACCCTTTAGCCTGTCATGTGATATGAACAAATGTTCTGGATAGTGAATAAGAGATTCACTTATCATTGCACATACCCATCAAATGTTAAGCTTTTGATTGCCACATTTGTGCTTGGTTTAGGTTTGTTCAACAGCTTGACAACAAGACATTGCATATTGTATTTAATATTGCTTTCAAAATAATGTGGTCACATTTGAAAAACTAAAAGCGTCAACACAAACAAGAGCATGATAAAAGTAATGCGATTAGACAGAGTTGTCTGTCTTGTCTAAGAGAGTGCATTAGTGGGGTGATGAAGGGATGCTGGTCTTTAAAACTGGAATTATGGGACTTTTCTGGATGTGAGGAGCGTGTGCAAAGTAGACTTTCAAGCAACCAATGGAGCCCATTCACTTTGTGTGTGTCCGTACTGACAGGGTCAGAGAAGAGACATGGGAAAAAAATGTTTAACCAATGTGAAACAATAGTTAAAAGCTCAATTGGGAAGTTAAAGGGTTTATCAGTGATGACTAAGTATAAAAGCA
Organism: Percopsis omiscomaycus; assembly: GCA_027575585.1. Classification (NCBI taxonomy): domain Eukaryota; kingdom Metazoa; phylum Chordata; class Actinopteri; order Percopsiformes; family Percopsidae; genus Percopsis; species Percopsis omiscomaycus. The sequence continues at coordinate 671,153 of JAODLI010000016.1, forward strand.
AACTAGCTTTAGAAGCGCTTACCTGGATATCTGTGAGCTCTTTGTGGAATCTTTTGGCCAAGTCTGGACCATTCTGCATCGTAGGAATCTGGTATGTCTGAGTGTTGGTACACAAGAGAGACAGCCATTATAAGTATAGGCCTCCATCATTATAAATATTACAATATTGAGCCAATATGCCCAAAAGGAAGAACTGAATCATTTGACCTAAGCGAGACTCATACCTTTCCTTTGTAAAGCAGGCTTCCTACAGGACACACGACGCAGGCCGTCCCGGCTCCAAATATCTCCAGAACCCGTCCGGAGTGCACAGCCCCCAGCAGCTCCTTCATGGTCACTTTGCGTTCGGACACCTTAAACTCGCCCTGAGGGTAACCATGGTAACACAACCGAGACATAGTTTTGACACGGCCAGGAGTCCTGCTTTTAATGAGAGATGCTTTCATCTCTAGTCTAAACCTTAGTTGGCAGTTTAATACCGCTCCTCTACTACTGTAATAGAACTATCCGTTTTGTAATGAAGAAAAGATTAATAATTAACAATCCTCCACCAGTCACGCCACCATGCAGCGAAAACACGGTGGAGCCGAATAGAGCTGAATACAGATGAAGATGGCTGGAAACCTTAAGGATACCAATAATTATTTAACCTTGTGTAGCAACTGCTAGTAATAACCAATAATCAGCTGTTGAGAAATGTTTTTCCTACACCATTATGCAAAACGACAAAATTAAGAGGTCGAAAGCTGAATTTTAAAAATGAATACAGGAAACTATAAGAATATTTTGTGACGTGATGATATTAATTATTAAGTGACCTGCAATGGTCCAGTCGTTTATTATCAGCTGCTAACCAAATACTTCTCACTAATATTTAGAATCAATTTCCTCCTGGAAAGATATATTGTTCGCTTACCCATGTTCTGGCCAGGTCCAGTAGAGACTGTCTGGTGACGCCAGGGAGAATGATACCGTCCAGTGGGGGAGTGACTAGCTCTCTTTCTGCAGACACAACACAATGTAAACCTCACGTTTTTGCCTCCGTTTTAGTACCAATGTTTGTTGCAGCAGTCTATATACTGTGTGAGAAACAGGTTAATTACTGGGCATTTATACATCCATATAGCAACACTGCATTAAGCAGTGCTGTACAAACGTTAACAGCCAACAGGGGGAAACAACTTGCTTCCAGATGCAGACTGCAAATAAACCCAATCAACCATATGCTTCTGTAGCCATACTGATTTTTGCAAACTCTTCTGCTCTGCATATCCGCCTGGCAACTGTCCATTGTCAAAGTCATTGGGCGTAGAGGCGGTACCAGTAAGGCAAGGCAGCTTTATTTATTTGGCACATTTCATACACAGTGGCAATTCAATTTCTTCTTCTCTTCTAGATCAGCTCTTAGAAGATTAGGCACTTAGCTGGTATTTATGCTGTTAGCAATTATTTTGAGGAGTTAATGATATGTTAATAGGTAATGTACGTTGTAAAATGCATACCTAAATTAGCCCTGATGGCATGCTGCTTAGATACAGTATGTTAAGACAGTAGGTGTCAATCATATCATTACCAAGTGATTAGCCCACCTTCAATCATAGCAAACGTTTAGTGCTTTTCAAACACAGGTCCTAGAAGATGACTGGACCACCTTCAAGAATTTCAGACCCATGTGGGGACTATTTCAGGATTTAGAATTGTTGTCATTCAAACTGAACTCACTTGGGCGTTGATTGAGTGTGGTTCAGTTTTTAAAATGGAGAATTCCCAGACCGATATGCAAAGCAGGGCAAAGCTAACATTACCGACAATAAAATTCTGCGGGGGGCAGCCAGGGGTCTCACCTCCATTCTTCGTGGTCCAGTATATGAAGAGATTCATGGTGCCAACCTCGGTGATCTCTTCCTGCTCGCCGTACAACCACAGGACCTGCTGGCAGCCTTGCTTCACAGCCTCGTTCTGCACCGCAATCGTAGGGCCGTAGTTACTGAGGAAGACAATGGAGAGGAAGAATGAGGAAAGTGGGCAAAACAAGAATAACTGAATGAGGTTTCCGATAGGTGTCAGGGGAAAATAGTAGAAATCTGACCTAATACACAATTTCTGTCATTATCATGAGTCCTGTATCTGACTGCTCTTGGAACAAATGTGATATTATGAAAACTGGCCAAGGACAATTGTTGAGAAGGTTTCTCTGTAGAGAGAGAGAGTTTTGACTAACCAGTATATGAAAGGGCGAACATTCCACAGTATGTCAAAACCACCAGACAAGGCAGAAGACAACGAATGAGATATTATCAAAATCAACAAGCTAGGAGGAAGCTAGGGGACAGGCCTACAAATCAAACCAGCTAGGGGTGAGTCATATAGGCGGTGTACATCTCTACCACACCAGTCCACACTTGTTCCATTAGGTTATTTCCTTGTATTCAGGCCAAACTCACCCTCCCATTTTATAAGCGCCAACGCCTCCTCTCCAGGCTCGGACAAAGGCGGGGTCTGCCAGCAGAGCGACAGGGTTGAAAGACCCTGTTGCAAAGTATGGGCCGACGGGCCCAACTATAGTGAAGATCATGGCACTTCCTGGCCGAGACACCCCCAGGGAGGGCTGGGATTGGGACGGTTGTTTAGAGACATAATGTAATGATAATAATAATAATAATAATAATGTAAATGTTTACCCGACTTTTTGGCCATTTATTTTGTAATTAAAATAAGGCCTTGCATAAACAAGTAAAATCACACAAAAATCCATGATTATTTTACACAAAGAGTTTCACACGGAGGATAGTTCACCCCAACAATTCATGCTAGAATGTACACACCAATGTGTGTAGGTGCTTGTACATAACTGTAGCCAATCCGCTTAAGAAACAGGCCTCCTCACCTCAGTTCCTATGAAGGTGGGTCTGATGTAGAGGCTGGTGTTCTGGGAGTAAGGAACCCACTCCTGGTCCACTTCTACCAGCTTCTTGATGCACTCCAGCAGTTCAGCCTTGTCAAAGAGCTGCAGAAGATCAGAAAGGGATCGCCCCAATCAGTGACATCCTCTACTCCTGCCCTACAAGCTCATGTTGTTGTAATAATAATAAGATTCAACGGGTAGGAAGCACTGCAGCCAAATTTCTGAATGACAGTCGCCTGAATCCCGTCTCTTCACTGTGGAAACTTCAAATGTGAGGGATTTGTGGGGGATTGCTAGACTCACTGGGAGACTGCTCCTATCCGCACTGCGGTGCATCCTTTCCATGTTCAACATGGGTCTGAACAGGCGGACCCTGTTATCAGCCCCGCGGAATGCCTTCATGCCTTCAAACAGCTGGTGACAGAAAAGGAGACACACATCCACGGATTACATCGTCAACATGGCCAGGGGCAATCGTCAGCGGGTGTTCCTTTTTCTCCACGCCACCCCACCGTCTCACCTCTACGGAGTAGTGCAGGGCGGAGGAGGCAGGGTGGAGCGACAGGTTCTGGAAGGGCTTGATCTTGGGGGCCTCCCAGCCACCCTCCTCCGACCAGCAGATGGTCAACATGTGGTCGGAGAACTGCTTGCCGAACACCAGGGCGGAGGGGTCGGGCTTGGGCTTGGGCGCCGAGTTGCGCTCGATGGTCAGATCGACCGCCTGAGAAACGTGACGGGCGAGGAGGATGGAACGAAGCAGAGGCGGAATAGACGAGACAAGAGTACAGAGAGTCGGCGGATACAAGGATTTGTCATTTTTAGTGATGGGGCATGCTTTAAACTAAAAGAATTGAGCATCAGAACTTGCAATCGAGCCATTGGGGGGGGAAATGTTCAATTAAAAGACAATTACAACGATTCAATTAAGCTGAATAAGAGAATGACGTCATGCAAGACAGCGACGGAAACAAAGACAGAGGACAGTCACAGTTTTAGGATGAGCTCTCCGCATGTCACAGACTATGAGACAAGTCACCATACGACGTCAGTCTAATCAATTCCCATTCTTGAATTGTGACTTCCTTGTTCCTTCCTCGAACCACTTTAAACAAGCTGTGTGGAATTCCACCTTGCAGGGGAATTCCACAAAAACGACATGACGTGTCCCAACATGTGGTGTTAATCATTGTTACCTTAAAGGAGGAGCTGGCAAATCGTAGGGACCCCATTGAGATGGGAAGTGCCTGAAGGAAACGTCCATGGAGTGCCTGTAAACGATGGACAAGAAAGCTCTGGGTCAAAGCCATGTAAAATAATGCCGTTGACTCAATAGTTTGCTAATAAACAAAACAACCCTGTACATTTGTTGTTGATGGAAAAGAGAGGCTCTAAATATGGGCTTGACCTTTTACACTGCAACATTATAATGGCATACTTCAGTCAACGGGAGAGCCATGGGGCCCCAGTGTAAAGGGGTCAATACAACATGCATAGCCTTTATGCTGCTGCTGTCATCGCGCATGTGTTCACAGTTTGTATGTGTATGTAGGAGGAAGCAGGAAGCACATGTGTAAAAGGCAGGTGGTGGTTCCAAGAAGCGTACTTTAAATTGCATCTCTCACACACACACACACACAAACACACACACACACACACACACACACACACGATAAGCATAATACAAATAATGTGCAAAAATTTTGGCATTTATCTTGTGCAAAGGTTGTGCAATATGCTGAATGCTGTCAAGTCTATTAATGACCAACATCGTTTAGAAATAAATGAAACTGCTAACAACTATTATAACAGTTTAGCATCACATTTGGCCTTGGTTGGGATAAAGACAAGACACGTAAAAGAAACACTGTCCGATGTATAATTCTGAGAAATTACTTCATTATGAATGAAAAAAGATAATCTTATCGTATCAAGGTATCAATGAGATCTTATTAGTTCCATCAAGGTATGTGGGCACCACCAGGTACGGTACGGTAACGTTACCGTCTATGGAAGATTGGCTAATTTGACTCCGAGCCACGTTGGCTTGCTTGTCCGATGAGCGCATCACACTAACGCCAGACAAAATTCGCATCCTCCAACTATTACCGGTTGGAGGAATACGTGTGTTAAATTAATCATTACACAGATAAGTCATTTGCCAGTAAGAACACTTAAACAAGGACCTTTGCACTCACCGTCCTGAGAGCTGCCATCGCTGCTATGTAATGAATAGTAATTTAGATGTGTTCGTGTAGCAACAAATTCTCAGAGATGGTATCAACTTCAGTTCCGGTTTTAAATTATGAAGACACTCCCGGATCAAAATGAAGTAAGCACTGGTTTTAGTACGTTTATTTCCGCCTTGTACTGTTCGCCTAAATTGTCACAAAATATATTGAGACTGTTATGAACAAAATAAAACATGTTATAACAGTTTGAATTTACAGGCCCATTATAGGGTTAAGTCGTGCCATCTGATTGGACAGAACAGTGGGTTGGAAAGGGGGAGTTCATATAGAGTCGATGGTGATAGGACTAAACGTGGGGTGTGGGTGAAAGTGATACTAGAGGTGCGTTCAGTTAACTTAAACATGGCTAACTTTGAGGATCAGGGGAGTTTTATTTCATAATGCCACATTTATTTATTTCAAGCCACTCGCTCTTAGCAAATAATATAATATTAGACGGCTCCACGAGACAAAGCCCACCACCTTCAAAGTGGCCTTTCATCTCCAGACAGAGGCACGAAAGCGCAAAAACACCTATTTCATCACCAGGCGCTATCCACATAGTAACGGTACTCTGAACTGAACTCGGTTCCACGAAAACGTTTTGTGAGCGTGACAATCCATAAAGCCTACGCTTTGTTCTTTCATTAATCTTGCATTGTCCAATCCACAACCTAAACCAAGTTATCCTTAATTGTTGTCAGTGTTTCAGTGAACATGACGAAACATAAAATGCATAATGAACACAGCCATGGTTGGTCATGATGCCTTGAGCACAAGCACTAAATGAAAACATATTCATAGTTCATAATTCATGAATGAATACTGTATTTTATTTGAGTACATTAAAATAGTTGACATGTATGATATTGTATTCATGTTATTTACAAAATCAATATAAAATGCCCATGTTATTTTAAACAAATTAATCTGCTAAATAGTGTGTGTGTGTGTGTGTGTTTTCTTCTGCTGGGCTATCAAGACTTTATTTAACCATCTGATTCTTAAAGCCATAGTTCAGTTCCGCTCCTCCAGACAACAGCAGATCTATCCCGGTGCAGAATGTAGCATCAGCTGCGAGAAACAAGGCAACTAGTCCACTCTCCTCCTCTGTCCCCATTCGACCAAACAGCTGTTGGAGGAAATACATAATTCATCATGTCACAGGCCATTCATTAGTTCTCTATAAAACTGGGCGTTTTATTCCTCCTATAATATTTACTTGCCCAATCAAGATATAAATGCTCATATATATCTTATTTATTGCACAGCATCCATATATTGTTCTTTAATGAACATTTCTTTTTAATCCCCATATCTCACACCTTCCTACAAGGAAATGCAACCTGACACTTCCTGTCCAATGCCTATTTCACACCCTGATACGCCCCAAAGGCCTTTCCCAGCCAGGCTGACTGGTTTGGACACCATTATCTGTTTAGAGAGCAAAAGGAAGAAGGACCAATTCTTGTATGGTGAGATATTTACAACACAGTGGGCGGACCAGTCTGTCGAATGCGTTTCACCGTGGTTTATACGACTTAATCTAAATAAACAGAGTCACCGATCCTTTTCAGTATCTTAGTTGTTTGTTTATGTGTTGCCAAAAAAAGCAGAAACCTGTTAAGATTATTAAGATACGTGTTCTCGTCAATCTTCAAACTTGCCTGAGCGTCTTCTCCCACTTTAACAGCTGCTGCAGGATCTGCTTCCAGTTCCGACAGTTCCTTCCACAGAGGGGTCCACACATTACCAGGGGAGATACTGCGATAAAGTACAAACACCGTTAACGCACTGTACCCTACTACGCATTATTAACGGTTTACAGTTAAAGAATATGTGGTCTACTGTATGGTTGTACAATGTGCTTTTGTGTAAAATAACGGCCCCGGCGCAATCTGAAAGGAAAACAAACTGCTGTACACAAAATACATTTCTACACTACCGGCAAACTATAGGGAGGAAATAGCGAATAACCCACCAGTTGACTCTCACGTTGTAGCGACTCTCGTCTACAGCCATGGCTTTTGTCATGGAAATGATCGCCCCCTTGTGGATACAAAAATGAATAGGACAGGATTATAGTTTAAATATTTTCTGACCACATTGTCACATTAGCATTTTACACAAATGCTCCCGACACCAGAAACTCACTTTAGTGGCAACATAGGCCGGCGCAGCCTTCTGACCAAGAGTGGCCGTCAAGCTAGACATATTAATGATGTTGCCTTGACGCTGTCGCAGGTGTGGCAAAGCATACTGCAGTCAAACAAATAATAAAAAACGAATGAATAAAAAAACGTCAAAAGATGTCAAATATTTTACGCATCTTCACCTCTGGAAACTGGAGGATTGTATGAATTGATAAGCAAGAAAGGAACATCTACTTGTGTATAGTCAAAGTCAACATGAGCTATAATGGGTGCATTATATCGATTAGTGAATGTGGACACAGGTGCGTACAGTAAACATGTTAGGGAAGAAAGACACTTTACTTTAGAGGTCAGGAAGCAGCTGACAAGGTTCAGATTCAATAGATCTTTAAACTCGTCTGCAGTCGTCTCATCAGTGGTTTTGTGTGGTGGATCTGAGCAGAGAAGTATAAATGCAGGAGAAAAATAAGAATTTGACTATCCTAATGAATAATCCTAATCCTAATGGATTCTACATTTGGTCCATCTGAAATCCACGTGTGTGCATGTATGTGTATAAGTATATATGCAGTGTACAGGTTACACATGCATTTATTGTTGTAAATATTACAAATAAAATAAAATAAATTTATATTGATACCCACGCCACCCTGCGTTGTTGACCAGGCAGTCGATTTGCCCATACAGCTCGACTGTCACGGAAATCAATCTCTGTGGAGAAATATTAATTCCCACATGACCATAGCATTGAAGAGACCCGGACAAACTGGTTTGGTAAACTAAAGTTAGAAAGCCACACAGAGCTGAGTAGTGCAATCACTAGTGTTGGCAAGCACCACAATAATGTTAATCTAAATCTAACAAATATATAAAAGACCAAGTTTCCTGTAGCTTTAATCATGTTTTAAACCTGGCACATATACTGTAAATATCGTTTTATATAT
>JAODLI010000016.1:694927-711474 GCA_027575585.1 Percopsis omiscomaycus
TATATACACACATACATATACACACACACACACACATATATATACACACACACACACACATATATATACACACACATATATACATACATCTGCCCCCAATACAATATAAACAATATAATGCGATTACAATATACATATATACACACACAGACACACACACACACACACACCTGTCACCAATACAATATAAACAATATAAAGCGATTACAATATACAGTAGTATGTTGAAATATGCGGCAATGCTATTTTTGTACATTGACTAGAAGCAGACTCTCAGTGATATAACATTTAAAATCGCCAATGACAAGACTTTGTAATCTAAACTTAGATTTTCTTTATTTAAAAATAGATTGTATGGACAGTGTTAAAAGTGTTAGTAACCAATAGCGATGTATACATAATTACACAAACATACACACACGCACATACGATTATTATGTTATGTTGCACATAGCAACATAACACCCAATGGTTAAAGACCAATCATCCACCCAGTGTAGCTGCACCTGTCTGGGGCTTGGCCTCCTGCGCGGGGGTCGGTCTCGCCCGGCTGTGTGTGGGGCCGCCGGGTGTACGGACCGCCGCCAGAGTCCCTGCGGGCCGGCCTGGAGTGGCGGGAGCCCCGGGAGCCCCCTGAGATGCCAGCTGCTGCTGCAGTTCCTGCATCTTCTCCTGCATTCGTCGCAGTTCCTCTGTCAGGGTACACACAGCAAGAGCTTTGATAACTCTCGGTTACATTTCAACGCCATAAACCCCGATCCGTTATTATGTTATGTCAGGTTTTATGTAGGGAAAGATGTTTTAAAGGACTGAATAAACGGACGCACGTTACCTAGTTACGGTGCGGAGTTAACAGATTTTTTACCAACCTTGCAACTCCTCCTGCGACTTGTTAAGATCCTCGCGTTCATTCCCTTGGGATGCTTGCGTTTGGTCACGGTCGTCCTCCGTTTCAATGTCGTCCACATCGCCAAAGAGCTCGGATAGAGAGTCTCCCTTCTCCCCTCCGTCCTCCTCGACCGGCTCTTTGTACTCCTCATCCTCGCCTTCGTCGTTGTCGAAAAGTCCGTCCAAGTCGTCTGCGGACTCCTGGCCGTCCCGCAGTTCTTCCGGGCCCTCGTTCTCTGCCAGCAGGGCCGTCAGGATGTCCAGATCATCCTCGACTAGACACACACACACACAACGCCGCATTATATTGTTGGGCATTAACCTTTGCATCTGTAAAAAACAAACTGCACCGCAGCGCACGCAACTTACTTTCCATCTTCGAGACGTTGTGAAACCAACAGATGACGGGAATCACTCCGAACTACAAGACACGAAAGAAATTATGAATATAAATTTACAATGTAAAAGAAAAGTAACGAGGCATTTCGATTTCAATTGTTGTTGTTTAGAGTCAAAGTTTGCAGCGATCGCCGAGTCCATACGTTGATATGCAAGATAGAAAGTAACTTAACTTACCTTTAATCACAACGGCCTTGTGTCGTCAGCCAACTACGTGTAGTAGAAAAATCAAAGCCACGTCCCGATTGGTGACGGATTTCTTATTACATATAATAATATTACATATGATAATATCTCCGATTCACAGCCACGGGGCAACTCGCCTCAGCTGTTTTCGAGGGAAAAGCGAAACTGGCGCTAAACGAAGGACCCCATTGTGTTGTCAAATTTACTGCCAGGTTCTTTACAATCTGCCTGACAAAAATACACAGGCGCTAAAAATAAAAAACTGCATTTGAGATCGGCGAAGAATACTTACTATAAAGGGATGGAAGTTATATACAATATTTTATTAAAATGGGGTTTATAAATTGTCATTTAAATTAATTCATAAAAGTGTATTTGGAAAAAAAAAAAAAATCATTTATTTGAAAGGTCACTTCATTAAATTACTTATTAATTATTAGCTTGATTTTTTTCATGCAATGCCATTTCTGTAAGGCAGTATTGATCATTTGCATCAAAGCTGATTGGCTGAAGGGTGAAAGTTACAAAAATTCCTTGATAAATACAGGTGATAAAAGGCCCGTCATTGCTTAGACTTCCCAGCTAAATTCATGTCAATTCATAGCTAAAATTCCTTTTTGGTTAGGACAATTTAGATAAACATTGATTAATTTAGTTATATAATAGGAATAACAAGCTATACATTTTCATAATCCAATTTCATCCAACTGTATGGAGACGATCAAATATTGAGTAAGCCCACAATATACAGTAGGCCTACACGATCAATTTAGAGCAGGGTTTTTAATAACACGTCACATGTGGAGAGTGCATTTATTAGGCTACATTAAATAAATTATTATTCCATTTAAACTCTATAGAAAATGAGCCCTCAACAATAATGTCCCCATCTAACGGCATTATTATTGAAGACCGTCGACCTACGCCTCGACCTTCGCTCTCCCAACTGCCGCCCCAGAACTGGATGCGGCTCACGGATGAACAAAGGACGTCAATGTCCTTGTTATTTATATATAGCCTACATATATATACATATTTATATATAGCCTATATATATATATATATATGATATAGCCAAGTCAACTGTTCGCGATACCGTCCACAGCGTGAGCAGGGCCCACCCGCATAACCTCGGTCCGTGGGGACAGTTTCCCCAAGTGGGGTGGGGACCAGCTGGAGGGGGTGGCTGCTGGGTTGGGACACTTGGCTGGATGCCCGTAGTCGGCTGCCACGTTCGAATAAAGCCACCGGTATAGCGAACGCGACATGTGTGTGACCCCCGTGGCAGGTTCACTGATATTTCTGTTCGCTGTTCAGCGTCTGTCCTCACAAACGGCCCCGTCCGGTGTGAGGCACATCGTCGTCGTTGGAGGTGGCCGATACCCCGGTCTGGCCACCTCCAACGGGTAGGCCTATGGATCTGGTGTCTCACAACCTCTGGGTCCGCGGACTCGCACCCAGCACCGAGCACATTCTCAATGTGTGTTCAATTGATCGTTCAAGTGCTTTGCATTCATTTTATTTTGTTTTAATTTATCTCAGCATTTCCCGCCCCCCTCCACACAATTAAACACATTAAAAAGGTAAACACATAGGGGTTGTTGTTGAGGTTTTTCTTGGGGGGGGGGGGTAGGAAGTATTGCAATAACATGAAACATAAAATATAAAAATACCACGACATTGGCTGCTGGCGCTGCCGAACACTTCTCTCGGCTCACGACACATTTTTACTAATACATCCATGGTTTGTACCACTGCCTTGTACAGGGAGAGCACTAAAGAGCCACGTCTGCTGTGGGCAACAGAGCCACCTTGTGGCCTTAACAGAACACTGCACGCACGCAAGCAAGCACGCAGAAAAAATAAAAAGCAATGTACACATTTCCATACACATAGGGACATTTTGAGTGTAGTAACGCGCTTTTTATTTAAACACTTCCCTGAAGCAAAAAAAAAACAAATAAAGATGACACTTGCGTGGTTGAGCACATTAGATAAGCAACAACGACCAGGATGTTCAGAGGTGAAAGGGTCTGTTTTTGTCCATTAAATCCACGCTCCACAGGAAGACATGTCTGTCTCGATAGCGTTGTAGGTTTAGGACACAATAAGTGCTCTTTTTTTTTAGTTTTTTTTTTTTTTACATGTGCTTAAAAAGAAACCCGGGTTGAAAACCATGATTTCATTCTGCTCCTCCAATTCACTGCTGTTGGTCCCCGTTTCAGAGGTCAAAGTTCGTCATGCTGCTGAGGGCTTTCGTCTGTTTTCGTTTCTTCCTCCGTTTCTGATGAAGAAATCCATAATGAGGGAATAAATGCCAATAATATATGAGAGACTTGTTTCTCACTCATAGATGCAACCATTTTTTTAAAAACTATTTTAACAGTATTTCACAATTGACTATGTATTCTTTGCTGCAATGTCCCTCATCAGGTATGTTTAATAATAATGATAATAATAATAATTCTGGTGTTCCCTACTATAGGTTTTATGATTGAGTCGATAAGACTGGATAACAGCGATCCTGACCTGGTTCAGTTGTCTGGACACACTCTCCGTCCTGCTCCTTGAAGCCACTGGCACAAACGCACAGGTAGCTGCCTTTAGTGTTCACACATTTCTGGTGTTCCTTGGTGCACACTGGTTCAGCCTGGGAACACTCGTAAATATCTTACAACACACCAAAAAAAAAAAAAAAAAAAAAAAAAAAAAAGGTACAATAGGGGTTACCTCTTCCATTTGTCATTTCTAAGTCATGTGGAGGAAATTGGTATTGTTAATAAATTGTTATTTACGTAAAACTAACGTAAATAACAAAGCCATGTGACAACGTAAGAAACTGGCGACGCTTATTGAGGCTAGCAAAAGGAGGGACACCCTCACCGGCGCAGGTGCCCTCTTCATTTTGGTAGCCACTGGCACAGGCATGGCACACATCAGGACCTGCTCCAGTGCAGCCGGAGCACACCTGGTCACAGGCTGGGGGGGAGAGAGAGGGAGAGAGACAGAGACAGAGAGAGAGAGAGAGAGAGTGTGTGAGAGTGAGAGAGTGTGAGTGAGTGAGTGAGTGAGAGAGAGAGAGAGAGAGAGAGAGAGAGAGGTTAATTCCATAATAAACACATTCACCAAATAACAGGTATGGTCATTTCTGGATTTTCAAACACAGTGAACAGTGCATTCCCAATGTAAAGGACACCATAGAACAATAATGACAAAGTGGAACCACAATAGTGTTTCCGTCAGGTTTACATTTGCAGGAGTGGGAGCCCTCTGAGTTGAGGCAGTACTGGTCTTCTTTACACGGAGGCGGGTCTTGGGAGCACTCGTTTACATCTGGAACAGGGACACAAAGCCTTCATGTGCTCCATTCACTACAGACCACTGTTTATGGAATGCCTGCGCTATTCATGCTACGAAAACGCCTTTAATACTGTATGACGGAGCTGACACCTGCTTTTACACGTTATAATGAATCGATCTAGTTTCTGTACATGTTTAGCTGCTCTGAAAAAGGACTAGATATGATCATTATCAGATCATTACAATCCCGTTATATTGACATGCCTGATTGCAGTATAATCTACCAAGCATTCATTACTTTCCCATTATAACCAGACTTTAATAAATTCCAATATGGAGACTTCCCAATAGTCCCCTTACCAACGCAAGCCTCTTGTTCATCTTCTTCCCAGCCTGCTTTGCACTCCTCACAGTCCTGATTGGTTGCACCAGTGCAGGTCTTGCAGGAAGTGTGGCATTCTGTAGCAGACAAGGGTGCATGAGCTCTCTCTACTAAGAAGGGTGAATTGTCAGAAAGTCACCTTTTGAACAGCAAATAAAGCTTTTATGGTGTGAGTAAAATGCTATGTTCTTTGTTCTTTTACATTTTATTGTACTCTGTGCTGCCATTCATTTCAAGCCCAGGTTTTGCATTCTAATCTGATCGTGACCGTTGCTTTGAATCAGAGGGGAACAGCAGACATGTTCCTCTAGTCACTCTCAATTTACGATCCAGTCATTCAGCAGATCATTTAACAACGTACTCTATCCTGCCCTACCAACTCTTGCTTCAAACCACTTTTTGTGTGTGCAATTTTCAAAAGATGTAACAGACAGATATCGCATCCTGTCAAGGAAAATAAGGACATGGGAGCAGACGGTTGGAGGCTATTTATCTATCCATCTTTTTATACTTCCTGGCTGGGGTTGTACCTGTGCACAGAGAGAAGGTGTCGTTCCTGACTTCGCCAAAGTATCCGTCGATGCAGTCTAGGCAGAAGTCACCCTTGTAACCATGGTCACAGCTGCACTTGCCGTTTCCTCCTCTGGTGCCGTCGCCGTCACACACACCGTTGCCATGGCAAGGACTCTGGGAGCCCCCCACACAGGCTTTGACACGTTACAAAAGACAGAACCAACAGGGACACAGCTGACCGGTTAGCATATCCGTCTAGGCACTGTGGGTAGAGACTTGTTTACCACCCCCCTAAAACTGTAATCGCAAAACCCCACCAAGAGTTGAACTGTGCAGCAAAACCCATGTTCGGAAGTCACTCAACATTTTTTCCAAACTCGTGCTCAATATGAGAGATCCCGTTGTCAGGATCTACATTGTTCTTTAATGACTTCAAGAAACACGAGTCCCTCTGGAACCACGCCGGGCAAACTATGACAAGTAATCGGTATCAGGAAACCTCACGATGAAGACTGTGACACTCACAGGGATTGTTTTATGCACTCAAAACAGTGTCGCTGTTTTCCTCACCATTGCAGTCAGGTCCAAATGTTCCCTTTGGACAGCACACTTTGATGGCTTCAATGCAGAACCATTTATGCAGATCGGGATGTTTCGCTTTTCTGTTTAAAAAATAAAATTAAATAAAAAAAATTAAACACACATAAGGGGGGGGGGGGGCAAGCATGAGGTTAGTGATTAATAGCAATAAACAAAAAGGATTAATATTATTGCTGGATCAATATAACATATTAATCCAGCAATTCAGATGGGGATTGTTAGTGTGAAATTTTACCTGCTACTTTAATCATTTCAATGTTTTCAACACAATCTCCACAGTAGCTGGTGGACCCCCACAAAAGTAAAGTAGATATTCTGTTATTATAGCATTCCATGTACACACACAGCCATCAGCATCCTCATAGGCAGATAAGTCTGAGTGCATTAACCATTACTAGTTATTCACACACAGACAGACAGACGCACACACACACACACGCACAGACAGACAGACAGACAGACAGACAGACAGAGATGCACACACAGACAGACAGAGGGACAGACAGAGAGATGCACACACAGACAGACAGAGGGACAGACAGAGGGACAGACAGAGAGATGCACACACACACACAGACAGACAGATAGACAGAGAGATGCACACAGAGACAGACAGAGACAGACTCACGCACAGACAGATAGACAGAAACACAGACTCACGCACAGACAGACACACACACAGACAGACAGAGAGATGCACACAGAGACAGACAGAGACACAGACTCACGCACAGACAGACACATGCACACACACACACACACACACACAGACAGACACACACGCACCTCTTGAACCACCAGGTCTCAAAGTGCTCCTCATGCTCTTCTACCATGTGGTTGCACTCAAAGCTGCTGCTGTCACACAGGCCCTCCAAGATCTCCACCAGACGGATTTCACTGGGACGAGAAGACAGGAGGACTCGGATGAAACGGTAGCAGGGACGGAGATGAGAAACCACGGACATTTCAGAGTTACAGAAACGGAAAGCCTTGTGCTAACTACAGGCAGGTCAACGTGACATAAAACGTGGTGGAACCGCCAGTGAGCAGCCAAAAGGTGCACCTGGTCTGTGACAGAGAGGTTAACATGTCCACCGCTCCACCCTACTGGTCAGTTACCGAGGCATACAGTCGTCGCTTAAACCGTTAGTGCCCAACGCAAAGATCTGGTAAAATAGTGATAAAACACAATGAACTACAGGAACTTCTGTCTACGTTTGCCAGAGTATGGAAGAAAGAAAAGGGAAGGCCCAGTATGCAACACGGGTACAAGCAAACAAAACTCTGGTGATGACCTTGAAATATAAGGTTTGTTGTTGTGGCAGACTGGCACATGGACGTGAATAGGGTGTCCTGTCCTGTCTCACCTTGTCTCATATTTGGACAATTTCCTCTCCTCCCAAGCTGTGTTTCCTCCTCCAAAATTTTGCTTTGCTGTCCTGTCAAACTCCTGAAATACAAGACTTTGCTTATTCGACATATATACATTCAGCATTCATAATTATTAAGCCAGACAAGAGGAATTAGGGAATTGAAAGGAATAAATACAAATCCAGACACGCTCACTCACCTTGCTGAAGTTCTCAGTTATCGTTCGGCAGGTGGAACATGCGCTTTTCAAATCCCTCTTGGCATCAGTGCATTGTAGGAGTAAAAGAAGAGACACAGAAAACAGAAGCCGCAGTAGCCTCAGCGCTGAGCCCATTTCAAAAGATTTAAAAAAAAAAATCAGACAAGTTTCATATCAAGACACACGTTTGCCTCTTTACAGTAGGATTTCTGCCACTACTGTGCTCCACACTTCACCCACATCCTAATGGAGTGTTCCAATCATTCAATGTGTGATAACGTTACCCATGCAAAGGGATACAAAATGCTATTTACATGCCGGTTATAGAAGAAAAAAACGGTGGGATTTTAGATTTCCGCGTCAGCTTCTTGGTAATATTGTGGCTGGTGTTGATTTGCTCTTTGGATTCATCAATCACAAGATGCCCCAATCACAAGATGCCACGCGCGGGACCAGGGACTCTTCTCACCATCATGAAAAAAAATAGGAAATTCATGAATATCGATATACTCTTTGTAGATGCTTTTATTTTGTACAGCAATTATTGATTTTATCGTTAAAACAAAAAACAAAAAAACATTGAAATAATATAATTGCCTTTTCAATGATGGAGTGTCACGAAACCTTCTGTAATTCAACTTCCTCTCTAAACCGGAAGTTTTTCTTAACCGGCTGTCATGGCTGAAAAAAGGACTGGGTCAGGGCTTCCACTGTTGTTTTTGTTAATTGTTGGGATTTTCATACACTTGTTTATTTGTCCATTTACTAAAGTCGAAGAGAGTTTTAATTTGCAGGCGACACATGACATTCTTTATCACAGACTTGACTTTGAAAAAGTAAGATGGGCATTTGTGGCCAACTGTTTTTGCAAGGCCAACACATAATGCTATGGTTCTGTTGAGACTCACTGCTCTTTTGTTTCCCAGTATGACCATCATGAATTTCCCGGTGTGGTGCCGCGGACCTTTCTCGGTCCTCTGGTTCTTTCTGCTCTCTGCTCTCCAGTTGTGTTCCTGTCATCGCTCCTGGAAATCCCGAAGTTCTACACACAGCTAATGGGTACCTGGTTGATGCATCATTAACGCAACTTTAACCGAAGGAATGTACATGTCCCAATACAGTGCTGATGCACTGTCCCAGGATTAAAGTTGACCGTTGCACTCATCTACTGTGTTTTATGTAGTCCGTGGTTGCCTGGGTGTGTGCGTGATCGCTGCACTGTGGCACATGCAGAAAGAAGTGAGGAGGCAGTTTGGATCCACAGTAGCAGGCCTCTTCTGTCTGACGTGCGCGTCACAGTTTCATCTCATGTTCTACAGCACTAGGACGCTCCCTAATGTATTTGCTTTGCCAATAGGTACGGACCATAAATATATATGTATGTGTATGTATGTATGTATGTATGTATGTATATATATGTGTGTGTTTATATATGTATGTATGTGTATATATATGTATGTATGTATTGTATGTACTGCGGCTTGTCTATTTGTGCAATAATATGAACAGTTTATATGATATGTGACATGCAGTTCTGTGGGCGGTGACGTCCTGGATGGCTCAGGCATACGGCTCCTTCATCGGGGCCTCTGCGTTGGTCATCATCGTATTCCGGTCGGAGCTCTGCATCCTCCTCGGCCTCATGTTGCTGACGTCACTGTTCACCGGGAAGCTGCGGCTGTTGGAGCTGATTTATTATGCCCTGCCGGCTGCCGTTTTGTCTCTGGGCAAGTGCTGAACAAACACACGCTCCAGTTGTATGTAATGTATGCCTAGCTATATAGTTGTAGATACACCACCTAAAATATTTTCTCCATTGTCTCTACTACTGTCGTGTTGTGCAGGTCTGACTGTTGCCGTCGACTCATTTTTCTGGGGGAAGCTACTGTGGCCCGAAGGCCAGGTTCTATATTACAACACCATCCTCAACAAAAGCTCCAACTGGGGAATATCCTTCCACTGGCATGACTCCACTTGTTTTATTATATGTGTTAATCTGTGTTTACATATTTCTGTACAGATTTTGCAGCTATTTGCTCTGTTATTTTAGTTATTCTTTTTTCCAAATTTGAAAAAAGAAAAACCCAGCTGCTTTTAACTGACACACACATATCCCCCACGCACTCCGCCTGTCCTTGACTCTCCTCCCGTCAGTAAACCTCCCCCTTTCTCTGGTATTTCTACTCCGCGGTGCCTCGTGGCCTGGGTTGCACGTTGCTCTTTGTCCCTCTGGGCCTCCGGGACAGGCGGACGAGGGTATTACTGCTTCCCACCGTGGGTTTCATCCTCCTCTACTCTCTGCTGCCCCACAAGGAGCTGCGCTTCATCATCTACACTCTCCCCCTGCTGAACCTGGCGGCGGCTCGCGGCTGCTCTTTCATGTGAGGGGAAACCTACGTCCGACACTGACCAATACACTTTGCCCTTGTGGTGGAAACCAGCATTACAAAACATTGCCGTTTTGGTTTTCAGCTGGGGGAGTGCATGTCCGTCCCCCACCTGAATGCTGGGTGCTTGGCACGCTAGGGCAGAAATAAGAGGTGTACCTTTTTAACATGGAGTGTAATTAATGAAATGGTCATGTTTGTGTTTTGTCTTATTTGTTTTAAAAATGATGGAAGATTAATTTGCAATCCATTTACAGATGGCAAATAGTTTTTTGTTTTTTTTATCCAATAATGTTTTCTTGTGTCCTTCAGCTTGAGCAACTACCAGAAGGCCTGGATGTATAAAGTGGGGTCTTTGCTTGTGATTGGCCACCTCTTAGCTAACACAGTATATTCAGGTGTTTGTCTCTACGTTTCCCACCACAACTACCCAGGAGGCAGAGGGTTGCAGGAACTACACGGGCTGCTTCCAGCCACAGCAGGTTGGTCTTTCTGTCGGGTCAGGAATGCAAGTCTTTCAGTTGCGTTTGACTTAATATACAGCAATTCATCTGAGCTGTCAAGAGCAGAAGAGTTATCGTTTTTGTAATAACCTAATATCCATCTACCGTAATGAAGTTGTCAAAATATTTCCTTTATCCTCAGATGTCTTTGTTCATGTTGACGCCTACTCGGCTGAAACCGGAGTATCTCGTTTCTTGGAACAGAACATGAACTGGAGGTTAGTGGAATCAATGAAGGTTTTGGACCGATAGCGGTCACTTTCTAATGTACTTCTTTCCCCAACAGATACGACAAGCGAGAAGACTTGAGCCTAGGAATGAAAATGTATTCACACATTTTAATGGAGGCTAACAAAACCAGCTTACGTCTACTTCAGCACACGCACCGACCACTGTCCTTCATCCAAGGTTATGAGAGGATAGCCTTGAACATGTTCAACATTCCTCCCATCAGCGTACAACTAGAGAATAAAGCTGTCCTGTTAGAGAAAATAAATGAATCTTTTTAAAACAAATTAATAAGATTGGGGCTGGTGAAATAACTTTTTATCTTCTTACAGTGACCAAAAGTATCTGGCCAAAGATGAGATATGGACAATTTATCATATAATGGTTAGAATTTAGTACATTGAGTGTTTTTTTTTTAAGCAAAAAGCTGAATCATTGTATTTTAAGTCCGGTTTGCTTCATTTAATTGATAGACTATTCTATTTAATACAATCTACCATCTTTGAATGAACCACAAAAAGGAAAGCCCTGCGAGTAATACATAAGGAAAACCTTTATTTACAAATGACCACAAAATTTGCATGGTTCCAGTTTCAATGCTAAAACATTTATCAAATTAAGTTCAGAATTCATTATTTATATAATTAATTGTGCTTAAAAGACAAGTATATTTCAAACTTTATCCTGAAAATACAGCAAAAAATTTACATGATTTCATTAAAAACATTTCAGCAAGTAAAAAAGAAAAGAAAAAAAACAACCTAATTCTAAACAACAGTACCATTAGCCACAAATTCACAATTAAAGAATTAAATAACATAAAACATCTTTCAGTCACAGCATTTATTTTTGGGCCATGTTTTCGTTCAGAAAACAACTCAAACTCTTTAAACCAAAAGACTCCTTGATTTTGCGCAACTTAAAGTATTTACAGCATTTTCACCTGAAGTAGTTTTGGATAAGGCACAAGGAGAGAGCAGACACACACACAAAAATACAGCAAACAAATACCAACAACCCCTACAGCTTGATAAACCCTCCCTCCCTGATACACTTTTCACTGAGACTTATCATCTTATCAGCTCCAAAGTGTTTAACAGTAGTACACACTGAATCTAAAACATCTAAACTCTAGCCTCTGCTTTAAAGACGAACCCATCAGTGTAAAAGTTGATATCTTTTACAGTTTAGTCAGACAGAACAGACCCATTTCACAGCTATGCAACTTGGTCCTTGATAAAGGGTTTGCAAGTTTATGCTCTATATTAAATCAGTACTGAAAATAAATCAAGGGAAGGTTTACCTTGAGGAACAGCAGACCCTCTATGTTTTCTAGCAAAGGTCTAGGCTGATTTAGAGCACAGTTCATGCTAGCGGTGCTGAAAAGAGTTTCTGCTGGGACAATGCTGGGAGGACAGCCCACATAACGGGCAGCTACTTTGGCGAGTTCCGGCCACAGGAACTTTTTCAGGTTCCAATAGTCGATGGGGTCACAGCTTTGATCAAGTATGTCTTCCTCTAGATACTCCAGCACTACCAGCTCGGAGGATTTTGACCTTTCTTCCTGTTTGATTTTGTGTCGGATGTCGGCCATGAGAGACCACAGGTTTTCCTGATTAGTGTGGGGGCTGTTGGATGAAGCAGAGGCCTCGCTACAGCCATTGGCCAGCGGAGGCTTAACCGCGACTGAGGTAGAAAGTGACAAGTCCAGTTCTCGGATGAGGTCTTGTTTACATTTCTCGGCCTCTTCTTCGGTGAACAGTGAAGTCTTGTACCGCGGGTCCAGCATGGTGGCCCAGGTGTATCGTGGGTCGTGCAGCGTCGAGGACATTTTACCCACCATGGCCTCTTTCAGAGACTTGAGCATGTTGTCTATGCCAACCGTCTCATCAAACAGCATGTCTATTTTTCTGTTGAGTATATGAATGAGTGGTATGACTTGTCCCAGAGTTGCAGTGTGATTGCTCATCTCTCTGCAGGCCACTTCAAATGGTTTCAGTGCATTGCAGACGGACAACATCACCTCCCACTGGTCACAGCTGATCATTTCCCTGAAATTGCACTCAACTGACATCTCGTCAATGGCTTTCTTTTGTTCCACCAGACGTTCTAGCATGAAGAAGGAGGTCCTCCATCTGGAGGGGACGTCCTGGACGAGTTGGTTCTCGGGCAGCTGGTGGACCCGCTGGAGCTCAGTGAGTTTCTCCTTGGCTTTAGCTGAGCGGTGCACACGTTCACAGATCTTCCGTGCAATGCTCAGGAGGTTCTGAACCATTCTCTGGCTCTTTATGGCTTCACTGACTATGAGGTCTACGGTGTGTCCAAAGCACTGCACGGTGGCATGGTCACCGTTCTCCAGGGTACTTCTGATGGTGGCGCTATCCGTAACGGTGAAGCCCTTTTTCAGCCCCGAGGAGGTGATCCATGAGTCCCACAGATACTCCAGCTGTTTTTGGATGTTCAGCACGTCGTGGTCACAGTCTATTTGGGAGACGCTGAGGAGAGCGGAGCAGTGGAAGTCCTGGCCCTGAGATCTGGAACTGGACTCGTGCGACGCCCAGTGGGCGGTGAGTGTCAGGTATTCTCTGGTCTGGCTACTGACCCAAATACTAGTTGTAAAGTGAACAACGCCACCTTCGGCGTCTTTAAGGTGTGTGAGGACGACCTCCTTCACCCTTTCGTACATGTCTGGTATGGCAGTGCTGGTGAAATAAGAAGAGGAAGGTAGAGAATACTGGGGCTGGAGGCACTCCAATAGTCTGTTCAGGCCAGCATTCTCCACCATAGCTGATGGCTGAAGATCCAGTGCAAGCATTTCGGCAATAAGTTGGGTGATCTTTTTGGCAACTGGGTGGTGTTCATCAAATTTCTCACTGATTTCTTCAAACGTAGAAGTGTCCATGAGCTCTTGTTTAACATTAATTTCAGCAGACGGCACATCACCTGAGATAGTATTGTTACTTTCAAGAACATGTCCATGAAATCTCTGCATGTGCCTGAAAAGGCAACTTGTGCCGAGGTTTGTAGTCTTTTTGCCTCGACTTATTGTGCGGCTACAGTGCAAACAGACCACCTTTGTTGGGTCATCGGGGGAAATGGAGAAGTGATTCCACAGTTTTGATGTCTTTTTACTAAAAACGGGCGTCGTCTGCGGCTTTTTCTCCCTGGCGGGACTCTCGGCTGCTTTGGGTGCATCTCCGTCTGCGTCCGTCAGAGCCGAGTACAGGTGGGGGGAGGTTTCTTTCTCGTCTGGGCTTTTTTGGTTTTTGAGAACGTCCGGGTGGCGTCTCATGAGGTGCCTCATGAGGCAGCTCGTGCCGAAGTCACCGCGTTTGCCTCGGCTGATGACACAAGGGCAGTAGCGGCACAGCGCTTTGAGCTGGTCTACCGGCGACACGATGAAATGGTGCCACACTTCAGATTTCACCCGTTTCATAATTTTCTTGTTTTGCTGGAAAACCGAATGGTCTTGATTTGGGCCGGAGCCCTCCGAGAGAGCACACGGCGAGGTGGCTAGGGGCGTAGCCTCGCCCTGAACGCTGAAGGAGAGATTGAAAGAGGACTCCTGTCCGGACAGATTGAGGGCCTCTATCGAATCCTCCTTAATGTCCATGCTGTCCTCCATGCTCTGCATCAAGTCCTCCGATATGGTTTCCGGCGAGGATGCGGGAAGCGAGGACTCCTTCTTGATTTCCAGGGAGTCCTGAAGCTGTGAGCGAGACAGAAGTGAAGGCGGGTTTGTATATGGTGGTGGAATGTGGTTTCCCTGTCCATTTTCCTCTATGACAACCTCTTTGTGGGCCCTCCACATGTGACGGATGAGACAGCTGGTGCCCAGATCTTTTCCGTTCTTACCCCGGCTGAACTCATTCATGCAGTGGATGCAAACTGCTTTGGAGCTGTCAGCAGGCGATAGGTAGAAGTGCTTCCATACGGCTGATCTCCGCCGGGAACTTGCACTTTTCGGGGTCTCTGGAAGGCGCTCGGGCCCCCCTCCGCCGTCTGACATTTCTTCACCGTTGTTGTCATGGGAATGTGAGGAAGAGAGCGCGCTGGCGGCGGGGTCCACGTCGGTGCACGGCTCCGGTTTTGGTTCGACTTTGGGCATCACTTCTTTGGATGACGTTTCTAAGTTATCAGCCGATGAGGTGGACGGCGACGTGGTCTTTGAGACGGGACTAATGTTCATCACGTCTCCGTTTTTTGGTGAGTTTGGGGCAGGAGGTATCGAGGGCAGGGCAAGAGAGCCGCTCAGAGTGTTTGGGGAGGCGTCGCCTCCTTCCTGCAAGAGCACAGTGGGGTGAGCTCGTCGCACGTGTCTCATCAGACAACTTGTGCTCAGGTCTTTCTCGTTCTTCCCGCGACTGAACTCTTTCATGCAGTACAAACAGATTGCTTTGGTACTATCCCGGGGCGATATGCAGAAATGGTTCCAGGCAGGAGACTTCTTCCTGGGATTTGCGTGGCTCCTTATGGACGACAAAAGGCTCTGGGTGACGGCGTCCATTGCAACGTCATACAGAGTGCTTGTGTAGCCACTTAGCAAACTACTATAATCATCGTTATCTCTAGGTAGAAAAGCACCCATAGAGCTATCAAATGCTAATGTGTCATCTTCCGGGGCATCCTCCTCCATCGCATTTACATCCTCCTCTTCCTCTTTGATACGTGTAGCTGAATCATTACCATTTCCAGACACCTCATTTTCTGCCTTTACTCCGATTTCAGAATCTGGGGATTTATCTGACGAAGCTGGAGAGTCTGGTAGTGTCTCCGTTTCTTTATCTGGTTCCAACTGTTTGCCAACGTGAGAAGATGAATCGTTTGCACCCTCTTTGAGAGAAAGGGATGAGCATTTAGCCGGTGTTCTTGTGGAACAAGAGGAAGTCTTTGCCTCTGCAGTGTCGTGAGGAGTAATGCTGTAGGATTTGAACACATAGCCATCCTGTCCCTCAATCTTCAGACATGTCCCTTTTGCCTCCCTTTTCCTTTTTTCTATACAGCCAGTGGGGTCAAAGGTCATATCCTCACTTGTACGGGAGACTTCCGCCTCCTCGTCCATGTTAGCAGCCCGGGGACGGGGGGGGGGGGGTTTGCACAGCTATCGGGGTTGCGTAATCAGTTGTAGACTGTGATTGGTTTTGAAGCGGTCATGGATGTAGTCAAGCAGTTAAGCAGTGCACGAGGCTTTTGGAAACACAGGAAGCCTGCGTGTCCTCCTCCATTTATGACAGCAACAGTTTCTCCTCTCCCTAACGGACCTAGAAGAAGAAGAAAAATAATTCATTCATGAGAAATCAGACGTTTAAAAAAAAGGGGGGAATGAGTTATTCTGGAAGAAATGCCAATGAGAACAAAATACAGCTGGATAATCTGGCAGTGTTATTTATAATGGCACACTACTCTTGCCCCTCTACAGAGTTACACCCCTTCTCTGGAATTACCTTTGTGGTTAAAACCGGTGAGTTTGTTTTGAAACTCAAGAGAGCATGCCTCTCCCACACCTGACTGCCGAGAGGCTCGCAATACTCTACTCTTGATATTCAAAACAAATTATTTTATAGCACTCGTAGGTTCACATCATCCCCCCC
>JAODLI010000016.1:723458-737405 GCA_027575585.1 Percopsis omiscomaycus
ACATACAAGGTAAAAACATTTTTAGTGAAAATGTTCCCAGTCTGTGGTTAGCCACACAAAAACAGCTATGCACACTTCATTTCATACTAGTAGGATATTAGGTTAAATAGTCAGCCCTCAACTTCAAAAGCATGCTCCTTGGCAGAACAAGAGGAATTTCTGTTCTGCTCAGTGGGCATAACTACAGTATTATGGCCCAGGGTGAATAATCAACAGACAGATCTGCGATGTACGTAGTAGCCAAGAGCTTAAGGTAATTAAGCTCCCCTCCAAGAAACGCTCCATCCAAACACCGTCTAGACTCCATTCCTTCCGAGCTATCTTTGACCTTTAAGACGAGCAGCGCACTGGATGTACCAGAGGCATTTGTCTTTTATGGAGCCGGGCCTTGTTCTATATTCATCACTTATTGTTATTCCTTACGTGTGTGTGAGTGTGTGAGTAAACCCACGTGCCTGAGCATTTATTTATTCGATTTGACGATTTGAACTAATCTTTCTGCGATTTCTGCGAAACAAGGCCGGGCCTATTTAGCAGCACGTAATCGGGAGGAGCCCTAGCTCGAGATAAAGATCTGCCAGCGGCCATTATAGTCCCTTCAGCCTTTCGAGATTGACAGGCCTATTATGCAGCGCACGGACTTTATGAGATGATCATCTTTGCCTGTCGTCCCTCTGTAATATTTTTTGCGACGATAATGATGCTGCCATGGGCCGCAGAAGCAGTCATCTGCCTCTCAACCCCCCCCCCGCGAACACACGTAGGCCTCCACACACACACCATCTTGAAAGTGATTGATGACGGCCCCGTTAAGGAGAGAAAATATTTGTGGCCTCAAATCGGAGCGACCTTGACGCGCCGCTGTCACAGATTGGGCAGTTGGGGGCACGATGTAGTAGCGGAGATCACGGTGGAGAATCGGGCGCCGCGGTGTGGAACGGTGCACACCGACTGTCTTCCGCGATGCCTCATAAAACATCCGTCAGCGCCGTAAAATTCCAACGACTCCGTCCAACAAAGGCTTTGCTATGACCCGTGCGTATGATTTACACCGCGGCGGTGCTTGCCTGTACTGTACACCTCCTTTTGATTATCCGGGAGCCCTTCAACAAACGGTACCAACCTACGGTGGCCGAGGGAGGCCACAACACTTCCAAATTAAGACAACGCACGCAAATGTTGACAACACTTGCAAATACCGGAAGAGAGGTTTCCTCTCGGAGGACTTCAATGCATCTTCGTGTTTTTCCGTTGTGCTGTGGCTATTTGTAAAGCGTCTTTGTGTTTGCGTGCCTTGTTTGAATTTGCAGCCAGACACTTTTATCAAATCAAATTGTTGTATGTACTGTAGGCTATATTTGTTTGTGTTCTCCATGTTTACAAGGGTGTTGTTGTCAGGATTTGCGCGTGTTGTCTTAATTTGTAAGTATTTTACATAGACTGTATAAATATAATGTTTTTTATATATATATTGTGGCCTCTCTCGGCCACCGTACCAATTATTTGCTTTAGCGAAGAACAACTATGCTTTCAATGTTTCACCCTTTAACCTTGCTGGTGTAAAAAGGAGCCGTTCGATAATTCAGAACCGAAGAGGTGATATAGCCGTAATGTGAGAGACTCCTGCACTAACACAGCCACATGTTTATTAGACACCATAAATCCGTTATGTTTTTATTATTTTCTGTCCGGGATGCAATATGATGGGGTTATGAGATTAGCCATAGGCTACTGGTGAATTCAGATTACTCCTTTTAATGGAATTAGACTACATATAGGCCTACTAGAAAACATTCCCTAGGTGCACTAAAGGTTCACAAACTGTGCACAGAAATTCAGTAATACTGAATGTTTAGCCTAATACACATTTTTTAGTTTGATTTCTTCGTATTAAGCTAAGAAGAGTACGCTATATCTTATAATATCTGAACAAGCAGCTTTCTCTCATTTTCCTGTTTTTATTTATTTATTAATTAATTAATTAAAACAAACACACGTGCTTTTTGGTGCTATATTGAATGTATGTGTGATTGTCACTTTGGGAACTGAGACTGCTCATCCGAGTATTGGGTTTTATACAGAGAGACAGGCCACCAGCACAATTCTACCTCAAGTGCACTTTCAAAACAAACAAAATCAAAATAAATATATAAAATGTGACACGCAGTCATCAGCACTCATCTATTTCAAATTGAGTTTGTTACAGCAGACACAAACAACTGATAGAATATGGAATGCGACCGCAGAGGTTTGTCTCTTTTGACACTCATTTTCCCACTGTTTGCGTTGCGGGAGTAATTGCTTTTGAAAATGTCCTGATCCATTTGCACTACCGACCATTTTTTAAAGATACAAAGATGTTTTCTATTTGATACGTGTCCTTTATACTCCCCCCCCCCCCTCGTTGTTTTATGTCTGTGTTTGTGATCGACGTTTATTTGGGGATGTTTTTAAGTGGGGAACAAAAAATAGTTTAAAAGACAGACCTGTTTTGTTTATATGGGCGCTTCAATGATTACGTTCTCCACTATGCTTTGTATAATCTTCATTCAAGTGATCACTTGAAAGATTGATACCAAAAAAAAAAGTTCTCTGAAAGCCTCTTTGGAAAACTGGTAAAATGGTTTGCAACTTCAAAAACAAACAAATATCAAAAATCTTGAAAGGCAAAAGGCTGTGTGTGTGTGTTGGTGGGGCTTTTAGACTGAAATAATTTTTTCCTGTGATGTTGGGGCATCAGCTTTAGAGCACAAACCCTCCGTAATCACGGCAGACGGCGAAAGCCACACGAGTACAGCCGCACCAGAGCCACGCGCTATAAACACTTGAATTTCAATCCAATATCCTCCTCAATATTCTCTGCTTCAGCTTTTGAACGCAGAGGTGTGCATTCCAATTATCCTTCGTTGAGTTATGTGCGGAAAATAAGCCAAAAACAATATTCCAGAACAATATATTTGTTTTTCCGCGCAAGGTCCCTTGACTTTGGCAGTTATTTAATTACGCTTTATCTAAAAAGTGGACATTTTTTTTAAAGCGGAGAGAAAGATAGGGGTAATCAAATGGATGCTGTTTGATGGTGTGTGTGTGTGTGTGTGTGTGTGTGTGTGTGGTGACCAGGTCAGTTTCACCCAATCAGAAGGGGGATCAGGCCTGCAGACTGTGAAAATTAGACTGTCCATCTCCTTATTTGTTCAGTCTTTCCACTTCTGCCCCTCTCGTTCGCCCCGCACAAGGACAATAGCTTCCTCGGGGCTGAGAGTTGCTCTTGCCCCCCGCTTACTCAAATCAGCGGCTAATTAATAGTTGATGCTTCGCTTTTCAAAAACACCACTGCTATTAACCTGTACACGCTATTGATTTAGCCCTGACACGCACCTGCCCACAGGTGCTGCTTCAGGAAACGTCCCGTTCTTCTGGGGGAAGTGAACCAGGTGGCACACAGTTGGGAGACAAAGTTTGATTTATTGCAGGGTATTTCCAGAAGGATTCAGAAACTTTTTTTTTTTTTTTTCTTCGCCCACTAACGCTGACCTGTATGTCTGTGGTCTACGAGTTCCAAATTATATTGAAGTCATGGGTTATTATCTTGTGGGGGATGAAAATGTATTTTCACAAACTGTTAAACCACTTCAGATTAATCTACTTTGTAGCTTTATTTTAGTTTATTTATTCTTAGTTTGCACTGCCTTACGTGACTTATTTTTATTACCAAATGAGTTTTTATATAAGGAGACGCTTTGTTTTCAACGCTACGTGGGTAAAGTGCCAAAAGAAACCAAATAAAGACGTCCCCGACAACATCGGCGTGTTTCTCAGCTCTCTGAGAGGCTGCGGAATTAGCTGCGATGCAAACGGCAAATTGAATCAATTTGCCACGTTTAAATGGATGTGATGTATGCCGCCCAAACGCTCCACCGAAAAAGAAAGGCTCTTTATTTCACCGTGTAACAATGACGTTCTTGTTTTTGTTACATTTCTGCGTTTAGCTTGACGGAGGTTTCTGGAAGATTGGGCGCGAGCAGGAACGAGACATAAAATTAACAGTGGGGCGATGTTGCATGGTTAGGGCAGCTCCGCGTGATGTCAGATAATCCATGGTGGAACACGGGGGCACAATACCATGTAGTGTTGAGCGTATAAAGCTGATACACACACACAGAGCATATAAAGCCTATATACACACACACACACACACACACACGCACGTATTTGTCAGAGCCAAGGCGTCGTTACTTGTGACATTATTGTTCATGTATTGATCCGCAGTCATTATTGTTCATGTATTGATCCGCAGTAGCCTTCCTTTTGTGCCGACTCGAACATTGTGTCACACAAAGGTTCCACAGAACGACAACATATTGACAGAATGATAATAAATAGCTGGTTTTACTGCAGCGATAATGCCAACAATACTTACAACACTTATGTGAGGAAAATAGAGAGGCCACACGCAAACTACGTCAAGGCAATAACGGAGGTTAAAAGCTTCCATTTATCATCAAACAGATCGCAGTTGCCTACTGCAGAATTCGGCAGTAGTGAATAATTGTTTCCAAGCGTTATGTCTCGGCTGTCAGTCAGATCAGCTCCGCTTTAGCTGTAATACATCTGAATTAGGTTCCCGTTGGCACTCTATCACGTAGAACCCGACGTACGGCATTAAATACATAAGTCGGGCTTCAAATGAACACGCACACCACTTGTCCGGGCTGGTTTGCAGGGTAATTCATCTTCCAACTCCATGATTTTGTTATGCAGTCAAATTGACAAGTAATCCATTTCTCGCGTCCTTGTTGTCACCATTAAGGTCATTTTTGATTGTTGCGTTGAATGGACAGACAGTCAGAGTTGCTTAACCTTGCAGGCGATGACAAACAAACATATCGATAGACAGTATGAATGATCTGAACCGTATCGGGGGTATTGATTTGACCTTAATTAGAACCTATAGTTTGTCCTGGTGGCTCAAACAAACTCCTGAGGATTATCAACTTATTTCTTGCCAGTGCATTATTAGCGATAGCCTCGTAAGACCGTCCTCATTTTGCAAGTTCCCCCTCCGTGGTTCTGAATGGCGAGTTCCTACACTGGTGTGTAGTGGAACAAATGGTGGAGCTTGCCAAATCTGGATGGTCTCACCGGGCTATATTAGTGATTGTAGTGCGATATGAAATGGACGTCCACTGCGGTGGATGACAGACTTGAGCATATGTGGTTTTCTGCTTCGAACAAACAACACTCAACACCATAGCACTTCCCAATGTGCACCCAGTATAGAGAAATGATACATATTTACAGTAGTGAATGAATAATTTGGAATACAACTTTAGAACAAGACTTTTTTGAATGCATATCTTATATATCTAAGACCCTATAGTACATTCAATAGGTGTAATGGATTTACCATGGCAGGCACTTAAAAATAGAGAAGTCGACATGCCTGAGGCAAATGTCTACTTGTTTATTTTATAAATAATTTAACAAAGATTGTAGCCACTCTCACTCCTAGTATCCTGGGGGTATTTTAATCCTCTCGGCGAGTTGCATTGTATTTTTTTTGGCATATAAAAGCTCTTTGTTATAGTGATTGAGAGGTACAGGCTATTGAAATACCTGTCTGGGAATTACAGTGGCGCACTACATGCTTCTGAACAACAAGTGTGCAGGCTTTAAATGGATTATAACTCATTATCCCCAAATTATTTTCTTTTCAGAATGAGCTGGGAAACGAAGAGAAAACCTCACACAGTGGATCGTCTTCAGAAAACCTTCAGAGAGGTGAGGCTCTTTTTAAATCATCCTTTAAACAGGTGAGATGTTGTCTTTGGGTTTGGCTTTAAAGGTCAACATAAATGATTAATTTCTTTGCAAATAAAATCATATTTTAATCTAATACCGGGTACAGATGACTTAATCTTACTTTTTACTGTGATTATGATATTGTCTCTGGTCTTTTCTATATAAAAGTAAGTCAATATTTCTTTATAGAGACGACACGATCATCATTAAGTTGCAATTTTGTAAATATTAGTATAGCTCATTATCCAAATACAAGGAAAGAAGTCTAATGTTTGTTCGATTATATCTTATTATTAAAGCATGTCTGCGTACAAATTATAGATTACAAATGTCAAGGGATACAGCTGCACCTCCAAAAAATGTACTCCACATCACAATATAGTTATTATTGTATTTCTAACATAGAGAATAATTGCAGTTTTATCTTCTTTACTATTGTCCTTGCTGTAGCTTCAGACAATGTGTTGTCATCTTTCATTCACAAATCTGTTCCCAAACCCAGCAGGCAAATGTTTATTATCCATCCTCACAAGAATGTAAACAACTATTCTGCCATTATCTTCCGTCTGTCATCGTTTCCCATCTTTGGCTATGAGGGAAATGGAACAGAGAATTAGCAGAAGACACTAGAGGCTTTGTCTTTCTCTGCTCCTCCCTGAGCCAGTCCTTTTTTATTTATCTCTGCTAAACCCGGAGCGAAGGGGCGGATGGAAGCGCGGCCTTTCCCCCGACGATGGCGTTCCAAAAGGGCTCCCACCTTCGCGACACTGAGGTGCTGGTAGCAGCCGGCGCCGTCGAATTATGCCGACACTGCAAGGGTGCGACCAATAAGGGTTAATCGGGGTGGCGGTAATGCTTAGGCCCGCTTGCTGCCTGCCGCGGAGGCTGCAACTATCTCGTGTACATGTCACGTTGGGGTTACGTTCTCAGTGGGGTTCGTAGAAAGAACCCCCCCCCCACACACACATTTTACAGTGTCGCTTCAGTGTCATTGAGCGTCATTCAGCTGTCAAACTTGCCGGTTGACAACTGACGGCTATTGGGCGCTGAAGACACCTTGTGTAATACGATGCACTGCTTAAGCACAAGCCTCCGTGGGATATCTTGTGAGTAGTCTTCGTATCAAACCAGTGAGCTGTGAATGAACATCCTTCCTTTGATTGACACTGTCATTTCAGACATAGTCGGCTAACATACATTTACAGTGCCCTGTGGGCGTGTGCGTGTGTACGCCTCTCCTACCTGTTTTGCTTAATGTCTGCTGTGTATCTTCTAGTAGTGTTGAGGCCTTGGTTTGCAGCAGTATGCTAAATACACGTAAACCTAGAAGAAGAAAACCATTTTTTTTCCCCCCGACGTTTCAAAAGTTTTAAAAGTCAGCCTCGGAAAGTCACTGTATTTCTGGTTATCTCATTAAAATGAGGACAGAGCCCAGAGTGACAGCACTATCGATGGGAACAATTGATTGGAGTGACAAAAAAAAAGAAAAGAAGTGAAATCCAACATCGCCGGGACGATTTCTCTCCCACTGTCTACACACAGGCCGGCTCTCAGCCCCACCAAACTAATATTTACCCCCGTAATAAAAGTCTTTGATGCGTGCATTGCACTAAATCAGAAGTCTGCTTCTGCCAGAGGGGGATATACAGCACTTCCCACTGGCAATGAAGCTCATGGATCCTTTATTATCGGGGTGGCAAAGAGTCATGTGTTATCGTACGAATCCAAGCCTGAGCAAGGCTAGGATCTAACCTACATGTTGCTGTGGATGCACAAACCCGTCGAGCACAGGTCCGTCTGTACAATGGACACGCCCAGTGAGCACATGGAGGCTAATTAAGTCTTTCTGTTTACTTTGTTTGTGTCAAGGTTTGTATTTCTGTACGATAGGTTGGGTGTACAGATACAGTAAAGTATATACATACAGATGTACAAATGCCAGACGCAGATGTACTTTTCACTGGAATGCAAAGGCGTTACCAGCGCCCCTGCACGCGTCGTACATCTGGCCGAGGGAGATATGTTGAGCAGAGGTCGGGGAGTTAAAGCTAGATTTCGCGGAGTGCGAAAATGTGGGGATAATCCTTCACAGCCTATGCTAATGCAACGTTTGGAGGGAGGGCGGGGGAACAGTAGCTAGCAGCAAGGAGTTAGCTGCCAAATGCACCGAGGGCAGGATGAAGACGAGCCCTTGCCATCTGGGCAGCCCCAGGCGAGGCTGAAAACAACTTGTGCCCCAACCCCCCCACCCCCCAACTCAACTCTTTTGCACCCTCCTGCCCTCATTCACTCTCTTCTTCTTCTCATACTCTTCATGACTGCCATAACTCATTCTCACGCTTATTCTTCCCCATGTCTAATTCCTCGCTCTATTTTTTTAAATACTTATCAGGGATTTATCACTCTTAATTATCTTAACTACTGCTCCATACCCCCATCTTGTATCTAGCATATTTAATCTAGGAATCTGCGGGGCTATTAGTTACACCCAACATGCAGAAGCTAATTCATTAGAGGAGGCGAGATTTGTTCATCGGGAGCCGTGCACGGATTTAGCCGGAACGTTGACATGGTCGGAGGGAGTGAAGGATCGAGCTGAGCCATGTTGAAGCAAGCTGCGTTCAAAAGCTGCGTAGAAACTCTCGTTTCTCTTTGTCTCGGCTTGCTGTCCACACGACGACAGAGACTCACGGCGTTAACTTTTTGTTTTGTTATTTACTCTTTTTTGCGGTGTTGCGGTGCAGTCTCATTCCAGCGGGGAATATAACCTGATTTACATGGAGTTTCTGGTGGTCGGGATAAATATTTTTGCTCGGCGGGGCAACAGAATAGTGAAACAGATGTCTGTTTAAATGTCATGTTTGTCACTGAGGCTGCGGTGACATTTCAGTCCCCGACTTTTACCTCGGATCTGTGCGTCGTGAGTCATTAGCGGGATCGCGTTGAGTCAGAGTTGCTGTTGCGAATAAATCTGATCTAATTGATAGCTGACCTCCTTCACATTAACGAGCAAACATAAACAGCCGTGGCAAACGCACCACTGCCGCTCCACGTGTACCGGAAGCCTTCTCTTCGCCGCTGTCTCCGTGTTTACTCCGCCGAGCGCCTGAGCGCGTGTACTAAGGCACAACCAAGGCAGGCCGGTGGCCACGGATATCGATAATGGCGTCAGGGACACTTGGCTGTTTGTCTTATTAATCACACACGGCTGAGCCGTGACCTTTCCGCGAAGCCCAGCGCTTCGGGCCGAGCCAAATCCACCCACTGCCTCCGCCCCCCCCCCCCTCGGGAGACATCGTCTGACATTGCTCACCCCGTGTCCGCTAATGTCAGCCCCTAGCCAGGCCGCAGCGCCCGAGTGGCTGCTGCCTGGAACCCCCCCGGACACAGCCCCAGTGTGACAGAGACATTGATCACTCAGGAAGCCGCCTGGTTCGAAGGTGGCAGGGTGCAGAGGTGACACAGGGAGTGTGTGTGTGTGTGTGCGTGTGTGTGCGTGTGTGTTAGTGCGTGTGTGCGTGCGCGTGCGTGCGTGCGCGTGCGTGCGTGCGTGTGTGTGTGCGTGCGCGTGTGTGTGTGTGTTAGTGCGTGTGTGTGTGTGTTAGTGCGTGTGTGCGTGCGCGTGTGTGCGTGCACGTGCGTGTGTGCGTGCACGTGCGTGTGTGCATGCACGTGCGTGTGTGTGCCTGCGCGTGTGTGTGTGTTAGTGCGTGTGTGCGTGTGTGTGTGTGTGTTAGTGCGTGTGTGCGTGCGCGTGTGCGTGTTAGTGCGTGCGTGCGTGCGCGTGTGTGCGTGTGTGTGTGCGTGTGTGTGTGTGTGCGTGTGTGTGTGTGCGTGCATTGAGGCCAGTTTAAACCGGTCATTATGAATAGAATTCACATTTGCGCTCGATGAGCAGATCAGGACATGTCATTGGTTGAGGCTCAACCGGCCTAACGCCATTTTCTGATTGGCTAAAATATTGCCACAATAACATGTATTTTGAATAAGGGTTACATGCATGTGAGAAATAACAGAGGGGGCAAATAATAGAGTTACTCGGCTACATCAGTAACATAAGCGTGTCTGACAAGAGATTATGAACTTTGTAAGCTATCTACAGCTTGTAATAATTATCATCTTGCAGTCTAACACTGCCACTTTGAGAGACAGGTCAATTCGTGTTTGCTTCTGAGGGAGGCATCTATGCTGTTTACTGTAAATACGTTAGCTTGAAGTGTGTGATATTGTACGGTTGTTACCGCCGATATAACGCTGGTATCTGTTAAATGTACGTCGAGAAAGAGGAACGCCCAAAAGAAAGAAAGAAAGAAGAAAAAAAAACATAGAAGAAGACATCAAAGTTTGTTGATTAGCGCGAAGCAACACAAGCACGCCAACATTATGCTAAATAATTTGATATCGATTATTCAAGGATAAAAGGGGTAAAAATGATGGGGTTAATTTCTATAATTAATTATTTTTGAAATGACATTAGGCTATAACATGGTTTAAAATATAATAAATAATAAAAATCCAAGCAATACTTGCGTGAGTGAGCACTGAATGATCCGAGAGACATAGGAAAGTGTTCTGAAGGCTACTGTTGAACTGCAGAACCCAGACTCCTTTGGTACGATAGCTCCTCAGTGCTGCCGTGCCTTTATACGTTAGATTCTCTGGAGTACAACGCAATTCCTCCAGTGAGCATCTGCTCGCTGAGACTGGCCTCAACATCCCAGGGGTGCATTCTCCTGTCTGGAGACAGCAGACGTGAACAAGTCATTGAAGGAAACTCTTTAAGGGCCAGATATTCCATTTCCCAACTGTCATTTTGGACAGACTTTTTCTCCCTGAACATTCTGTTTCAGTTTTTGTGTGTGTGTTTTTTTGAACATGCCCTAACGTAAAATGTACGAAAGGGGAACTTTAACGGTGTCGTGTCCACTTACAACTTAGATGTTTACCGGCCTTTCATTTTGACGAAGCAGCATAGCAACAGGGTGTGTGCGTGGTGCGCATGTGTAACGACTACTGGTGAGCTTACAGCGAACAGGCTCCTTTGACGTTGATGGCACCAAAGCAATACAGATTTGGCAATTAACCTTGATGTCACTGTAATTACCAAGTCACTTTAGTGAAATGAATTAATTTCCCAAAAGGACGGCAAAACAAAATTACCTCCTCTCTTCCTGAAGAGAGCCAATATGGTGTCTGATAATTAGGCGAGAGAAAGTGAGAAGCTGCCACATTTCTGTCTCTCATTGTGGGTATTCTAGTGTAATCTGCCATGAGGGGAAAGCCACCGTTTTGCCTCCAGCAGCTTCCGGGACCTTCTTAGGTTTTGTGTGTTACTTTTTTTTTTTTTTTAAATAACTGACCACATGAACACAATACTTTTTTTTTTCTTCTTCATTTTCTGTCCATGCTCCTTCTTTATCTAAAGGCCCATCATCGTCAGCTTCACTGTGTGGACTCGCTGGGGCGTAGCTGGTGCACCGTCCGCTAGCATTACCCGCTAGAAGTTGCGCTAGCGTTCCAACACCCCGTCACCTGAAAGAGGACCTCACCAGAGAGAGGCTTGGCAGTTCATTTTCTGTCTTCAATCCTCAGGCCCCCCCAACCAGGGCCAAGGGGGCCTGTCATCTTTTAATCGTACACCGCTACAATTAGTATGCAAATTTCTCCAATAGCATTCTTTTTTATTTTTTTTAAATGGTTGTGAGAATTTCTCTGGTGACGCCAATAATGGAAGTTTTTCTTTGGGCCAGCTTATGAATGGAGACTTGGAGGTTGGAGATGAGTAGGCAAGTAGCATGAAACATGTGTTAATTGATAGCACCGGGCTTTGGTTCCCTAAACCACTCCTGTCCCGCGCTCCCGGTTGGCCTGTGAAGCATCCGTCTTAACAGAGCGTAATTAAATGTAGAGGCGGTTCTCTGCGGTTGGGTTGGCACCACTCTGCTTGTCTTTGGGGTTCTGGTGAAGGCAAAGATGGAGGAGAGGGTCCAAACAGGCTTCAGAGGGCATGGCTTCTCAAAAAGCAATGTTCATAAAAGTGGACGTTTGCGGTTGATGACAGAAACTGACAACTCTGTTCTCTGGTTTAATCCGCTGTGGTGAAGCTCTCACACCGCTGTTAAACCCAGTGTGTGGCTGCCTATATCATAAGTCCATCATTTTTCCACCAATCGCTGGCCTTCTTCAACTATAGGCCTTGGTTCTTTGTCGCCTGATTACGATGTCGCGTACCGACCATGCAGATTTCCTTTCCTTTCTTTAAATTGCCTTTCTTAATTTCTAACATGTTTTCAGAGCTGATAGACCTGGTACAGGTTCTTACTTACATGTAATCACCTTTTGATAGAACAGTACACAGTGTTGCTGTCTGGCTGCTAAGTGTTATTAAGTGTTTTCAGTACCCACTCTAATATTCTCTTTCAGGTGCTGTAAATGTTCGCTGTAATGCACTGTAATAGCATTCTTGAACTGTGTCTTGTTTATTTTCCACAATATTGACACTGAATAGAAACCATTAGAAGGAACTAAGCGAACAACAGTATTCTTTCCAGCAGGGGCTGGTTCTGACACATTTACATTTACAGCATTTAGCAGACGCTTTTATCCAAAGCGACTTACAATTAGTATGTTTGTCAACAGTTTAACTGGTTAGTTTTTGCAAGCAGATAACATTCTCCCAGAATAAGCGCAGCATCATGTAACAAGGTTACTTTACCTATGCATTTTTAGAACATTAAGTTATCATTCGCTCCTCAAAAACGTCAATAATTGCTAACAGCCTAAATTCCGGCAAAGTGCTTGATTTGTTGGGTTTTAAGTCTCTTGCGGAAGATCGGTAGTGACTCAGCTGTTCTGACCACTGCAGGAAGCTCAGTCCACCATTGCGGTGCCAGTACAGAGAAGAGTCTGGACTGGGGTGCACGACTCTTACGAGCAGCTCGTAGCGACAGAGGTGCCAGCCTGCCAGCCGAGGTGGTAGATCAAAGTGCTTGGAATCTTGCTTGGAGGTAGAGCGGGGCGGTTCCTTTTGCTGCCTTGTAGGCCAACACTAATGTCTGGAATCGGATGCTGGCTGGGATGGGGAGCCAGTGAAGGTCTCGGAAGAGGGGGGTTACGTGGGAGAACTTTGGTTGGTTGAATACTAGACGTGCTGCTGCATTTTGGATTCGTTGTAGGGGGTCTGGTAGCAGAGACCGCTATAAAACCTATTTTATTTAGGCTTGAACTCTCTGTTTGGTATGTGTGAGGCATAACATCCTACACTCGGCCAGTGTGTAAGAATGTACTAACAAGACTTAGATCTGTTTACTTTTCCTCCGATGTGCGAAACCTAGTAGTTTGGCCGCTGGTAAACCTCTACGCTCTGCTTTTCTTGAAGCACATTACTGTATGCGTGATGAAGCGGTGGACTGGACACAGCCGGCATGTGGCGGAGAGAGGCAATTACTTCAGCCTGTATTTGAATAAAAGGAGCAGAAAGTGAGAGAGTGCGTTAAACGAGTCCTGACCAAAGGCGTCGGCGAGCTCTTTCACCAGTAGCTCTCTCATTAGCCAGCCATGTTTCTCCTCTGGTGCTTGGCCGCAGTCAGATACGCCTGACCCTGGTCGCATGGAGCGACTAATTGCTCTTTAAATCATCCGACGAACATGAGCTGTGTGTGTGTGTGTGTGTGCGTGCGTGGAGAGAAGTGTTTCTACAGAAATGTGACCAAGCTGCTCCTGATATGCTCAGTCACTTCTAATAGGCTTAGTGACCGGCTGTGTGTGTGTGTGTGTGTGTGTGTGTGTGTGTGTGGCAGCTAAGAGGTCAGAACACAGGGAGAGGTCAAAATACAGACAGATGTTAGAGCAGGCCCTCTGACAAGGCCCCCCGACATAGCCATCCACTGTCAACGCCGCCCTCCCTGTGTGTTGCAGGTCACTGTGTGTGTGTTTGTGTGTGTGTGTGTGTTAGAGAAAAATGCCTAGGCTAGTGTTTTCACATTTGCAGACACACTACCTCTAAGCCTCCAGTTAAAGTTTATGGTCGTGATTTCCTGTCCTAGTAAGGGGTCACGACTTGTTTTTCTTAAAGGTTTCTTATGTTTTGGTTAAGCTTGATATATGTGCACTCAGAGAGAGAAGAGGGAGACACGCTGGAGACTT